>CM024599.1:30126256-30691256 GCA_014182555.1 Eucalyptus erythrocorys
GTTTTCTGTAAAAATCCCTGAATCTCCAAAAAATCTTTTGAGACTGAGTCAACATTCCTGAAATGTTCCTAAAATAACTCGTGACACTACAAAACTTTTAATTTCTAGAATTAGACTTAAATTGACGGTTAATTTCACTCTAGCACGCTTTTAGCATGACCTAAACTACCGGGTAGTTTTCAGAACTTTTCAGGGCAATTGACTCGTGATCGATTTTCTTCGAGCCACAATGAACCCACTCGACACATTGGCAACTCTCGATTGTCGTGAAAATCTCGAGGACTCAATTACAAACACATGGCCTCAAAACGACAGAAAAATCAAATTAGTACCGGTTGACGAGAATTTTCCAATTTAGTGGAGTCACCCACGATCGGCCACACATCTCAGTCAAATCGACCTATCTCTTATCTCAATTCGATTTTTAATTGTGCCGTAATGACCTCTAAAGATGAGCACGGTCGAGAAGCCGATTCCTGGTCTAAGTCTCAAGTCTATTTCCTTAAAATTCTTTAATAGCTTACCCAGCAAGTCTAGTTATCTCGAGATTGATCAACTCTGAGAACAACTCTATCGACATGTCAATGAAATGCCCGATTAATTTAATTGAAAACAATACTGAAAATTCGAGATGTCACACTTTACGCAAAAATCGATAGCCAAGGAGTTTGAGCTAAGAGGAAAGTTACAAGCTTGCTAGAAAAGAGATTGAACATTGTTTGTTTATCTTAGGGAGTTTAAATCCATTTGTGATAAGCTTAATGCAATTGGGAAACCTGTTGATGAGATAACCAAGATGTTTGGTGTTCTCGAAAGTTTAGGATCAGAATATGAAAGCTTCAGAACCACTATGTACTGTCTAAAACCTCAACTAGACTATGATGAGGTAATTTCTCAGCTTGAAAGATTCGAAACTAGGTTACAAACCTATTCCTCAAGTCAATATAATCCTAATCTAGCCTACTATGGACAAAGAAAGTCTGAAGTTCTGTAGAATTCCAGCTTCAGAAACCAAAGAGATAATAATAGTGGGGAACACAGTTATGGCAGAGGACGTGCAATAAATAGGAATCGTGGGTATGGTTATGCTGAAACAGGAAGAAGTCAAAGTTACAGAATAAATAATCTGAACCTGAATCAAGAGGATTAGTATAACAAGTAGTCAAACAATTGGTCTAACTATGGACAGGGTTTTCGACCATATGCAAATCCTCCTCAAAGGTACCAAGCTACCAAATCATATGCACCTCAAAATTCAGTATCTAACAACTGTGTGCAGGATGAGAAGATAACAAATAACATTCCTTTGGAATGCAAATCTGTAAAAGACTAGGACATGCTGCTCTTCGATGTTGGTATCGCTTTGATAACTCATACCAAGCTGAAGAAATCCCAATTGCCTTAGTAGCAATGCACATTGAAGATTCTCAGGGAACTGAATGGTATCTAGATACTGGTGCCACAGCTCATATTACTGCAGATCCTGGTATTCTTCATCACTTTTCCTCATATAATGGGACTGATATTGTTATGATAGGAAATTGTTCATGCCTGTCAATTTCATGTGTTGGTGATGCTTTATTACATACAGGATCCAGTTCTTTACCTCTAAATGATGTGTTGATAGTCCCTAAAATCAAGAAAAATATACTCTCTGTTTCAAAACTAATAGGTGATTATCCATGTTCATTTGTTTTTGACAAATATGGGGTGTATATGATGGACAACTGCACCAATACAATAGTGAGGCTAGGAAGGAAAGTCAAGGGACTTTATTGAGTCGATCCAAAAATCACAGAAGCCTTCTTCACCCAAATACAGAAAGCTATAGGAGAAGATGTGTGGCATCAACGGTTAGCACCTACCAATTTCAAAACATTGAAGTATCTGCAGAATCAACATCTAATCCAATGTAATACAAGAACTCAAAAAATATGTAGAAGCTGTCAGATTGCCAAGAGCTCTGCTTTACTTTTTCCTTTGTCAAACTATGCATCTACTGTTCCCTTAGAAAAGATACATTGTGATGTTTGGGGACTTTCACCAGTTGATTCATTTTAGAAATTCAAATACTATGTCATCTTTGTGGACAACTTTTCTCGATATAGTTGGATGTATCCAATGAAACCGAAATACGAATTTCATGACATCTTTGTCATGTTTCAGAAACAAGTAGAGAATCAGTTTGATCATAGAATCAAAGTCTTTCAATGTGATGGAGGAGGAGAATTTACTAGCAAAAAGTTTCAGAATCATTTGCAACAGTGTGGCATCAAACAAAATGTCTCATGTCCCTATACACCAGAGCAGAATGGGATTTTTGAAATGAAACATCGCCAAGTGGTTGAATTAGGAATAGCCATGCTTTATCATGCTAAAGTTCCATTAAAGTACTGGGTGGATACTTTCATGACAGCCAATTACATTATCAATCTACTTCCCACCCCAAAGTTACATATGCTCTCACCCTATAGTAAACTTTATCAACAGAAGCCAAGTTATGCGCATTTGAGAGTCTTTGGATGTGCATGCTATCCTTACCTCAAACCATATGCACAACATAAACTTGATCCACGATCTCTCACAAGTATATTTTTTGGATACAGTGAAAGACACAAAGGATATCGTTGCCTTTTGCCTACTAATGGGCATATCTATGTCAGTCGTCATGTGGTGTTTGATGAGATAGTCTTTCTTTCACCAATCGACTAACAACTAAGTATGTACAAACAATGGATCAATGAAGTTACTTTTCTATATTCCATGAATACAGAACAAGTCAAGTATCACTCAAATGAACATATAGGACATTTGCAGGATAGTGGAATACCGCAGAGTACCCACATTAATACATCAGATCTTGCTACAATGTCACAAAATTTATCTTTCTTACAGTCACAGTTGCATACAATCTCTGAGGATCAGGCATATCCTATTTAAGCACCTGAACTACCAACAGAGATCACTACAGATCAAGTACAAGTCAATCCTCCATCCAATACACAAGGTACACTCTCTATTCATCCTATGCAAACAAGACTAAAGTCTGGAATTGTCAAGCCAAATCCTAAATATGCATGTTTGGCTGAATATAAAGTTCCTATTAAACCAAAGTCAGTTAAGTCAGCATTGGCAGATAATGGCTGGTATCAAGCAATGCAGGATGAAATGGATGCTTTATATAAGAACCAGACTTGGGAATTAGTTCCTCGAACTGATCAAATGAATGTCATAGTGTGTAAGTGGGTGTTTAAAACTGAGCTTGCATCTAATGGAAGTCTTGACAGACTCAAAGCTTGATTAGTAGCTAAGGGGTTTCATCAAGAAGAAGGAGTTGACTTCACAGAAACATTCAGCCTCGTCATTAAACATGCTACTATTCGCATTGTTCTCTCTATGGCTATGATAAAATATTGGCCAATTCATCAGCTTGATATTAAAAATGCCTTCCTACATGGAACATTAAATGAGACAGTTTATATGGAGCAGCCACCAGGTTTCACTCATCCTCAAAAATCTCAACATGTGTGTCTTCTCAAGAAATCCTTATATGGTCTTCGCCAAGCACCATGAGCTTGATTTGATAAATTTAGCAATTTTCTGCTTGAAAATGGCTTCTGTTGCAGCACCACTGATCACTCATTATTTGTGTTTCATCATGGCTTAGAAACAATACTTTTACTACTCTATGTAGACGATATTGTGCTCACTAGTAGCTCGTATCAGTTACTTTCCAAACTGATCCAGTCTCTGAGTCTTCAATTTCATATGAAAGATCTTGGCTATCTTCATTACTTTCTATGAATTGAAGCCAAACAGACATCACAAGATTTGTTTCTTTCTCAACCAAAGTATGCTCTTGATCTACTTACTCGAGCTAACATGAAAGATTGCAAACCCATTTCCACTCCTCTATCTTTGAGATCAGCCATCATGGCAATTGATAACATTCTCTTGACCAATCCACTTGAGTATCGCAGTCTAGTTGGTGGACTTCAATACCTCAGCATAACTCGTCTTGATATTGCTTATGCCACAAATCTCTTAAGTCAGAAAATGCAGCAGCCAACACTAGGAGATTTTCATAAGCTCAAAAGGGTTCTTCGATATGTTAAGGGAATTGTTAATCTTGGTATTTTTATCCATTCCAACAGCTCCATGAACCTATATGGTTTTTCTGATGCTAATTGGGTTGGCTGTATTACAACTAGGCATTCAACCACTGGCTTCTGTAGATATCTTGGTTCAAATCTTATTTCTTGGTCAGCTAAGTGACAATCTACAGTATCTCGTTCCTTAACAGAAGCTGAATATAGAGCTCTGGCTTCAGCTACTACTAATCTTACATGGGTTAGCTTTGTTCTTCGTGACATTGGCATATGTTTGTTTGCACCAACAACTATGTTTTGTGACAACAAGTTTGCTATTTCTCTTACTCCTAATTCTATTCTACATGCTTGCACCAAGCATATTAAAGTGGACTTTCATTTTGTTCGAGAAAAGGTTTCCTCAGGATCTTTAGCTGTTTGCTATGTTCCAAGTATTCATCAGCTTGCTGATATCTTTACTAAATCCTTAACTCGTTTAGCACATTCTACTCTTCGCACCAAATTGGGTTTGGGTTATCTACCCCTTCCCAATTTGCGGGGGGATGTTAAGGATTAGAAGTATAAGAAAACAGAGTTCGTGGAAGTGAATAAGGCTAAGGAAACAAAGCCTGAAGAATATGCTGCTGCTACAAGTGTGTCGATTGCTACAGCTACACGAGCATATGGAGTCATTGAGAAGAACAGAGCATATGGAGTCATTGAGAAGAACAGAGACAATGAAGTCAAAAGCTTGACTCCGGCCTCCATCAGAAGCGCAACTCAGAGCCCCACGTGTCCACGTGCTTTATTACTGAAAAATAGTTATTCGGTTTTACAAGATTAACAGAATCTGTTAAGTTTGTTTCATCTTCTTCTTCCTTTTGCTTTTTGATCATGGTGAAAAAATAAAGGGAAGGAAAGAAAACTGAAGAGCTGAGCTCTCAGATGAATGTAATTCTTGACTGTTCATGAAATACAGAATACAACAAAATTACAAACACTCTTCAGTCCATTTTCTTCAAATTAACTCCTACCTGGACTACATGATGGATAAGGCCGACGACATCTGCTGCAAGAACCAAAAATGCCTCCTTTATACTAATTCTTTTGGTAGGTCACTCGATTCCTGGGGCCAACCTTGGGATCCGACGCTGTTAGAGCACCCAAGCACCTTCAATGTGTTGGCCATGGACCTAGAGAGGAAGAAGGACATCATAGAGGACCTCAGCAACTTCGTCGCCAGGCAGGCTCCCTACCAGCGGAACGGGGGTGGGGGCCAGAAGCCGCGCTACCTCCTCTATGGCCAGCCTGGGACAGAGAAAGAGAGCATGATCACCGCGATGGCTGATTTCCTTGGCTATGACATCTATGACCTCGAGCTGACCAAGGTGCACTCCAAGTCCGAGCTCCTAAACCTCCTTGTGAAGACCAGCTCCAAGTGAATCATCGTAATCAAGGACATCGACTGCTTGGTCTCGAACCAGTCCAAGGTGCCCCAAGCCGCCACGCCTCGGAGCTACTACGACCCCCCGTGCCTGGCGCCGCGCACAGCGGTGAGGATAGGAACAATAGCACCATCACCGTCCGGGAGCTGCTCAACTTCCCCGACGGCCTGTGGTCGTGCTGTGGGAGCGCGAGGATCTTCGTATGCACCACCAACCACTTTGAGAAGCTCCCCCCAGCCTTGCTTCAGAACAGCCGCATGGACATGCACATCTGCATGAGCTAGATATCAAGGGCTCCGCAATCGGGTCTTACTATAAAAATAGAAATAAACTCGTTTTTCCACTTGGTTTTGTTTTTTTAAATTACTTTTTTTGGGGGGGGGGGGAGGGTTGGTGTCCCACATTCCAGGTTGTGCTGTATGAGCCGCGGTTTTTGGAGATGCTGCAATGGGCATTATGTAATCATAGGTCAATTATCTTATTAAGAAAAGAATGCTGCTCTTTTATCTTAAGTAATGCTCTTTTATCTTAAGTAAGGGAATGCTTTTCTTAGTTAATTTTCATTGCCGACAAGCCAGGCGTACATTTATCTTTTGTAGAAATAGAAATTAGTAGCAAAAGAATAAAAAAATTATAATAAATAATGATCAAATAAACAAATAAATAGATAACAAAAAAGAAATAATAAATAAAGATGGAGCCCGACCCCTCTCTCTCTCTCTTTAGATGTTCAAATTCAAAGTCAGAAGAGAAGCGCGTGGACAGAAGGCGATGCTCTCTCTGTGGATCATCTAACAGAATTTACTGGAGGACCAAAACACGATTGATCGATGGATCAATTGACCGGTGAACTCAGACTCTTATTTTTAACAAAGTTCAAATGGTTATCTCTCGAGAAAACAACTTCATTTAAAAATTTTATTTGAAAATTCTACCTATTTTATTGGACAGAAGTAGATGAGAGGAGAAAATTGTCCCTTTTGCTTACTCATTGAACGTACGAACATGTGCTTATTACGTAGTGTTGGGAGAGCTCGTCGGTGCGCAGGCGAGATGACAATATTATGGGATTGCAAATTTCCTTCATGGTGTAGAATCTACATATTGCAAATTGAGGACCTCCCTCCCTCTCTCCATTTATTGCTCAAAGATGCTATGTTGCTAAAAATGAGAAATACGAAATATAAAGATGTCATCATTAATAAACGTGTTATTTGTTCACTTAGAATTTACGGAAGAGGGGTACTTTTTCCTCTCCCCTTTAGCTAAAAAACTTCTCAACATGGTGTTATTAACAATATTGCCCTCTGTGGGTCCAACTTTTCGGTATCATTGTTTTAATATGGTATTCCCTTTTTTGGCCGTATCCTTTATTTATTTATTGATTTCGTATTTCTTTTCGTATGGGTCTCATATTTCCCTAATCTTCTTCCTTCTCTCTATTCTCTCTCAAGAGGCACAAGAATGAAGAATCCGATGGTTCATGTCCTTGTGCTCGCATATCCCAGTCAGGGCCACATCAACCTGCGCCAAGACATTGATGAAGCCCTCCTCCTTGACCGCCTTTGTCTCTGCGGCTACCGATCCGACTCACTCAACCTCAGCGTAATTCACACTCTTTGCGAGGAAATTTAACATTTTTTTTGACAGATAGATGGGGAGAAAGCGTGAAAATTGATTCTCAAGCTCTTGGAGGTAATGAAATGCCCAGAGGATTTGCTTAAGAGCGGAGCTGCTTTTGTGAATCTAATCGATTCTTGTGCAGAGAAGGGTTTTTTTATGAAGTGTTTCAAATTGCGGAGAGTATGCCTCAAGGCTGCCGCCCTTAGCCTCCCCATCACCCTTCCCAGCTCCTCTGATCAGATGCATGGTGCACAAACTCCTCGTGCCTCGCCAATATGTAATATGTGCCACTCTCCACAAACACGATCCCCTCGTTATCGTAAGACATGCGGCATAGAGCCCTCGCTCAGGCAGCTCGAAAAGGTGCTGTCATGGGTCGTGAGGACCAGCTCTGCTGCCTCCGCCTGCACAAGCATGGAAGTTTCCATTTCTCTAACTCTCTACTGTTCTCTCTTTTTTTTTTTTGGTCAGTCCTACTCTATACTTATTCTACACTTACTCTCAGACTTTTGCCTTGCCTCTTGCAGAGCATGGGCGTCGAAACCCACTTCTGAAACTTGCGCGTCTCCACCCCATCCCTCCCTGAGAAGCTGGGAGTTTGAACCCCTCACCTCCCTCTTCCATGTTGGAAGGGTGGCCACTGGGGCGAATCCCAGTGGTTAACTCTTTACTGCTCTCGAGTGGTTACATGAGAGATAGCTTTTCTGGAGAACGTGGGACCCACAAGAAAAGAAACAAGAAACTAATTCAAAAAAGGGACACGACTAGAAAAAAAGGAACGACAATTTCTTGGAATATCGGTAGAAGATGGATGCTAATAAGTGGGACCTACAAAGGGCAATATACTCAGATTATTGTGTTGAAGAGTGTTTTGGGCAAAGAGGAAGTGGACAACGCGCGGCCCTTTCTGAAATTTATCCAACTTTCACGATTTCTATAATAGTCCATCTAGGATATCTCTAATTTAGAGCTTGAACTAGGACAGTACAAAGTACTATTTTATTTTAGGGTGTCTATTTTCAAGGACAGTCTAGCCAGAGGTGCTGAAGGTTTTACTGGTCCAGGACCATCTCCGCTTTGGGTAAAAAAGAGCATGATTCAGTGTTACAATCATCAGCATCAGATCACGACTTACGGAAGATAGCGTTGCTTTTTCTACAGTCATGTTGCAGACTTTGTTGCTTGGAGTCTGTCAGGCGATGAAACAGAGACCTCGACCATAATTGCTGCGGTCCCGGCAGAATGCATCAACAATGAACCAGACATTTGGAAGGAGTCCACGTGCGTTCGGGAGGCCATGGATTTATTTAATAAGAATAAAATGGACGGGATGAGCGGGGCTGATTCGTTCATTATAGTGGGGTTAGACAGGACGGGAGGGGCTGTTGGTGAGATAAATGTCGTCGCCATCGGCCATTTTGCGCGTCCTCCATTTCTCCCTCTCGAAAGAAATAGTGTACTGGCCGCGACGCATCCCGACACGTGGCACTGTATTGGTTTTGGGCTTTGGGGGCGACAGCTGGTGAAGGAAACAAGGAGAGGAAAAGCAAAAGCGTTTACGAAACCAGTTTGTAAATAATTTAATGAATATAAGGTTATTATTGAGATAATACTACGAAAAATCTCAAAGTAATATATTAACTAATTTTTTGCTATAAAAAATGTCAAGTTGGTGCATCCCTAAAAAATTTATCCAAAATTAATTTTTGACCATAAAAAACTTCAAACCGATGCGTTTATGATAAATTCACCATTTATTAATTTCCATTAATTGAATTAATATTATAAAAAATCACAAACATGTACACCTAAATTCCAAACTATTACACGTGTTATCCAACTCAATAATTTAATTGTGAAATTTAACGGAAACTAATATAGGTCAAATTTGCCACGGGTTTATAGTAAAATCTTTAAAAGTGTACCGATTTAGAGTTTTCGATAGTATTTATCCTTTATTATTTGATAAGTTAAAAAATCTTCACCCCACATTATTGTCACATGCTGTTGTGGGTCCTTAATTCTTTTTTTTTTTTTTTTTTTTTTTTCGGTGTATAGGGTTCCATTTACATATAGGATTCAAGTTGTTGGTCACACGCATCTTCAACTTTTTTAAATCTATTGGAATATCTTCATTTAATTTAGTGCATTTTATTAGTAATTTTTTTTTTCTGCTCTTCTAACCTTAGCTCCTAAGAAATAGTTTTCTTTAGAGGGCAGGCAATATGGCATGTGTGCCACCCCCATCAAACAGCAAAGTTGCATGCCCTATGGGTGCTGACGCAATCGCTCGAATCCCCCTTCCTAATAAGGATCTTCGGTAATGGGCGGTTCCCAAGAACCCTAATTTAGGAAGCGAATTGAAGAAATTACTGGGTTTTCCTGCGAAAATTGTGGCGCCTTTTTGGGGGATGTTGCACTGCAGTCCGGGGGCTTTTTTTTTTTTTTTTTCCCTTTCAAAGGGGCTTTAAAGGGCTGGAAAAAGGGGGAGAGATCGGAAAGGGTTTAGAGGAGAAAATATTAGGTACCCTCAAAGGATCACGTCATCCGTGCTCTGATCCATTCACGTGTCGACACCTGTCCGTTGGCAGGTCCACGTCAGCTCTCTCTTCTCTCCCACGTCGTTCCAGTTCAAAACAACATGCGGGCGAAAAAGGTTGGCATTCTCTCTCCTCTGTCTTATCTCTCTTCTTTACCTTCTCTCTCTTCCTCCTCCTCCGGCGCTCAATGCCATCTCCCGACGACGGTCTAGCGGTTCCTTCGACGACTGTTGCTCTCTCCCGACGATGGCCTTTCTCTCTCCACTCGACGGCCTCATCTCAGGGCTGCATTCTCTCGACGCCCTTCTTCCTAAATCGTGCTCTCTCCTGATGGCCTCTCTCCATCCCCCGACTCGCGACCGAGAAGCAATCGCTCCGCCCTGCTCTAAGCAGTCCCTCGAGAAGCCCTAAATCTGCAACCTCAAGTCAGGTTCGATTTAATTTCCCGAGTTTTTATGTTCGTATCTTTGTTTTGGGGAGAAAGCTTGGCCTAAATCTGCGACCAGAAGTTCACTGGTTTATTGCTTCTGATTCTAAGTGCAGCAACGCGAGAAGTGAAATTGCGACTGTCTCTCTCTCTCTACCCTTGTCCGGTTTTTCCGTTCTTGGCAAATTCGAAGATGAGCCCATGTGGCATCCCAAAAATTTAGGACAACCTCCTCTAGATATACAATTAGGTAATGGAAATTTCCTCTAATTTATGCCTTAACTATCAATTTTCTTTAAGGCCAAGTGTTATGTTAATGAAAATGTGTCTTGTGTTTATAAATTATTAGAGTTAGTATTATAGGATAATTTGATAAGGAGAATTTATTCTTGGCTATGCACTTCTTAGATTTAATTTTTATGGCCACATGAAATTGTAAATTTGGTAATTGAAAAAGAAAAATTAAGATAAAATTTCTTAGATTTAATATAAGCTTGATTAAGGGAATTCTTAAAAACAATTAAGGTTGGACTTTAAGCCCAAGGAGAATTGGACTTAAAGTGGGCCGAATGGCCAGCCCAAGGAGTCCATTGGGCCGTCGGCCACAAGGAGAGGAAGGCCCATAGGCCCAACTCCAAGCCCATCTTGCATGTAGTTGACAAGTGGCAACAGGGGGAGCAATTTTCATTGGCCAATTTGGGCGGCCAAGAATGATTGCATATGATTGCAATCAAGGGGGGATAAAAGGGAGAGAGATGGTCGGTTAGAGGGGGTGGTCGACAGTGAGGAGAGAGAGAGAGAGGAGAGAAAGAGAGAAAGGAGAGAAAGGAGAAGAAGGAAGGAGAGAAAGAAGAAGGGAAGCCGTCCGTCGCCCGCCGCTTTGCCCGTCCTTTTTGGTGTTTATTTTGTTGAGTTTAGAGGCAAGATTTGATCCTTGAACTACTCTTGCATGTTGTGCTTTGAATATATTGTTGTGTGGTGGTTGATTTCGTGTGTTTTGAGTGTAGAAACCCGAGTTTTGAAGTATTTTTGTTTGAAGATACAATCTGTCTCGGGTAGAACAGTGTGCACCAGAACGTTGTGAAGGCTTGCATGTGACTTTAGAGTTGGATTTTGACTTCGACTTTTTCATGAAAGTTGTAGATCACACCTTAAACTATAACATACTAAAATTTGAAGAAAAATGGTTTGAGTTTTGAGGGGTGAAACCCATCTTCTACGGAAACGGCCAGATCTGGAACTGCATGTCAACCTTTTGGTGATTTTAGGTCTTGCATGTGACTTTTTATTGAGAATCTCTCTTCGACTTCTTCATGAAAGTTGTAGAGAATATCTTGACGATCAACATACTTAAATTTGAGATAAAACTAACAAGTATAGCTTAGTGAAATGTAATTTTTCTTGAAGATGTGGAATCTGGACTAGTTCTGTTGAACACCAGTGACTTCGTGGACAATAAGACAACTTTCCTTTGGAAATTTCACCTTGACTCCTTAATGAAAGTTGAAGTGGACACTTTAAGGTAGAACATATCAAAAATCCAGAAGAAAAGAAGGAGAATAAGTAGGTAAAATGGTGATTTTTCGGTGATGGGTTGGTCTGGATGTTACGGTACAATGAACAGAGGCTTTCATCAACTATAATAAATTATCTAGGATGAATTTGGCCTTGATGTCTTCATGAAAAATCTACCTTAAAGTCTTTAATATCACGTGGTAAAATTTCATAATTTTTGAAGGCCGTTTGGGTATTTAATTTGAAGTGATTCTAAAGTCGTGCAATCTGGTGAGTCCGAAATTGTGAACTACAATGTTTGAGTTATATCTTTTCATGTGATGATCTTTTGGGTATGAGTTCTTCATGAAATTTGTGCCTTTATGTCTTAACTATTACTTGGTAAAATTTCATAATTTTTAAAGGCCATTTGGATATTTAAGTTGGGAAAATTATAAAACCGTGCAAACTGGTATGTCCGAGATTTGTATGCTGTGGTGTTTGAGTTGTATCTTTTTATGTGATGATTTCTAGAACATGCATTCTTCATGAAAAGTGTGTTTTTATGTCTCGACTATCACGTGTGCAAATCTCATAATTTTTGAAAGTCATTTGGGCATTCAATTTGCATATTTTCAAAAATCATGCATGCTGGACTTTGTAAATTTCACAGAAAATGATATGTGGACTATTTTAAATTGCATGAACCAAATGGATAATGATGTCTTAAGTGATTGAATCATGCCACATGTGTGATGAAATTTGGCATTTCATATAGTTATTAAATGATACAATCATATCATATGTCATGATGTAATTGGGTCATAAATGTGAATTGAATTTATGATAAATGAGGATACCATCGGATGGTGTGAGCCAACGATGCCCCAGGAGTGTCGGGATGCCCGGCCAGGGAGTGTAAATGCCGGATGCCCGGATGGTGTATGCCGGATGGCCTCGGGAGTGTCGAGATGCCCGGAGCGTTGGGGGTGCCGGAAGCTTGGATGGTGTGTGCCGGGGGATTCCTCGTGATACCAGTTGGGGTGCCAGATGCTCGGCCAGGGAGTGTAAATGCCGGAAGCCCGGATGGTGTGTGCCGGGATGCCTCGTGATGCCAGTTTGGGTGCGAGATGCTCAGAGCGTTGGGGGTGCCGGAAGCTCGGAGGTGTGTGTGCCGGGGGTGTTTGTTTTCTCACAACGCCAGGAATGGGTGCGAGTAATAAATGCCAATTAAAAGAGTAAAAATTGAGAAATTGAAATTGAGTCATGCATAGTGTGATGACATGTATGCATGGTACGTGATGATAAGTGCATAGATGGATATGCACCTATGGCATGATGTTGGCATATGCATGGATGTTTGATGGTGAGTGCATGGATGTATATGCACCTATGATATGTATGCATGGTATATGTATGGATGTTTGATGGTGAGTGCATAAATGTATATGCACCTATGATATGTATGCATGATATATGCATGGATGTTTGATGATACTTGCATGGATGTATATGCACCTATGATATGTATGCATGGTATATGCATGGATGTTTGATGATAAATGCATAATGGTGCATACACATAAGGTATGATGACCTATGAATGGTTGCAAGGTAAGTGATGTTTGTGTACATGAATGATATGCGTTATACTATGATATCTTGATTGTCTTGTATGATGCGTGAGTAGCTAAAGGGATCATTTATCTGCTGAGTGGTTGTACTCACCCCTTTTGGGGACCAACATTTTAGATTAGCATGATGCCGCTAGCACCTGTCGCACGTGGTACATTCTACAGTGTCCCTGTGGATGTAGAGGTCGAGTGCACGGAGCATCCTTGCTTAGAAATCCCTGGATTGATTTTCTTTCGAGTGTGCGTTTTGATCATGTTTGATGTGGGCCTCCCTGGTGGCCTAGTGATACAAGAGTTTCTGTCTGTTCATGTTTGCCGTGATGGGACGATGAGGGGGATGTTGCCGCCGCCGCCGGCCGATGCTCCCGGCTGGGTGTGAAGAGAGCGTGTGACTGGTGTGGGCTAACACATTTTGGAAGGCCAACACGGGATGACGGACCAGCTTGTTCGAAGGCCTTAGAGTCGAGTACTTTTGATTTTAGCCGAGCCTACTAGGAGCTTGGGCTTTTTGTTGTATCGACTCACTCGATGTCCATCTCTTGCTATGTAGCGTGTTCAGGCCTTGTCTTTCTACTCTGATGGACTAGTAGGTGTGCATTGTAATGCAAGTTGACGGGGAAAGAAATGAATGTGTTAATTTTACTTCCGCTGTAAGATTTTGTGCTGGGACCGTTATAAAAAAAAAAATGCCTAAGAATTTACGGCTTAACTTAAACTTCGAAATAGAGATAGGTAACTGTGGCAGTCTCAGTTGGTTCAGGGGTGCTACAGCACACTTCTGGATACATGATCTTAGGCCAACCCGTCAAGTCGAAGCTCGACGTAATCTCGCTGCTTCGCTCCACCGAGCTATTGAATCACTTGTGTCCGGGGTTTCAAGATTTTCCGGGGGGGTAATTGCCTGTTCCGTCATTGCAGACTTCCAGGCGAGAAGAAATGTGTCTACAATGATCACCCCAACAACGAACTGCCTCCTTTGTCCTCTCTCGGTATGTCGTCATCCCTTCTCTGCTTTCGTTTTTTCCCTCGTCGTTTGATTTCGGGAAGTGGTGGGGATGTTATAAGTTAAAGAAAGGAATCGGGCCGTGAGGTTTCGCCTGAATTGTGAGAGATTAACGCGGGAGTGGTCGACCCCACGTCCCGTATATGGCGAACGGTATGATTTTTGAATGAAAGTGGGTTCGCATGAGCTATGTGTTAGAGATTTCTTATAATTCTTAATGCGGAAATTCATAATAAAACGAAGATCTTCACAAATATATATGAAAAACATACCTTTGTCCATAGCGTTGCCGTTGAATTCGATCCAAATGAAGAAATCCGATTTCTCTCCCTTAACACACTATTCCTTTCTATATTTAATCGATGGAGAAAAAAATATGTTTGTTGTATTGGGTGGAGAGAGGACTGGACTCTATTTAAACGTTTGTTGAAAAGATGCCTTCCATCAAAGCAATATACCCTTTCATTTTATTAGAGTCGCAACTTCTCGTAGCCAATAATTATTTATTTGTTTTATAGCATTTCAATAATTTATTAAACCATATAATAAAAAATCATATCATGTGGGCCACAATAATTTTACATTCTCCCACTTGGCCCATATGACTTTCCTTTCATGATTTAATAAAGACTGTAATGTGTACAATAAGATTATGCTATAAAATTTCATAAAATTTGCAATCACATAATAATCACAATTAAGTAAAGAAAACTAATGCGATTCATAGCGGTTGTATGTCATTAATCCACATAGTCCCTTCTATGCACTACAACTATAGTACTTTACTTAACATGATCCATAAATGAGAAGTACCGTAATAGTCCAACAATAATGTCTCCTTAGAGACCATCCTGTTTAACATTCATATATTTTTCATAATGTATACTAAATAGAAAACAGGAAATATCAGAAACACATAAATGAGCTCAGAGTGTCAAATACATAAACTTAATACAAACATAATACAAACATTAATGACGTCTAATAATGCTCATCTTTTCAACATGCTCATTAAATGTTTTGGGTGGCAGTCCTTTTGTTAAGGGATCTGCTATCATAAGATTGGTGCTAATGTGCTCAATTGACACTCTTCGTTTCTGAACTTCTTTAACAGACAAGTATTTGATATCTATATGCTTAGCACCCTTAGAATACTTGTCGTTCTCAGAGAAGAAAACTGCTGCAGAGTTATCACAATAAATTTTCAGCGGCTTGGCAATACTGTCGACAATCACAAGTCCTGAAATAAAATTCCGCAGCCATAATCCATGAATAGTGGCCTCAAAGCATGCCACAAATTCAGCTTCCATAGTGGATGCAGCAATAATTGGCTGCTTCGCACTCTTCCATGAAATTGCTCCTCCAGCCAGAAGAAACAAGTAATCAAATGTTGATTTTCTTGTATCGGCACATCCGGCTAAATCTGAATTTGAATATCCAATCACCTCGAGATGATATGATCTCTTATAAGTGAGCATATGATTCTTCGTTCCTTGCAAGTATCTAAGAACTTTCTTTGCAGCTTTCCAATGATCCATTCCAGGGTTACTTTGATACCTGCCCAGCATTCCGACAGCAAAACTGATGTCTGGTCTGGTACAAGTTTGTGCATACATTAAGCTCCCACAACAGATGCATAAGGAATATTCTTCATTTGTTCTCATTCCAATTCACTTTTCGGACATTGTATAAGGCTAAATTTGTCACCTTTCTGAATTGGAAGTATTCCTGCTGAGCATTTACTCATATTAAATCTCTCTAAAATTTTCTCAATGTAGGCTTTTACGAGACAATCCTAATAACCCTTGTGATCTCGTCACGGAATATTTCTATTCCTATCACATACGTTGCCTCTCCCGTATCCTTCATTTCAAAATTCTTAGAGAGAAACTTCTTGGTTTCATGTAACAAACCAAGATCATTAGCAGCAAGCAAAATATCAACATACAGAACTAGAAAAATAAACTTGCTCCCACTAATCTTCATATATATACACTGATCAACGGTGTTTTCTTTAAATCAAATGAAGTTATGGTATCGTTAAACTTAAGATACCATTGTCGGGAAGCTTGTTTAAGTCCATATATTGACTTCTTTAATTTACATACCATGTGTTCCTTTCCTTTAACTGAAAAGCCTTCGGGTTGGTCCATATAAACCTCTTCTTCTAAATCCCCATTAAGAAAGGTGGTTTTAACATCCATTTGGTGTAACTCCAAGTCATAATGAGCCACCAAAGCCATAATGATTTTAAGTGAGTCATTTTTAGAGACTGGTGAAAATGTCTCTTTATAGTCAATGCCTTCCTTTTGTGTAAAACCCTTTGCAACAAGTCTGGCTTTATGTCGTTCAATATTGCCTTTTGAGTCGCGCTTGGTCTTAAAGACCCATTTACACCCGACCTTCTTACATCCTTTAGGCAATTCGACAAGATCCTAAACTTGATTTTGACGCATGGATTTTAACTCTTCTTCCATAGCATTAAACCATTCATTAGAATCTTCACATTCCATAACTTGGGAAAATGAACCTGGATCATTTCCAATTCCTAAGTCAATTTCTGACTCTTGTAGATAAACCATATAGTCATTAGAAATAGCCGACTCCTTTCTCTTTGAGATCTTCTTAATGCCATTTCTTGTGACTCAGCTATTGGAGGTTTAATATTGACATCTTCATCATGGAGTGTTTGTACATTAATTTGTTGTTCTTGATTATTGTTAGATTGTACCATAATATCAGGAACAACAACTTTAGAAGCTTTGGGTATAGGAACTTCTACTCTTATTTCTTGAATGTAAGCATCACGCACTCTTTCACTCCCACTGATGTCACCATTCTCAATGAACTTAGCATTTCCAGATTCAACAATTCTTGTACTATGATTAGGACAATAAAATTTATACCATTTGGATTTCTCTGCATAACCAATGAAATAACCACTGGTCGTTCTTGAATCCAATTTCCTTTCATGTGGATTGTAAATTCTTACTTTTGCTGGACAACCCCAAACATGCAGGTGTCGTAAACTAGGTTTCCTACCCGTCCACAGTTCAAAGGGATCCTTTAGAACTGCCTTACTAGGAACCCTGTTTAATACATACATAGAAGTCTTTAAAGGATACATCCACAAAGACAAGGGTAGAGATGAATGACTCATCATACTCCTAACCATTTCCATTAAAGTACGATTACGCCTTTCTGCTACACCATTTTGTTGTGGTGTACCTGGCATTGTATATTGAACACAAATGCCGTGTCTTTCAAGGAATTTAGCAAATGGACCTGGACATTGTCCTAATTCATCATACTTTCCATAATATTCACCACCTCTATCCGATCTTACTATTTTCACCTTTCTATCTAATTGCCTCTCAACCTCTTTAATATATACTTCAAGTGCATTCACTGATTGAGACTTCTCATGCAAAAGATAAATATAACCATAACGTGAAAAATCATCAATAAAGGTGATGAAATAGCTTTCCTTACCAAAAGATGGAACATCGAAAGGACCACATATGTCAGTATGTATAATTTCAAGGAGCTCTGTGCTTCTTGTGGCACCTTTCTTAGTGTGCTTTGTTTGTTTACCTTTAATACAATCAATACACACTCCAAGGTCAGTAAAATCTAAATTTGGAAGAATTCCATTTTTCACTAATCTTTTCATTCTTTCCTTGGATATATGACCCAAACGTTTATGCCACAAGTAAGCATAATTTTCATTCACCAAACTTCGTTTAGTGCCAACGTTATGATGCAAGGTCATTAATGTCTCAACAAAATTATTATCTAGTCTAAATTTGTAGAGACCATCACATAAAGTTCCAGTTCCAGTTCCAATAAGAGTATCACTCTTAAATAGACTGAAGGATTTAGATCCAAACTTACAATAAAATCCTGCTACATCAAGTCTTGGCAAAGAAACTAAATTGCGAGAAAAAGTAGGTACATAAAGGGTTCGAAACAAATTCAAATAATGTCCAGTATCTAAGATCAAACGATAAGTGCCAATGCCTTCAACTGGAACTTTGTTTCTATTCCCCGTAATCACATAACTTTCATTTGGCTTTGTAGTTTGGATCGTAAGAAATCCCTGCATCGTATTTGACACATGAGTGGTGGCACCAGAATCAATCCATCAAGTATTATGAGGAACTTCAGTAAAGTTTGATTCAAAACATACTAAAGCACAAGGCTTACCTTTCTTTTCGAACCAAGTCTTACATTTCAGACAATCTTTCTTCAAGTGTCCTATTTTTTGCAAAAATGACACTTAATAAGATTGCGTTCCTTCTTGTGGATTTGAGAAGCCTTTGAAGAGTCATTCAGGACATGTAGTCCTTTCTTCTTGCTCCTTCCACCTTTCCTCTTGAAATTCTTTCGAGTTTCTTGATGACTTGAGAGATGAACAGAATGAGTCTTTTGATTCTTTATCCTTGTTTCCTCTTGAACTAGCATACTGGCCAATTCATTCACATTCCACTTATCCTTTATAGTGTTGTAATTCATTTGAAATGGCCCATATTGATCATCAGGCAAGGAATTAAGTATAAATTGTACTAAAAAGTACTCATTCGCATTCATTCCCAAAGTCCTTAACTTTGCTGCCAAATTCGTCATCTCAAGTATATGCTCATGCATGGTACGTGAACCATCATATTTCATGGTGGTCAGTGTGCTCATCAATGTACCAGACAAGTGACTTATCGGCGGTTTGAGAACGCTCTTCCACAAATTTCATAAATTCCTTAGCATTGTCAATCACGGGAAGAGAAGTCTTTAAGTTGTTTGCAACTGTCATCGCATGAACATTAAGCTCGTGCATTCGATCTTTCCCAAGTTTTATGGAAAGACTTTTCCTCATCGCTACTTTTATCAGTAATAGCAGCTGGTTTCTCAGCTTGAAGAGCTAAATCAAGATCCAGGACACCTAAGTGAAACTGGATTTGTTCACTCCAATCAGGGAAATTTATCCCATTGAATAAGGGAACGGATGAAGCATGTGAATGCAGTGAAACAGGTACAGATACTGCAAATATACAAGAAGTACTCACACACTAATGCTTTGAGAATATCACATAACCAGATTCAATCTAACTATACATGTACATCACAGTTCTCCTTTGGGCGATCCTATGATATACAAATATATAAACCATAATGATGTTAATAAATTTTATTTGATAATTGTAAATATACCTTATTAAAATTTATTTGCTATATTTGGATATACAAACAAATTTAACAAGTCATATTAATTATCAACCATCATGTTCATGAATTATAAGAAAATAATTAACCTTTGGGTTAATCCCTAAATTCTTATAATAAATGAACTTCAATATACCCATAACACCAATAAAGATATAAAACATATCAATTTCATATATATAGCATCAATTAATCATGGGTAATTGAATAAAATAATTTACAATATCAAAATTCAAAAGACTTCAAGGTTCGACCACTTTGATGACTAACAAACCATTCATAATATGAATTTTTAATATTGTAAAATACAGATATCTACCAAAATTGCACACACGGATAAAATTATAATCAAAGCATAAGGGCAGAATCGTAAAATCATAATTCCATAAAGGCAGAACCATAAATTTAATATCCAGGGGCAAAATGGTAAATAAACAGTAATGGCAGAATCATAATAATAAATTAAACCGGGGCATAACTATAAATAACCATAAAAAAAGAGCAAAACGGTAATTAGGAGCTACGGGAGGGGCAAGATTGTAAAAACGCACGTAGGCGCGTGCATTGCACGCGCCTGCAACTACGCGGGAGACCCGCATGCGTGGATCCCACACGCGCGGTGTGCTCCGCGCGTGTGAGGGCGCGTGGGTTCCACGCGCCTGCAATTGCCGTGCGCGCGTGGAGCCCACGCGCCTTCATCCTCGTGCACTGACGCGATTTTTCGCCGGTTTTCGCCATTTCCAGCCGCGATTTCGCCCCTGTTCCTTCTCCTGCAGCCATCCCAGACACAGAAAATTAATGGGTTTTGAAGAGCATGCAACCACGACTATATGGATCCAAGTTTCGGAGAAAATGACGAAGAATTAGCCCCAAATCAAGCCAAAATTTCTCAGAACACAAAAACTCCACCACCGCGACTTTCTCTGCCCGATTCGCCTCTGGCGAACACCGATATGCCGGAAGAACTCATGCCCAACGTTCCTCATGGTGGGGCGACCGTGTGGGTCAAAAATCAAGCGGTGGGTCGCCGGATTTTGCCTGAAATCGTCAAGTTTCTTACTCGCCCTCAAAATTCCGAATTCTTCCATTTTCATCCTTCTACATTTGGATTTTGATTTTTTTTTTTTTTTAATAAAACGCCCCATCAGTTGGGTTTTCTTCAACAGAACCCTCTTTCTCATCTCAACAACGATAAATAGTACTTTAAACAGAATCATTCAACGAAACATCATGCATAAACATAATAAATCCATAAATGGAAAATCATGAGACCAAAAACCGTGCTCTAATACCAACTGTTAGAGATTTCTTATAATTCTTAATGCGGAAATTCATAATGAAACGAAAATCTTTGATCTTCATGATCTTCACAAATATATATGAAAAATATACCTTTGTCCATAGCGTTGCCGTTGAATTCGATCCAAATGAAGAAATCCGATTTCTCTCCCTTAACCCACTATTCCTTTCTATATTTAATCGATGGAGAAGAAAATATGTTCGTTGTATTGGGTGGAGAGAGGACCGGACTCTATTTAAACGTTTGTTGAAAAGGTGCCTTCCATCAAAGTAATATACCCTTTCATTTTATTAGAGTCGCAACTTCTCGTAGCCAATAATTATTTATTTATTTTATAGCATTTCAATAATTTATTAAACCATATAATAAAAAATCATATCATGTGGGCCACAATAATTTTACACTGTGAGCGTTGGTGGGGAGCGAGCAAGAAAGTGGGTTTTGCTGAAAATTTTGATCTTGTTGAAGTTGGATTTAAGGGTAGGGATTTTCTTGGATTTTGGGCTCTCTCTCTCTTTCTTGGTCGCGCGATCCGTTTTTTTATTTCAGTGGGACTTTGATTGTGTATTTTCCCTTCGGAAATTGTGACTGGACTTTCGATTATATGTCCCTTCGCAACCTGAACCGTGGACCCAATTTTGCCGCACGAAGTGGATTTTTAGATTAGGCTGCTGTAACAAAATTGTGCACGGGTATCTATCTGTCTCGATTATTGACAAGTTGGGAGTCGTGGCATTTCTGTTTGTTGAAAGCTAGTTAATCTTAGATGCTGTTTGTCAAGAAAAATTATAGGTAGAGTAGACAATGAACTAATGTGACTCTTTCGATGAACTGAACACATGAGGAAGCTGATATTACTTGAGATCTCTTGGAATAGTTGGTGGGTGTATCTAGATTCATGAACACCTTGGAATTGAATTAAGTGGTTGCATTTCTTCTATTGATAAGCATTTTCTGCTCAACTGCTCATGCTTTGTATCTGACTTTAGTGTCCATTTTTCTTGTTTTCTCATTCTCTTTTTTGGTTTTGCCATAAAGGAAATTAGTCGAATTGCTTGTCATCAATGATCGCGGTTAACCTTTTGACCTTGTTTTTGCTCACACTCTGTCTTGAGTTAGTTCATCTTTTTAATTCTGTCGGTCTTACTGAGTTCATGGGACTTGGTGGTTCAAAGATTTTAATCTTATAATTTTGTCAATTTTGATTGTTCATACGGGTTCGTGCATTGTGCAATATTATCTGAGAAGGCCATGCCAAAATGGTTAAATGGTTTATTTGTACGGATTTGTCACCTGACTGCACCTTTATGATTCAGCACTTTTCGTTACTCCTTTCCATGTGCTGCACGAAAAGCTTTTTGACTTTGGTTCCGTTTAGCTATTATAACTTTCTCAGTATAAGCAAAGTATCAAAACTAACATGTTTACTTCTTAATATTGCTTGCATTCAATTGTTACTTGGGTCACTTATGTGAGAATTTAGTGAGCATGGCAATAGTTGGCTTTCATTTGATTCCACTATGGAAGTACTCCATTTAGGATGTCATGGCATATTTGCTTCTTTTGACAAAGAGGATCACCACTCTAGAGTGTCCTTGCCAAATGAATCTTTCATATGTTGCATGATCAGAAAAATTTTGTTCATGCTGTAGTTATATTGGATTCATAGCTTTTAGGCCGATATTGAGAGTTCTTTGCCCATCATATGCCAAGTGCATAATTTTGCAAAATGCACGATCAGTTTTAAATCATCGTTATTTTTTCTCTCTGTAGAAAGCAATCTTTGTTATGGATCGATGAAGGCATGAGTTGAAGAAATCCTTGTTGTCCCAATTGCTCAACAGTGCTTCCATGGATGGCAAAAGCTCATATGAGTTGAGCCTTTCCAGGTTCTGGATTATTGAGTATTTGGCAAAATTCGAGCAAGTTAAGCCATCCCTCTTGCATGGTATTCACCTTCGATAGTAGCATTTTGCAAGTTTTGGTCCACTTTCTCATCATTTTTGTTGGGCATTCATATGGTTTATGCTTTTCAGGTATCATTAAAGCGGCTCCAGAGTTACCTGCTCACTTGGGAAAAAATATGGAGGAAGTTGTTTCTTTGAGATGCTTGGAGGAGTTATGTGGCCCTAGAAATGGAAGCATGAACAGTGCTTGGTCCTCATTGGGATCAAAGGCGAAAATTGATACATCAAAGAGCTGCAAAAATGTCCTACAGTCAATGTTCCACAATGTGAGTTCTAATAAATGATGCAGTGAAAATGTGTTTTATTTTCTTCATGACATCTTTCCACTAGTTCTGTTCTAATGATTGCTGAAGTTCGGTGTCTATTCCCCTGTTTATGAATTTGTTATATCTTAGGGCTCTGCATCTGATCTTGAAGTAACTGCAAATGAGTTGTTGAAATGGGACCTTCACTCATTTTTAACGCACAAGAGAACCTCTATGCCAAAAACTGCTCTAGAGGAGGTAAGCAGATCGCATTGCTCATAACTTGAAGGGTTCGCAAGATTCTGGTTTCGCTGATCTTATCTTGTTTCGATTTTAAGATTCTAGTTTAGCTGCCGCCTTGAGATTGAACTTTCACACTTCTTGAGATGTTGCTGTTTATGTTACATTGGCTTGATAACAGGGTCTGCTATTGACATGATGACCAGGACCATAACTGTTGGTAGTCAAACTAATAGTTTCACATTACACATTCATCATTTGACGTTATGAAATGTCGTAGGATCACACAAAGACATAGTATAACAAATGCAAAAAAATTGTTCAGGATGGAATAGGGTCTTCAATTTTTAGAACCAGAAACCTATTCGTCGAAGTATGTTCCTCAATTACTAAAACTTGAAACTTACCTTGCATATTTTAGAACTTTGGACTGGACTGGTTCCAATTGATTTAGTTCTCAGATTCTCGTTTTTAACTTAAAATCATGCTCATCTCTAATTGAACCGTTTCTTCTAACGTGGGAACTGAACTGAGGGCTGAAAGAGGAGGGCGAGCTGAATGGTGTGGAGGAAGAGGAGCAAGAGAAGAGGGTTCCGGGAAGCCCCAAGGAAGGGACCCATTGAGAGGACGATTCTAGCAAGGAACTAGACGATGATGAAGCAGAAATGCTTATGTGAAAAGGAGAGAAGAAAGCAAAATGAGAGGGAAACATTCGTCCTTTTTCATTTTCTTTTTGACTTTTATTTTCTTTTATGTCCCTTTTTTTTTTCTCTCTCTCTCTCTTCTTTTTTTTCCTTAGAAATGATAAATGGATCAGCAATTTGATCTATTGGGAACAATGGTGATTTTGCTTCGCGATTTGTGATGGCAAATTGGTAAGTTTCAGTTTTAAAAGAAAAACTACAATGTTGCGTCTAAGGACCAAAGAACACCCAGGATCAACCCAAAATCAGAGGAGGCCTAAGGGAAATCCGGTTTGAGCATTTCATCGAACGCGTGAGGTACATTGGCTCAAAAGGGAGACAAAGGAACCGACCGAGCCCAAACTCGCGCTAGGACTTATGACAATCAACAAGCAACGACCCAAGACGGATGGGGCTGGAACTCACGCGAACCGAACAACAGCAACCCCGGTCCAGTGAGCCCGGAGCAGCGCAAAACAAGGCACAAGAAATAAAAACAGGGGGCGGTCGGTGGTGCTCCCTAGCCAGCTCGACCGCGACGAATGGAGGCGAGCTCAATAGATCAGACTACGTCCGGTCCCTTTCGCGCACCTCCGAGTCGGGATCCTCGGAAATCGACACGACCCAAATAAAAAAAGAAAGAGAAAGAAACTGCACCTAGGCCTACCGTGGGGAAAGGGACGCGTCGGCGACGGTCATCGGCTGAAGTCCAAGCGCGGTAACTACCGGAGGAAGCCTCTCACTCTCGGCCTCGCTCTCTGCCTTTCGTTTCTCGCTCTCTTCCTCTCCCGATCTCAGTCATTCGATTTCGCTATCCAGCCGGGGCGCATGGCTCCCTACCCTGCCAGCTGCCATTGCCGGCCTGTCCTCGACCAGACAACTTCGCTCGACACGGCCTCTGCGTATGTCCTGTTCCGCGAGCGCGAAGGAAAGAGAGGACCGGGGGAGGAAAGGGCCGGGCCGGGACAAAGAAAAGAGGGAGTGAAGAGGGCTAGGCCCAAGCGGGGGATGGAAAAAGGAAGAGAAGAAGGTGAGGGCAAGCCCAGCCCTAGCCCAGTTTCTTTTATTTAAATAATGAGTAATTAATATATATTTAAAAAAATGTTTAATAAATTCTATTGCTATCAATGAAAATGCTGTGTTTATGCAATTTGATGAAAAATTATTTTGGGTTAAAATTTAAAAATTAATCCATAATTTTTATACATTTAATGAATAATTAAACAAGTCGTAAAAAATTTAAGAGTGAATATTTGAAAATATCTTGAGCAATAGACATCCTCTCTTCCTCACATACGAAAAGATAAGAAGAACAACAAAAAGATCCTTTATCACAACAAATTCTAGCTTCTCCATCTGCATTAGCAACTCGCTGAAATCCTCCATTTTGTCCATCTCAGCGTAAGAAATTAGAATGGGGTTAACTGTCCCCAAATCTAGCTGGGGATCCTCCCGCAATGCTATAAAGCAAAGCCTGCGAGCCTTATCAATGTGCTCAACACTACACAAGCCTTCAATGAGAGAGTTATAGATTCAACTTTGCTGCCTGCAAGCAAATAACTAGACTAATCGATCAAAACCTCTTTTGCTTTCATCTCCTTAAACAGCTTAGAGGCCTCGTCCGTTCTCTTTCCTCTACACAATCCCATAACCAAGGTTCCATTCCATGTGCCATAACATCAACCTCGACACCATCTCTCTTCATTTCCTCCACGCCCCTAAACATCCATTCTGAATTCCCTTTCGAAACCAATATCTTAACCATTGCCATGTATGCAAAAATATCAGGCTTGCATCATCCCTAAAATCATCATAAACTGACAATGCTAGAGCCAAATGGTCAGTCCTCATCAACCCATCAATAATCTTGTTATACAAAAACACACGCGGCTTCACGCCGAACTTCTTCATCTTCTCATACACATAGTAAAGCCTCAACCCCCTGTTGGCATCCGCATGCATCCTAATCAAAATCTCGAATTGCTTCTCACTAGGTGGCTTCCCTTGCGAGTCCATCAACTCGGGCTCCTGGTCAACAGCTCAGAACTTGTTGTTCCTATTCAAGCAATAAGCAAGTGCATTGTAGGCAGCACAGTTATGCCTATAACCCTTTTGCCTACCTGCCCAAGCAAAGAACTTAGAGGCGATCGTGGGGTTACTCTCCGCCTTGAGCACCTCTGCGGCGAGGGCGGGCATCACGCGACGGAGCTTTCCCAGCTTGGCGACGACGGGCAAGCCTAGTCGCTGCGGTTCCGGTGGAATGCGTCGACGATGAACCAGGCGATCGGGGAGAGGCGGCGGGAGGTGGCGAGGGAGGAGGGAGGCTCAGGCGTAGACGATGGAGATGGGAGGGGATGAATGGTAATAATGTCGATGGCGCCTCCGCCCCCATTTACTATAGGGAGAATCTTTCAGGATAAAAATAAATAAATTACATGCGACATTTTACTTGTCTCTCGGTCTTGAGTTCTCTTTCCACTATTGTCGATGCTTATGATGGTAGAACATGTGGTTTAACATTATGGTTGGTTCAGCATTTGGAAAAAACTTTTGGCCAAATACTAATGCTTTTAGACTAAAAGGTTTAAGATACAATCGCAATCGACAGTTGATTAATTAGCGATCTGTAACTCTTCAGCATTTCTCCTCAAAGTACCAACTTCTCAACTCAAACATCAAAATGCAAAAGAGGGTTTATTCATGCGTGGATGCATATATTTGGTTTTGTTTTATGGGAGTCAAAGGGACGTTTAGACGAGACGGAGGGATCGTTCGGGATAAAATAATACAAGAGTTGAATATCCCCAATTGATTCCGAGAGGGCGCACGCCCCCTGATCGAAGGGGCCACCGGAATCTCCCACTCCCCCGCCTTTTCATATACAAAAATAATAAAAAATGATAATAACAATCCCAAATTTCTTTTATCGTTTATGCAAATTTCGTCCTTGGTGACGCTTTCGTGCAGCCCCTCTCACGCTCCAACATCGAAAGAAAATCGAGATTTTATTATTGGACCGATAACGATATAATTATTATCGTTGCGATTATTATTTGATTGCCCCCTCGGTTGAGTCGCTTACGTAGGTAACCCGGGAGCTTAAAAATCTCTGTTTTTTTTTTTTTTTTTTTTTGGGGGGGGTGCAGCGGAATCGCGAAGTGAGAGTTGAACGTATCTCGTGTCGAGGTGGGGGCCCGCCCGGGGAAGAGGGAAATAATTGCTGGCGAGACGCGGCGAAACTGAGACGCGATCGTGGGGGCGGGCGAGAAAGGAAGGGGGGGGAATTTCGATGCTTTTTGTTTTCGGTTGGGTGATTGTCGTTTTCATGGTCCATTCCGTACCCGCGCCTGTCGAAGCCGTGATTCGCTTCGCAGCGACCGAATCGGGAGCGCGCCGTGAAAATGAACGAGGAGGAGGACGTCGCCGGGCCCCCGCACAGGGAGCTGTACGCGCTGCTCCACGTGGCCCCGGACGCTCCGACGAGGAAATCAGGAGGGCCTACCGCCAGTGGGCTCAGGTCTACCACCCCGACAAGTACCAGGACCTTCACGTACGCCTCTTGAGCTCGCTCCGCTTTGCGTTCTTTCTACTTGCAGGTTGTCGGAGATTCGGGTGGCTTCAGCTAGAATTTTAATGAGTTCCGGCGGGGGATTTGGGATTCGCGGCGGCGTCTGTCGGTTGATTCGTGGGCGGTTTCTTGGGATGGTTTCTCAGGTTTCTTGGGCTGTTGGGTTGTGGCCGGTTTGACTTTGTTAGTATTTTTTCGGTGATTGTTTTGTTCGTGTTTGTGGCTGAATCGAGTTTGCCTTGGGTTGCGTGCGGCGGTGCTGCTTATGTGTTTGACCGAGTGTTGATGGGCATTGTGTTCTTGGGAGAACTCTGTCCAGCTGTAAGGGAAATTTAATCCGCTCAAATGCAGAATTACTTCTATCTCGAGAAGGTTATGCGACTTTCCCATCAATGGATATCTATTCTATCTTGATCCGCACTGTTACATGGCTGTCATTGGTCCATTTACCAAAAATCTCGTTTCTATCTCGGGGGGATATGTTCGATTGATGTAAAATGTCAACTGCTGAAAATGGAACCAGCGCTCCCGTGATGCCGCCCAACCCTCATCAATACAACTATGGAACTGGATCCGGATACTTTTGAGCTCTCTATCGGCTCTATGGATATGTGATTATATGCTTATTTAGTGATGTATTTTGAAGTTATTTATGTTTCTGAACTTTTATTTGCTTGTATGATCGTATGTGTGAAGTCATCTTGAATATACATAAACAAAACAAGAAGTTATCTTCCTGGCCATCGGGCTTCTCCGGCAGACGCCGCCGCTGCCGCCGAGGGTCGCGCGTCGCTGGTGACCACAGTCTGGGGGTGGCGCGACGCGCGACCCAGGCGATGCGCAACCCAGGCAACGCGGACCTCAAGTGGCATGCGAACCAGGTGATGCCGCCTGAGGTTCGCGCGACCTCGCCGGACGCTGGCTTCCCTCCGCCACGCGCGGCCGAAATGAATCGGCATCATCGGAACGTGCAATGCACGTGCCGATTCGGGCCCAAGGTGCGTGCGACGCACATGCGCAGTACTGACGCTTGCACATGCAACGCACGTGGGACGCACGTGCGTCACTGCCTGAGGTCGCGCGAACCTCGGGCGGCGTCGCCTAGTTCGCAATCTCGGCCGCCGAGATCTGGCGGTCCGCGGCCGATCGGCCTCTGTGCCTCCAGGCGACCAGAGCGGCCGGCCACCGGATTTGATTTTCAGATTTTTTTTTTTAAAAAAAAAAGTTAAAAGCAAAAGCCCATTTGTAATAAGTTTTGCCAAACGATATTTTTACACAGGTCACTTTTCAATGCGTAATTTGCCAAACGCCCGAGCATTCTCGAAAACCCATTTACCCTAAAGATATTTGCATTTGACTAAAGGCATTCCCTCAAAGTTGAACCAAACGGGCCCTTAGTATTGTCTTTTTCTTTTTAGGAATAATTTTAGGATATTTGTGCACTTTCTTTTATGATTATAATTAATTGTGCATTTCAATATTTTTGGGTATTATTTTTTCTGCTCTAGAATGATTATGATGAATCTTAAATTTCTTTCAAATAGGTTGCTATGGCGGTAGCTAGCATGTGATCAAGTTAAATATCGAAAGGACGCTAATATCAAGGTTAACATTATCAAGCTCCTGAAGTTAGAATTTCTGGTTGCGTAAACATTAAGATACTCTCGTATCTTACTGGGTCTCTAACCAATCTCAAAAAGATTAGTGACGACTTTTATGTGAAAATTTGCATAGACTCAATTGATCAAAATTTTGAACATCTAATATCGAGGTACATACTTAAAAGAGCCCGAGTTAGTGGAAGGCGGTTGGCCTGAAGTCGACAATACTCCTGAACCTAATAGCTCCCTCTCCCACGAGAGGGGTTAGGTTGCGACCTGGGCGAGTAACATCAGTGAGCGGAGGGAGCAAGAGGTTGAAGATCATGTGGATTAGATCCATTTGGATTAGCTATCGGCCGAGCTGGGGACAAAAACGCTGGTGCGTTATAAGAGAGGGTCGAGATCATTCTATTATTTCGAAGAGCTTCGAAATCAGGGACCTCTGATTTGCATATCTTCTAGTAAGAATATTATCTTCTAGCAAGGAAGGACAGTTTTTTGATTAATTATTTACTATACATGCCTTTTTATTGAGTCGTTAATCCGATTGTTTAATTGTTTATTTTGAAGCCAGGAACATTTTATGCTTTGCCCCAAAGTCCACAGCTGTTTAAGCAAATGTTGATGGTCTCCGGTTTTGATAGATATTATCAAATAGCAAGGTAAGGTGGTGTCACTTTGTCCCTTTGCTGTCACTTTTGCATGCATTAATCTAAGTTCTCGCCATTAGCCATAACTTGGACATGCATCTGACTCTAACTGAGAAATATCCTCAAAGATGGAACTTTTGGACTCGTGATACTCTAGTGGCAAGACTGCATCTAGATTAACTGTGTTTCTTCCTATAGAGGTTCCCGTTCATGTAGTTTATGAGCTTTCTCTTGAGGGATGCGTCCTTAGGTTGAACCTGTCCCACCAAAATGAGAAAAATATAGCTTTAGCTGGCTTAATGCTTGCTCTTATATGTTTAGTATCATAGGATTGTTTGGAGTTATAAGAACGTAGGAGATGAAGTGAATGGGTCAATGACAAAGCAAGCTTATGTGGGTCTAGCAGATAGACTGGTGCTTTTTTTTTTTTTTTTTCCAGCTAATTGCTGGAACCAACGCCAATTTAATTGTGGTGACTATACTTTTAAATGAAAACTATTGATGATGATTTAGCTCTTTCATGTTGCAGATGTTTTAGAGATGAAGATCTAAGGGCTGATAGGCAACCTGAATTTACACAACTTGATATCGAGATGGCTTTCGTGCCTTTGGAAGATATGCTGAAGCTCAATGAGGATTTAATTAGAAAGGTAGCTACATCCCAGATGGAGTGGTTAATACAACTTTTTGGTTGGATCAGTTGGTCAGAAATTTTACTTTGCACACGCTATTCGTTATAGTTACCTGGGTTTGCTTTAATCATTTGGCATGGTTCCCATAGGGGAAAATGCTTGCAGGAGCAGGAATGTCAAAGGTAAATGGTGAGCGCACTTAGACAAAAGCAAAAAGGGTAGACTATGAGCGCAATCTCCCTATTGCTTTCTTTAGGCAGAAATTATGAACTTTGGGGGCAAGCACTTCGAAATATTCAAATAGACTTTAAAAATCTAAACTGCGGTTCCAGGTAGTGGTGTGCATAGTTCGGGTGGGCGGTTCCTGACTTAGAATGGGGAACCGCTCGCTAAGAACCAGTTTCGAAAAATTGGAATCGGGAATCACCCAATAGTTGCATGGATCCACCCGGGAATTGGATTGCCAATCCGGTCCGGTTCCCGAGTGAATCCATAGAACCGGACCAACCTCTGCACCTTCCCCTTTTCGCCCTCCCCACATCTACTTATCCTAGCTCTCCCGACCATGGTAGTTTTATTCTCCTCAAGTACTAGTGCTGTGGCGGCGATGGTTGCAACCCTCACACCGCTTTTGTCCCAACTGTAGGAGTTTTCCTTATGTGGGCTACATTAATTGAGATTGTAATTACCGTTTTTACGGGGTTGGTCTAATAAGGTAAGGCATAAGGTTTTCTTAATGGTCGAATATGGGCCTGGCTTGTGTGGGCCGAGTTGGGCCCGACCCGTGATGAGAGGGCCAGCCCAAAACTCTATAAATAGCGCTAAGGTCCCTCCTCTAGCCCTCAACTTTTCCAGAATTCTCTCTGAACTCACATAAGGCAAGTCGTGAGTGGCGGTCTCATCGAGCCGGGAATCGAGGGTCATAGAGGAGAAGATCTTTAGCATTGAAGGCCGGGATTGCTTTGTCGTTTTGCACCAAGAACAATGGATTCAAAATCAGGTACACAAATTCTTGTCAAACCTCATGGATATTTGAGTTTCTAGCTATGTAGATCTTGGGAAGCCGTATTAAACGGCCTACATTTGGTATCAGAGCCTGCATAGACTAGAACTGAGTCCTTTCATGCCTGTTGAGCCTGTCGCCGGAGCTAAATCGGCCGCCTACGGCCTGTTTTCGGTCTTCTCCCTAGCTCCGAATCTTTGCCTTGCTTTTTCGTGATTTTTGGTCCAATAAAAGTGAAATTTTATTGCATAATTGGATTCTACTCGTCCAAACGAGAAAAATGGTGGGTCGAACGTCGCCGGAGGAGGTCGGAATTGGCCCCACGCGCCGCCACGCGCCCAGGCGGTGTTGGGCATCGACGGCACGCGCCGCCGCGCAGCCCCACGCGCACGCACGCGCACTCATGCGCGCCGGCGCGTGGACCGCCATGCGGCCTCACGCGCGCGCGCGCCGACGCGTGGTGGCCACGTGGCCTCGCGCGCGGACACGTGGTGCCACGCGTCCCGATGACGTCACGGTGACGTCATCTCCACCGCCTCACGTGTGACCGCCACGTGGCGGTGACGTCATCCATGACGTCACGTTGACCTGACCCGACCCGACCGGTTGACTGGGTTGACCCGACTCGTTGACCGTTGACCCGACCGGTCTGACCGTTGACCGGTTCGGTCCGTTGACCGGTTGGACCGGCTTCGGACCGGTTTTGTACGTCGGCGCGTGGGGCTCACGCGCTGCGCACTCTAGAGGCGCGTGAGGGCGTGTGCGGTGGCCGTTTGGCGCGTGACTTGTACCGCCGTGCTCGTATGTGAATTTCCTACCTTGTGGTGTACTTATTTGCATTTTTTGATGCCTTTAAGGATGTGAAAATGCATGTGAAAGCCTTAAAGTATGTGATTTTGGGTTAATTTTGGAATATTCTCATGTATTTCTCTATGTTTTTGGAAATGCAATTGCATGCTTACAATTATATCATCACTTGAGGAATATATATGGTGTTGATTTATTATCAGTTTGTATTAATGGATGGAGCAATGCAATTAGCATGTTTTGTGATTTTAGTGACAAAAGACCCCGTCATGAAGTCTAAAATCACTTATAAAAGGCGTATGTGAGTTATAAAGTTATATCCTTGATATGAGAGAAATTTTGATAATTCAGTTGGGTTGTGACCGCCAAAGTGGCACACTTGATTGGATTTGAGAAATATCTGTTTCATATTTAAATGGGATGTCTCATGATCTTATGTATAATTATACTCCCAAAGGAGGTAATTGTGCATTAGTTGATGGAGGGATACATGTACAGCATATGGTTGAAAAGTAGCTAGCCCTAGCGATTTATACACCCAAAGGTGATGAATTCGCGAAAGGTTAGAGCATATTTTTCATGGAACCGCTGTCATGTAAAGGGTATACAATTGTATGTCATGTATTCTGCCCAAAGGTGTTTATATGATGATACGTGTAGCTCTTGTATGTTTGATACTCACATGATGCTAATTACATGTATTGCTCGCAAAACCAGTTACATTCTCTGTGAATGGCAATTCCATAGCTATTGAGGTTCTTACTGGGTCAAACTTCAAGAAATGGAAAGAGGATTTTTGTTTGGAATGGAGCTTGCAGATGTTCATATTGCTCTTGCGAGGATAGACCGGCGGATCTTGCGATGCAAGTACGAAACCCGAAAAGTACGTTTTGCTGCATGGGAAAAGAGTAATAGAATTTGCTTGCTCATTATGAAACGGTCAATTCAGGGAACATTTGATGAGTGGCTTGCCAACCGATTGTACTTGTTAAGGAAATGATGGAAGCCTTGGAGGCTAGGTATCGTGTTTCTACCAATGCTGAGATAGGTACACTCATGCAATCACTCTTTAATATGAAATATGATGGTTCAACTGGAGTTAGAGATTATGTGCTTAGGATGGTAGATCTTCAGACAAAATTCCGAATCCTTCAAGTTGATATACCTGAAGCTTGCATTGTGCATCAAGCATTAAATACTCTTCCTCCTGATTTTGGAATTATCAAGACAAACTATAGTTCGCGAGAATGAATCTTGGTCCATTAATGATCTTATAGTTAGAATTGTGGCGAGAGGAAGAGAAATTAAAGAAGGAGAGAGGGCATCTTGCCTTGTATGCCTCTAGTTCTGCTAGTAGAAAAGGCAAATGGGTTGCACATCAGAGAGGAAATCCTAAAGCCATAAGAACTTTTAATAATACAGCTTCCAAGAGAGGGGATCCTGAAGCTGTAGGTCCCTCCAACTCTATGGCTCTTAGAAAGGCATCCTTTGCTGGTCCCTCCACTTCTATGGTGCCCAAAAGGATACCTTTTAAAAGGGAAGGTGTCCTTTGCTACTTTTGTGGAAAGAGGGGACACATAAAGAAATACTGTGAGAGATATAAAGCTTGGTTGTCTAAAAATGAGCATAAAGGTAATGATTCTTTGGCACTTGTCTCGTGAATCCAACCTATCGAAGCCCCATCCAGGTTCTGGTGGCTAGATAGTGGTGCAACTAATCATGTTGCGTTTACCATACGGGGATTCACAAACGAAGGATGCCAAATCGGGATGAATCATCGCTCACTTTGGGGAAACAACGATAAGATCGATGTTGAGTTCGTGGGAGATGTCATTTTGAATCTAGACTCGGTTTTAATATGATATTAAGAAACACTTTCTATGTACCTTCCTTTAGACGGAACTTAGTTTCCGCATCATGTTTGGATATGTGTGGTTACTCTTTTGAAATAAAGAACGTCTTTTGTTTCTATGTTCTTTAACTCAAATAAGGTTGGGTGCTGCAACATGTTCAATGGATTGTACAGATTGTGTTTATCTCCCAATGATATATACGTCGCTAATACAATTGAAAATGTTGTTTCCAAAAGACCTCTACCTAAGGAACAGTCTTATGTGTTGTGGCATAAACGGCTAGGTCATATATCCAAAGAAAGAGTAGAAAGGCTGATAAAGACACACATCCTGCCTACTCTTAAAGGTGACCTAGAGACTTGCATAGACTGCTGTAGAGGAAAGATGACTAAGATAAAGAAGAAAACCGCAGTTCGAAGTTCTGGATTACTGGAGGTCATTCACACCCATATCAGTGGACCCTATACTGCAACCTTGTGTAGAAATTTTTATTTCATCACGTTTATTGATGATTATTCTCGGTATGGTTACCTTTTCCTGATTAAGGAGAAATCCGAGTCTCTTGACAAATTCAAGATCTATCGGACCAAGTTGAGAAACAGTTAGGAAAGGTAATAAAGGTGGTCGATCGATCGAGGTGGAGAATATTATGGTAGACATGGTAATGCTGGGCAAATTAAAGGACCATTTGCTAAATACTTAGAGAATTCTGGGATAGTGGCTCAGTTCACTATGCCTGGAAGTCCTGAACAGAATGGTGTGGCTGAAAGGCGCAATCGTACTCTCATGAATATGGTAAGATCTATGATGAGTAGGACAAATTTACCTGATTTTTTATGGGGTGAGGCATTAAAAACAATCGTTTATATATTGAATCGTGTTCCTACTAAAGCTGTTGCATCAACTCCTTTTGAGTTATGGACTGGGCGCAAACCAAGTTTGAATCATTTCAAGGTCTGGGGATGTCTTGCGAAGTAAGATTGTATAATCCAACATTGGGTAAGTTGGAGGCTAAAACCACTCGATGTTACTTTGTATCTTACTCGGAACATTCAAAGGGATATCGGTTTTATAATCCAAGTGGAGGAACAAGGATTGTGGAATCACAAACGGTCAAGTTTTGGAATTTGATGTAGCTGAAAAGCATGATTGTTCACAAATTAGTGAACATGACAACATTATGAGACCTGCTATATCTTTCTCCTTACCTATGCAGACAATGATAGAGCCTACTGTGTCACAAACTGAACCTGTCAACGCTGAGAATCCTATTGATGAAATGACCACGAGATGAAATCCTTGAAGTTCCTCGGACTCAAAATGAGCCTACAAATGCTCCACTTAGGAGGTCTACTAGGGAAAGGCGTTCAGCTATACCACCGGACTATATGGTCTATTTAGGAGAACATGATTATGATATAGGATGCATTAAAGATCCAGTGACTTATACAGACGCCATTTCCTGTCCTCAATCTAGTTTATGGCTGGATGCAATGAGAGATGAGATGCGATCTATGAAATATAATGGCGTTTGGGAACTTGTTGAATTACCGAAAGGTTGTAAGCCCATAGGTTGCAAGTGGGTTTATAAGACTAAAAGAGATTCAAAAGGAAAGATTGAGAAATTTAAAGCCAGACTTGTGGCCAAGGGTTTCACTCAGAGGGAAGGGATAGACTATGAAGCAACTTTTTCTCCAGTTTCCTCTAAAGACTCTTTTAGAGTGATCATGGCATTAGTAGCTCATTTTGACATGGAATTACATCAGATGGACGTTAAGACTGCTTTTCTAAATGGAGACCTTGATGAGGAGGTTTATATGATGCAACCCGAAGGTTTTGCAACAAATGACTCAGTGTGTGTAAACTAAAGAAAGCTATTTATGGTCTCAAACAAGCTTCCGACAATGGTACATGAAGTTTCACCATGTTGTTACTTCTTTTGGTTTTGTTGAGAACAAAGTAGATCGGTGCATATATTTTGCAAGGTCGGTGGGAGGAAATTTATTTTTCTCATACTCTATGTGGATGACATTTTACTTGCAAGTAGTGATTTTGGATTACTGCATGAAACAAAACAAATGTTGTCAAAGAATTTTGACATGAAAGACTTGGGTGAGGCATCTTTCGTTCTAGGCATTGAAATCCATAGAAATCGTTCTGGTCGTATGTTAGGTTTATCTCAAAAGGCATATGTTGATCGTATTTTGGAGAGATTCAACATGCAGGATTGCAAACCAGGAAGTGTTCCTGTCGTTAAGGGTGACAAGTTGAGTCTCTCACAATGTCCTCAATCGATTTTGAAAAGACCAAATGAAGGACATACCTTATGCTAATGCACTTGGAAGTATTATGTATGCTCAAGTTTGCACTAGACCGACATTGCCTTTGTAACAGGACTTTTAGGCGGATACCGCCGAATCCAGGGCATGATCATTGGGTTGCTGCCAAAAAGGTCTTGAGATACTTAAAAAGAACAAGAGATTATATGTTGGTGTATAGATATGTCCATGATTTGCAATTGGTAGCATATTCGATGCGGACTTTGCTAGTTGTGAAGATGATAGGAAGTCGACAACGGGATATATCTTCATGTTAGCGGGGGTGCGGTATCATGGAAAAGTGAGAAACAGAAATCTATATCTTCCTCTACCATGCAAGCAGAATTTATAGCATGTTTTTTAGCTGCTACTCAAGCTATTTGGCTCAGGAACCTCATTAAGGAATTGACCGTATTTGATTTTGTGAATAGACCCATACAGTTGTATTGTGATAACAATTCTGCTGTGTTGTTTGTCAACAACAACAGAAGTCTCAAAGGGTCTAAACATATGGAGGTCAAATTTTTGACCATAAAGGAAATGGTACGAGAATGGTGACATTATAGTAGAGCATGTTTCTACGGACGATATGTTGGCGAGATCCACTGACTAAAGGCCTACGCCCTTATGTATTTGAGCGACATATCATGAACATGGGCTTGGGAGAATCAGTGGATACTATCGTTTAGTAGGAGGTATTTCAGATTTGCTCTAATAAAGTTTATGTCTGTACCTTGTTACTTTTTGTAACATTTCGATATATGTCAACTCATTTCTTTGTATAAGTTGTTATTGGGTTGTGCACATATATCTAAGGAAAATCTCAAGGTACTGTGTAAATCTTGAGTAAAGGCTAGGGGCATCCAGTTATTAGCCTTGTACATATGTCTCGATTACACATAAAGAAAGGTTAACCATAAAGATAAGACATATGTGGGTTCGTTAGAACCATAAAGATATTCTCTAGTGCCACATCCGGTTTTACGTGACACTTAAAGATAAGAGAATAGTGACCGACAAGGGAGATAACACATAAGGTATTACTCTTTATGAGGTGTTATCTATTTGCCACACAACCATATTGAATCCATATCAATAAAGTTGAAAGCATTTGTGACCATGGAAGGCTCGTGTAAATACATGCGATTACCGCCATGATTCGGTGTTGGAGACTTTATGGGATAGGATTGACTATTAAGAATTGCCACTAGACCAACATAAAGATGTGCACATAAAGTACGGTCTCAATTAATATAGCCCAAGTGGGAGAATGTAAGAGTTTTCCTTATGTTGGCTACATTAATTGAGATTGTAATTACCGTTTTTACGGGGTTGGTCTAATAAGGTAAGGCATAAGGTTTTCTTAATGGTCGAATATGGGCCTGGCTTGTGTGGGCCGAGTTGGGCCCGGCCCGTGATGAGAGGGCCAGCCCAAAACTCTATAAATAGCGCTAAGGTCCCTCCTCTAGCCCTCAACTTTTCCAGAATTCTCTTTGAACTCACATAAGGCAAGTCGTGAGTGGCGGTCTCATCGAGCCAGGAATCGAGGGTCATAGAGGAGAAGATCTTTAGCATTGAAGGCCGGGATTGCTGTCGTTTTGCACCAAGAACAATGGATTCAAAATCAGGTACACAAATTCTTGTCAAACCTCATGGATATTTGAGTTTCTAGCTATGTAGATCTTGGGAAGCCGTATTAAACGGCCTACACCAACCACCACCACCATCTTCGCCACCGCCTCCGCCGTCCCCCACTCCTCCCTCGAGACTGACGATGAGGAGGACAATGGGGACGATAAGCCATTCTTAGACTTGGAGTTCGCCCTTGTCCCCAAAAATGAGAACGATGGAGGGAGGCTTGAGGATGGGGAGGAGGAAGAGGGGAGGTAGAAGCGGGACGAGCCCAACAACAAAGAGGACGATAGTGACAATGAATGCGGAGGTGGCAACGAGGATGGCAACGACGTGGAGAGAGAGTTCAAGTTCGAGGGGAGAAAAGAGGATCAACTCACTGTTTCGCCGAGTTTGGACTAGGACTCAAAGGGAGATGAGTAGATCCGGAGGTGAATTGGAGAGGAAGAGGGAGCTCGGGGAGATTTTGAACTAAGAAAGACGAGATGGAGTAAGAGAGTAGTGAATTGAGACAAGATGGTGATTGGAGTCCTAAATTTTAGATTTGCTAATTTCGATTTTTTTTAATATTAAAAATTAATATATATTATTATAATATAAGTGGTCCGGTCCAGGTGGGCGGATCTGCCCATGGAACTGCGAACTAGACCGGTTCCCTTAAGAATGATTGGTTCTGAGCGGTTCCGGTCTAGTTCCGGGCAGTCCGGACGGGTCCCAGTTCTTTTGCGCACCCCTAGTTCCAAGTGGAGTTCAGTGTAGTACAACAGCAAGGGACCGGCCTCTCATCAACATGGGTCTGTTTGACTCCTCACCACTATGCCTCTTGCAATCTCACCGGTCACTATGGTGTGGGTGATTCCCCTTCCTAGGAGACTGTCCCCATTGCTAATGAATTAAGCAGAAAAGGACAAAGCATCTAGGATGTTGAAATAGATAGACTTTCTCCTATGGATGAAATCTTTCTAATAGATACTATATTCTGCTCTTTTGATTCTGGTGTTTCTTTAACTATTTAGGAAGTCTGAGTCCACCTTTATAATAAACCTGTGTTGGGACCTGCAGCAACTGCGATCAGTTTCCATGCTCGTAGGTTTACTATGAATATGTTTAGCTTGGTCAGGATGACAGAAAGATATTTTGTCAAAGTTCATTCTCCAAGCATTTTTCTGGATGGATCTGACCTAACATTTGTTGTGTCCTGCTCTGTAGATATTTCTATTCTGTATATATGTGCGCTGTAAAATTCACCTATGGTTTACAGCAATTTGACTAAATTAGCATCCTTCCATCTGCATAAAGCCAATACATGCTCATGAGTAATCTTATTTACAGGTTTGCTGGGAGATAAAAGGCATTGAGCTGCCTGACCCTTTTCCAAGGCTCACTTACACTGAAGCAATGAGCAGATATGGTTCAGACCGACTTGATACTCGCTACGAGCTAGAATTGAAAGATGTAATTCTTAATTTACCTTTCCTTTGAATATAACTGCCGAATTTATACCCCAAAGCATTGTTAAAGAGGATACTCTTCCTTCCACTCATATGATAAGACAGCTCTGTTCTTAATATGAAATGATGCTACAATGCCTGTCTTATTTTGAGTCTATTATAGGACCAGCTTCGTATGACCTTCTCTGGGCCATGTTCCTATTATTTACACCCTTTTTTTCTTTTAATTTTAACTGATCTGATGGTATTTTGCTTGATGTTTTCTGGTTCTTTGGTGAATGATATGATAGTATGTGAATATGATCCCTGTGATAAATATAAAGATAAGTTAAAACATGTGGAGCCTCTGATGTGTTTGAGGACATTTCATTGTTTGCTCTTCACCATCCACTTAAATTGTGGACGTGTATGAATGAAACATTTTCATGTAGATGGCCTTTTTTATTTTTCTAAATGCATGTGCAAGCAGAATAAAGCCACATTTCGTGCCATTTTTGTGAGATTTTTGCCTTAGTAAGACATTGAACAAATACTAAATGAACTGTCCGTGGATCTTTCTTTTGAGTATTGTGGCCACGATCTTTGTTTTGAGTTGGGGCGCTCATATTACAGGGGCATGGTTTTGACAATCTTGAGATAGCAAATTTATGTGTAATCATGAAATTTAATGCTGGAACCATTGATGGATTCTTGTTTGGCATCTTGGAAGCAGATTCATCGGTAACTCTATCATGGTCTTCTACAGGCGTCTGATATATTTGTGGACACATCCTTTAAGGTTTTCTCTGATACCTTGAGAAGTGGAGGGATTGTTAAAGCATTATGTGTTCCTTCGGGTGCAAAGGTTTACTCAAACACAGCTCTCAAAAAAGGTGGACTTTACAGCGAAGCAATTAGATCTGGGGCAAAGGGCCTGCCTTTCCTGAAAGTCTTGGAAAATGGTAGAATTGGAATACTGTTGCCTTCAGTCTTTTCATTATAGCTGACCTCATTTGACTAGTTACTTGATTGAAATCTTTCAGGGGAAATTGAGGGCATTCCTGCATTAGTATTAGGTTTGGGCCCTCAAGAAAAGGATTTGCTATTGAAAAGATGTGCTGGAGCCTCTGGTGACCTTATTTTGTTTGCAGTTGGAGATCCTGGTTCTGTCAACAGATCTCTGGACCGACTTAGGTTATTTATCGCGCAGGAATTAGGCTTGGTTGATCATGTGAGGTTTTGAATTATCTTTTCTGATATAACCTAATGGCATAACTTACCTTTGTAGGCTGCCTGATAAATTTTTCTTCCTCAATCTGTAGTCCAGGCATTCAATTCTGTGGGTGACTGACTTTCCAATGTTTGAGTGGAACGATTCAGAGCAGAGACTTGAGGTATGGGCTGCTGTCTCCATTTTTTCACCTGCAATTGAAGTCAGATGAGGACAAATTTCTATGCAAATGGCTTCTGTAGTCAGTTTGCTGCTTGTGGTGTGCATTGTCATTTTCTTTGTTGCTCTTCAGTTCGTTTTCTTTTTTTCTTTTTCTTTTTTTCTCTCTCTCTCTTTTTTTTTTTTTTTTTTTTTTTTTTTTTTTTTTCTGTACTGTCTGCCATATAACTCAATAACTAGGACATTTGCTAGATTCCACAGATGGATGAGTTTTGCTAATTTTCACAGTTGAGGTAATTGCTATTGGGTTACATACTTACGCTTTGCTTGGGAAGAGGTGAGGGGAGGGATACCTGAAAGGGGAGAGAATTTCTTGGAAGTTCAAAATTTCCACTTAAATTCAAAGTCTTACCCATTTTCCTCCCTCATCTCTCGTTTTCCCCATCTTCTCTTCTTCCCAAACAAAGCCTAATGGAACAGGCTCAGTAAAACCAGTCATCTTCTGTGTTCTTGAGATGTGGTTGTTAGAAAATGGGGCGAGATATTATGAAATATTGATAAATTTCATTTCTATGCGTATGCGAGGATTTTTTTATTGGTGAAGGATGTAAGGGGTTGATTGCAAGTATGGCAACTAGTTCAGATATACTTAGGGGAAATGGGTAGTTTTACCATGAAGTGAAGAAATCTTTTCCACTTCAATTTAGATGTGATAAGCACCTGGTTTCATATCTTTTTTCCCCCCTCTACATCTATGTATGTGCATTGGCATGATCTAGTTTTGGATGGCAAGCAGCGAATACATCTATCTTGGGATTATACATACACATCCTTTATGTCCAAAATCTAGATATATTTACATTTATGTTTGTCAGACATGAGTGCTAGAGTGTGAACATTATCAAAATCTGGTTTACCAATGTCATACTTCATATGGTAAATTTATCCCTGCTTGACCATGGTATGATGCATTTTGGTCCTTTCCAACCATTTTGGTCCTCTTACCTTCTACTAGTTAGGCAGCCTTTTCTTTTACAAGTGGACGGTAATGGTGGAAAAATAACAATATTCTCATTAAAACTGATCCAAGTTTCCTCGCATTAGTGTATTTCTCATGACTCATGATGGAACCTTTAATTTCAGAAGAACTGGTAACTCTTAGCTGTTGGTTTGTTCTATCTTGTCTTCATTATCTTGTTCTTTTGCAGGCCTTGCATCATCCTTTTACTGCCCCAAACCCTAAAGACATGGAAAATCTTTCATCTGCTCGTGCCTTGGCTTATGATATGGTGTACAATGGAGTAGAGGCACGTATTTAATTTTCAGCAGTTTCGGTTGGTAAATAATGTTAATCTTATGATATAGAGAATCAAAATTTGTCTTGGCCATCCATCTGTTCCTTTAGATTGGTGGTGGGAGCCTGAGAATTTACAAACGCGAAGTTCAACAAAAGGTTCTGGAAATTGTTGGAATCTCTCCAGAAGAGGTGAGGACAGATGTCTTCAATGTCTAACTTCCGTTACAAACATGGTTGCAAAAATTTCTTCAGCTTCATCTCACAATATATCTGCCTATAAGTTCAACCTTTGCCTTGATGTTTTCAGTCTACAATGAAAAATGGACCTACATAATGTCTATGGTCAACAGAATTTCTGCTAGTTTCAGGCTTCTGTGTGATTATTGGCTGCGTACTGGTAGATATGAAGGTCATCTGATTACTGATGTGCTATATAAAACATGAGATGTCACTCCAAACCATAATTCCACTAATGATGCCTAATTTCTGATTACTCATTTTTGCCCCCAGCTTTAAGTTTATTTATTTTACTTCTATAGACCCTTCATTTGACTTCTGTAGTGGGTCAAATGCAGGTGCTGCTCAAATTATGTCAATTGTCCTTTAGGCTCATTATGTTATTTTTCTGATCAACATGCTGAAGCAAAGTTTGGGTACCTTCTGGAGGCTTTAGATGCAGGTGCTCCTCCCCATGGTAAGGAATTTCTTTGCCTCATGAGATTTCCTTTGTGTGCATCTCTACACATAATCTTCTGATTCAATATGCAGTTGTGGGCTTCTAAAGTTTTGGATATGTTCATGCCATGACAGACCATGCTGTAATTACAGTTTCAATGCTGATTGCATTGCAAGTGTCTTAAATTGTATGCATACTCTATGTAATCATTTTTTGATCCGCAATGTTTTTGGTGCAGGTGGAATCGCGTGTGGCCTCGACAGACTGGTGATGTTATTGGCTGGTGCTAATTCAATAAGGGATGTCATAGCTTTTCCAAAAACGACTACTGCTCAGTGTGCCCTGACTCGTACACCCTCAGAGGTCGATCCTCAGCAGCTGAGAGATCTATCCCTGCAGGCCCAGTAACTTATGAGTGTTGAGTTAGCTCTTATCTTTATAGCTATCATTTTTGAAGATGTGACCAATTTTTTATCATTTAGTCTTATTAATGTCTCAAGAGAGGGTTAAGAATAAAAGGATTAATTACATGAGTGGCTGGAATGTACTTCCTCAATAGTTTGTCTCCATAAATGTAACTAATGGAATATCAAAAGTTTTTGTTGATCAGCAATGCAGCTTTTCTTTTTGTTATTTTTATAGTCCTAGCCCTTTTGGTCAGTCCAGGGCTTGAAAGAGCTATACACCTAATGAGCCAATTGTCAATGTTGCGTCAAACATGCCTGGGAACCAGGACAGAAACTTCACTGATAACTAACGTTTATCTGATTTCTTTTTTTATCGTTGATGGATTGCAATCTGGATTCTCTATGGCTGCATCTCTTAAAAAGGAGTTCATATGAATAATTGGTTCTGTCCCTCATGCGTCGGTTGACAACTCTTTGAACTCTGGAAGTTTTGTGACTTGTCGTTTTGACACGTAGAAGCTTATTGTATTGCAAGCAGTGAATCTTGTATCACGCTGACCCGATCACGGCCCTAGAGGACTTCATGCTGCCGATGAATTTTAGAAGCAATATTTAGCAGGTGATCTTTTTAAATTACACATGGCGTCATTTCTTATAGGCGCCCGAGGGTGCCTAAGTACATGTATGTATGCACCCATTCAAAAGGGATACAAAAATCAAGTTAATCACGATGCGCACGATCATACTCTAATATCTCTATTCTTTCATTATTTTGTTTCCGAAACAAAATATAACATAAATCCATTTTATAATATTAACTAATTTTTATATCCCCTAGTGTTAAAAGGTAGCCGAAGAATAGATTTGAAATAAAAATAAGTAGAAAAGAAGTAACCTCTTATTTTTGGAAACAATTTTTAGAAATAAGTCTTTTTCTTTTTCGTTTTTTTTTTCATTTTCTACTTCTTCCTCACTGCTTGCCGCTTCCCATCATTTGCCACCCACCACCACCTGCCATTGCCCACCGCTGACTAGAAGAGGAGCGAGAAGAAGAAGAGAGGGAAAACAGAAAAATTGAAAAAAATGATCGAAAAATTAAAAGAAATTCTACATTACAAAAAAATTCGTGGATCGTACCAAACATATTTATATTCCTTTTATATTATGAGAATAGAAATTATGTAGATATCAAATTCGTTCTTTTACTCATAAATTGTTTGAGGGTATTAAAAAAAAACTATTTATAAAAATAAATTATATCTCGGAATCAAATCCTTACTTGAACCTATAGTCGTGGCAGGATAGGGTCTTTGTTCTAGCAAGTTCACGCATTCATCAATTTGTGCTGAACGTTGAACAGATGGACTCTTACAATGCCAGGTTATGCTGGTTTGACAGTCGCCACCCTTTTCATTCTTGTTTGGTGTTTCTCTTTGTGGAACATTGACACTGCAAAATCCGACGGCGCAAAACTGCGGCTCAGCCGTCAGATTTTGCGCTGCAATGTTATGCTCCGTATAATCTGGAAAGTTAGGAGATGAGCACTTGGTACATCTTCTAGCTTCTTTCATTCAATCCGGATAACCGAACTCTATTCTCGGATCTTTCCTTTTACGGGGAGAAATATTTTAGAAGTGTCAACAATCATATACGGCGTTCATTTTAATGTCAATTTTTTTTTTTTTATGGACACTGAAGTGCCAATTTTGTATGAAAAACGATTTATGCAATGCTAATTTAGATATGTTTGCTTGAAAATCTCACATGACACTTTTTTTATTAATTTCTTAAGTTGACGTGGCTTGCTAGAAGGTTCAATTAGCATCTAAACCATAAAAGACGTCATCAACTAGCTTTCCCCCAAACAAGAACCCTAAATCCCCAGATAGAAAGGGAAACCCAAGTTTGAAATGCTAAGTGGCCATTCAATTGAAATTTACACCGTAGTTCGCTTTGCCTCCAAAATTAATAGCTTAATCTTACAAATGGAGGGCGGGAGCTCTAGCAATGGCTCAAATTGTTAAAATTTTCCCTCCAATTGAGCGACTCAGTGGCAAGGGAGGGCGAGTGACGGTGAGCAAGTGAAGGCGAGCGACCTTAACAAGGAGATGAGCACGATCGGAGCCCTAACTTTCATTCATCATGGTGCGGCATCGTTTTTGGATATAGGATGGTGCGGCGTCATTTTTGGGCAACAGCATTGGTGCGGCATTGTTTTGGGCAAGATGGTGCGGCATCGTTTTTTGGCAACGCGTTGGTGTGGCGTTGTGTGGTCCACCGAGACGCATTGGATTGAGCAACATGTTTTGCCAGCCAAGTGGACTTGAATTTTATCCAACTCGATCTATTTTTTTAATTATAAAATTCAAGTAATCATTTTGATCATAATGTCTTGCCGTTATACTTAAGTGATCTCTTTTTTTCCCCTGATTGACGGTTAAGTAAGTTACATAAATTTTTGACATTAAAGTGGGCATTATATACAACTTTTGGTACATGCACCGTACTTCCTCCCTCCTCCCTTTATGGAATTCACGGATTAATTATATGAAAAATTAATCGACAGTGTACAAGTGAGGAAACTTATAATGCATTTGGCTTCTCTCTCTTCATTTAGGCATCACATTTTCTAATATGGAAGCTCCTTTTGTGCCCCTTCACCTACTCCACTAATAAAAAATCTCCAAGTTCTCAGTACCCATTAGAATGCAACAAGTCATTGAGATAACCGAAGGAATATTGAAAACAAGTAAATTGAATGGAAGTAATTTGTCATGTTCAAAGATGTCTAGGCCAAGAGGCCTTCCCTGATACTCCTTTACTATCATTCCACGATCTTGCTTTCCTTCTCTCTCTCTCTCTCTCTCTCTCTCTCTCTCTCTCTGAATGGAGTAGTCTGCTACTGCTGTTGCTGTTGCTCCCTGCAAAATCTAGGTCCATGGGCTCTAAAAATGCTTCACACAGACTTCCCTGTCACTACCAGGATAATTTTCATGCTTCTTACTAAATAAGTAAACTGAATGCCCGATAATATGAGCTGTGGCTGGCAAGTTAGTTTTTACCAAGCCATTACTTCTTAGAGGGGTCTCTCTTTCTTATTGAAAGTTGCGGCACCTAATGTTTGATAAAAACCATTGCCTACTTATATCGTCTCACTTACTCAAGTTTGCATGATTTGCTCTCTTCTAATTCATATACCGGATGAAATGGGCTAGTGAATCAACCTAGAGGGAGGTGAATAGGTTGTTGCGGAATTTTTTTGGAATCTTTTTCAATGTAATACGTTAATATCAAGGATATATCAATAATAAACAGATTACGTATTCATAAAGTAAATAGAGTAGAGAGAAAAAATTGACACAAGGATTATAGTGGTTCGGCTTAGACCAAGCCTACGTCCACTCTCCACGCCGGCAGCCAACCAATCGCAGTAATCACTATGTAGCAAAAGAGTGCCTCTACAAAAGAGACGGATTAGACTTCTTCAATTGACAGTCTCTCCTACAGCCTTCTGCTGTCTTTGCTCTATATCTCACTCTCTTTGTTACACAGTGTAAACATGAAAGATTTTAGAGAACAAGTGATTTTGGAGATTCTAATATCAAGATTTCTCTACCGGCCTCTCCTTGTTTCCCAGCAACGTCGATCTAACTTAAATAATCTCCGTGCCATCATACCCGTTGACACATTCCAAAAATTCATCCAATCAACCCGTTGGACTGAATCAATTTAAGTGATCTCCTTGTCCCGAAAACGTAAGTAGACAGGTAGCTCGTCAAATCCCGTTCGCCCATACAATCAGGATCTTGAGTTCCCAAAATTAGATTCTTCCAAAAATAAACTTGATCTTCAACGGATAGAATCCGAAGAATCAAATCTTCCAAGCTCTTGATCACAGCCAGAGATATTCCATGGTTAGGATTAGGAGATACGAAATCCAATATCTGTAGCCAGCCTGTAAAAAATCGCGAACTATCTTCAGACTTAGATTTGGGTCTCGAGGGTCGTCAGACTGAAATTGACTCTTGAAGGTCTTCGACGGAAACTGAGTCTTGACTGACTTCAGACGGAAAAACTTCACCGAAATTCAGGGTCCGACATCTTTGAAAACCTTTAGACTTTGACAACTTCGGACGTAGCCGACGAGTCTTGGAATCCTTAGACCACACTGTTGAGGCTGTTTTGTCAACTTCAAAACTCCAAGGGATTTTTTTTTTTTTCAACAATCTCCCCATTTTTGATGGTGACAAAACCCTCGACAGATTTGTGAATTAAAAACCTGCAAGGAAAACTCATATATACTTTGAGAATTATATCTGCAAAACAGAGTGTTAGTTCAATAACAATTATCCTCACAAGATATAGTAATCCTGCAATCAAATTCACAAGTCTAAATCCAGATCATGACATCAGCATAAGGTCATAGAAGTTCAAACAACCCAATCGAAATCCAAAATAAAATAGTCTAAATAAAAATCAAAATCAAGTAAAATCAAAATAAAAAAACTCCAAGCTTCCTCAGCTTCAAAAACTTCAAATCTTTAAAACCTTCAAAACCTATAAACAAATCTGCGCAACTCTCCCCCTTTTTGTCCCATCAAAGAGGTAGAGTAAAATTGAGATAAAGTTTTGAAAATTTTAGGGGCCTGCAGGGAAACGAACAAGCTGAAACTTGCTAAGCTCCTAGACTGACTTGTCGAGTTTGGCAAGATTTTCCTTCACTGAAACCAATTCTGCACCGGTTTGATTTGACTCTACTTGAGCTCGCAAAGTGCATTGATCTGTTTTTGCATGTTCACCAAGTACTCGCGAGCGCCTTTTTCAGATTTCTCATCTCGAAGTCTATCCCAAAACCTGTTTCTTCGGTCCAAAGATAACATCCAACAGCTGTGAGAATGCTGTGGAATTAGCATTGCTTCCACTTGGACCAGCAGAATAGGTTTGAAAGCTAGGAGCTTCCCTCTCAGCCCTTTCTTTCTCAGCAGGTGAGGATTTTTCATGCTTTGGGAAGTGTGATGCATAAACCTCCTCAGGGTCAGCACTAGACCTACTCACATCACTAAAATGTAATGGCGAAATTGTCCCTTGTTCTGCAGCAGCTCCCCCTGAATTAATGCCAGTGGGTGGAGTGGAAAATTTATCGCCAACATCCATATCAGCACAAGGATGTTTCTCGGTCTCTTCCCCTGCAAAAGATGGCTCAAATGCAGCATCCATATCCTCCCGCATTTTGCTTTCTTCCTCAGCCTTCCTTCTTCTTTCTTCTTCTTCTTCCTTCCTCTCGTCTCTCTTCTTCTCTTCTTCTTCCTTCTTCTCTTCTCTCCTCTTCTTTCTTTCTTCTTTCCTCTTTTTCCCTTCTCTCCTCTTCGTCTCTTCTCTTCCTTTCTTCTTCTTTTCTTTTCCTTTCCTCTTCTCTTCTTCTTCTTTCCTCTTCCTTCTCCTTCCTCTGTTTCTCTGCTTCCTTCTCCTCTGCTTCTTTTCTTGCTCTCTCTTTAGCCTCTGTTCTCAGAATTACAGGGCTCCTCATCCTAGAGAGAGTGGACAAAGTCATGGCATCTTCTTCATCCTCCTCGTCTTGCAGGATGATCTTTCTTCTTTTCTTTTCAGCCATGGGCTCTTTACCCTTCCTTTTCAATGAAGCAGTGGGGATTTCCATTGAAGGTGTTTGCCTCCTCAACCTTTCCAAAGTCTTTGCAGCCGGTTACGGAAGTTTCATCTTCATCACCATCTTCTCTCCAACAAGCATCAAATTCAACTTTGTTAGGCACAAAGATGCAGGGACTTGAATATCAAAATGCCCAAACAATTTGGTGATGATTGATGAATAGGGCAGCTGACCCTTATCTTTCACCACCGTCCTATACATATGAAAGAGTATGACATGTGGAAGTGAAAAGGTCTGCGCCCGGTTGATGGCAAATATCAGCTTTGCCTCTCGTTTTGGAAACATCGGTCTTCGAGGTCGATTTTGGCCGAATGCGCTTGATGACAACTTTATGCAACAAGACATTGGTGGCATTCATCCTATTGTAGGATATCTTGCCTTCAACTATTCTGTCTCGTACAATCTCCAAGGTTGCATAGGCTGTTGAGACTTTGATTGGCTGGAAACTCCGGTTCTGCCTTGGTAACAACTTCCTTAGAATGTTGACTCTCTACTTCTTGTTGAGGCGAATCTTCCTCTGTTAGATCCACCCTTGTAGGACCCTCTTGCTGTCGCTGTAGTCCTCTGCTTGCAATTCTGGAGGACTTGCGAGACGACATTCTTGTAGAGCAAGCAAAGTTTCAACTTGAATGAGAGGAAAAATGGAAACTTTGAGGCGAAAAAGGGACGAAATGGAAATGGCAAAGGGAGATTTTTAGGGTTTTGAGAGTGAAGGAGTATGAAAATGAATCGCAATGGAATAGATGAGAGTAAAAGTGATGGTTCGAGAGTATAAATAGTGAGAGAAAAATCACCGGAATACGAAACGTCGCCAAAAGGTGAAAGAAAAGAACTGCCAAAAATAAACCGTAAAAAGAAAACTGCCTTTTTGAAAATATAAACTATCATTAATGCATGTCAGAAAAAGAGCGAAAAGAGATTTTGAAATACTAAAAAGTAATTACCAAAAATGTGTTAAAGAGAGAATACGAAAAAGAAATTCGTAAAGAGATAGGATAAAATAGAGTCTGACGGATGTTCAGACTTTACCTTTGAGTCTGAACCCTTTTTCAGACCTTACCTTTGCGTCTGAGCACAATCAGACTTTACGTAGAGTCTGAAGTGCTTCCAGACCTTGCTTTGAATCTCGAGCCGTCTTCGACCTAGCGATGAGTCTCGAACCACCTTCGAGACTTTAATCTTGAGTCGATTATCTTCAAGGTTTATGATTCCCAATCTTGAACGAATTAATTCAAAGTGAGCCTTCTCTAGGGGTTTTGTGAAAATATCCGCCAATTGATTCTTTGAATCTACATGCTGAATCACAACATCTCCACTTTGAACATGATCTCGAATGAAATGATGTTTAATTTCAATGTGCTTTGCTCTTGAATGAAGTATTGGATTCTTTGTGAGATTGATTGTGCTGGTATTGTCACATTTGATTTCCGTCTGTCTTTCATCAACTCCAAAGTCTCTGAATTGTTGTTGCATCCATAGAATTTGAGAGCAGCAACTTCCAAGAGCAATGTACTCTGCTTCAGCGGTTGAAAGAGCCACAGTACCCTGTTTTCTTGAGAACCAAGACACCATCCTGTTTCCCAATAATTGACATGTACCTGTAGTGTAACACCCCTTAACCCAAAGGGATCATTACAGTCATTTATCTCCTTTTTAACTAAGCCAATAAATACTTGGACGAATTTTTTTTTTTTTTTTTAATACGGTCCCAGCGCAGTTTAATTTGCGGAAGCATAATCTTACCAACTCTCCCTTCACACAAACATGAGACAATTGCACACCAGCTAGACATCGAAGAAAGAAAACCGAACCATTTTATTTACGTATTTACAGGATGGGTTAATCTCGGGGTAGGTACATACAAAAGTAAGCCATCGCATCATCTAGTGTGGCTTATACTCAAAAAGGAACACCTCTACCCCCTTCTCACTGATCCCAAAAGAGTGACCCATCCCTCCTTGGTGTCGGTTGTGTCCAAAAAAGACCGTCAGCTTCTAGCCCTTCCCCCCCTCTCACGCAGCAGCTACACCCATCCAGGCGCATCAGGTGGTGGAGGTGGCAGCATCCCTCGCATCATCCCATCCTGGCGCACATGAATGGAGATGAACTCCCGGGTAATCGGGCCATCGGTAGACCCACCTCATAAGATACTATCGCACGAACCCGAAGAAGGTCAATCCAGAACATAGGGACAACGATCACCGTCACCTCTATATCCACGTCGAAGGTATACCATAAAAGGTGCCCCGCGTGACAGGTGGAATCGGCATCTCTAAGCTGAAATGTTAGTCCCCAAAAGGGGTGAGTACAACCACTCAGCAAATAAATAATTCCCTATGGCTACTCAAGCATCACACAAGATATCACAGTTGAAGTCCATATACATGAAATTGCATCATATAGCAATACATCTTCACACATCCACATATATATCACATTTCGCCATAGGAATACGTCCATCTATGTATTCAAATTCAATATCCATGCATACACATCACCATATGCATCAATTCAAGCTTATGCATACATACCACTATATGCATATTCACATATACCATGCCATGTCCATGCATACATACCATCATATGCATATTCACATATATCATGTTCATGGCCTCATATCACCATACATATCATGCCATGCCCGTTCATGCATATTATCACATGCATATACATCAATCCATGCTTATGGCCTCATATCACCATACATATCATGCCATGCCCGTTCATGCATATTATCACATGCATATATATCAATCCAATTTTCATAATTTTTAATTGGCAATTTAATGCATTCCCGGCACACACCATCCGGGCTTCCGGCCCCCACATTCCGGCATCTCGCACCCTAACTGGCATCAAGAGGAATCACGGCACACACCATCCGTGCTTCCGGCATTTACACTCCCTGGCCGGGTATCTCGCACCCCAACTGGCATCACGAGGCATTCACGGCACACACCATCCGTGCTTTTGGCATCCCCTACGCTCCGGGCATCCCAACTCCAGGGCCATCCAGATTTACGCACACAGGGCTACTGGGCATCCGGCATTTTCACTCCCTGGCCGGGCATCCCGAAAACTCCGGGGCATTGTCGGCTCACACCATCCGACAACTGCCTTCTCATTTATTATGAGATATAATTTATGCATGGCTAAATCTTACATGGCACACGACGTGATGTACGTATCCAATATCATCATGATATGCTAAAAATCATTATTTATGTACCATGGTAAAACATTTAGGGTCATATCAATCATCTAATTCATGTCATCTAATTTTGCCCATTTATTTCCTTTATTTGAATTTAATAATTTCTAATATACATGTTTCAAGAAAATACTCAAAATCAAATACTCAATTGATCTTCAAAATTGTGGGTTTGCATAAGGAATAGTCATAACATGATAAATTATTCCCATGAAAATTTATAATTTTAGAAGTCATTATGTAAAAATAATATTTAACTTTTACAAAGGGAAAAATTTCAATTTCCTCAACTTACATCAATTCGGCATTCTCCTTATTTAAATAATTAAATGGCCTCTACAAATTACAAAATTAAACCACAACATAGACAAGACATAGAGGTACAACATTCAAGAAGGATTCAAGTCCAAATAGTCATTACATAAAAAGATATAGATTAATAAATCAAGCGGCTAACCCTTGTATACACGGTTTGCACCATTTTTCAATTTATTTAAAATTAATTATTAAACGAGCTTAAAAAATTACAAGAATTTACCACGTGATAGCCAATATGTTAAGGTATGTTTTTCATTAAGACATCCAAGTCAGATTCATTTTAATTAATTAAGTGTAAAAATTATAAGCTACTGTTCCAACATTATTGCATTCCAGTCGACGTCCAGTGTTAACATTCACCTTTCCTTAAAATTTATCAACCAATTGGCCTTTAAAATTTATAAAACTTCACCATATGATCCACAAGACTCTAATATAAATTTCTCATGAAGACACTTAGACCAATTTCTTTATAGAAAATTTATTATAAGTAAAAAGAATTTCTGCTCACAAAACGACGTTCCCAGCACGTCCTTCTTCCGAAATCAGTACGTATGACCAACCTATTGTGCTTATTTTTCTCTAAATTTTTGATATGTTCTTTTTTAAAGGATACTCTTCAACTTTCATTTAGACATCGAAGTGAAAAATCCAAAGGAAAACCCTCTTATAGGCCGTCGAAGCTACTGATGTCCAGTACAGTTCACCCGGTACTCACGTTCTCAGAAAAATCGACCTTTCCCTGGGCTATTCTTGTTCATTTGGTCTCAATTTTTGATATGTTGTTCCTATTCATGTTCTTTACAATTTTCACGGAGACATTGAAGCAAGATTCTCAATAGAATTTTAGATACAGCAACCAGAATCACTCGGACTCAACATGCATCACCAGATCTGAACATTTTCTTAGAAAATAGAGTTCACCCCTCAAATCTTGTCCTTTTTCTCTCAATTTTTAGTATGTTAAAATTCAGAATGTACTATTTAAATCTCATGAAGAAGTCAAGATGAAATTCTCACTCCAAAGTGACATGCAAGTCCATCTAAGTTTCTGGCGCATGCGGATTCACACAAAACCGAAAACACCAGCAAGCAAACCCAGTCCAAAACCTCACTTCCAGCTCATACCATCCACGATTTTCACCACAAATCAACACTAGATTCACAACAAGACATGCATGAGTAGATAAGGGAATTGATCTCTTGCCTTAGACTCAAAAAAAAAAAATCAAGCAAACGGGCGATGAACACGGCGGAGGTACAGTCGGCGTCTTCCTCTCCTCTCCTCCTTCTCTTCTTCCTTCTCTCTTTCTCTCACTCTCTCTCTCTCTATGTGCGTCCAACCCCTCTAAACCGGTTACTCCTCACTTATATATCCCTTCACACCATCATTACTAGTAATGATGATTTTTCACACTTGGTTTGCATGCAGAAATTTGCATGCAAACCGGTCTTCCCCTCCCCCTTTGTTTTGCGTCGGCCACCCATGGTTTATGGGTCATGGGCCGGTGGCCTTGTGGGCTTGTGGCCGGCCCACTTGGCCCGTCGCAGGCCCTCTCCAAATCGGCCCAATTTCTAAATTTAATTAAATAAATTTTTTAATTAATTAATAATAACAATTTCTTGATTAGATTAAATCAAGAATTTAAATTAACTTATAACATAGACAACCTCAAATCACATAGCCAAAGTCTTGTGTTATTAATATATATTCCTTACAAGCTCATGGCCGAATCTCGGTACGAGTCATGGGCTATTTTATTGCTAATTAAAATCACAAAATTTTCCTCGCCTATCCATACCTCAAAGGTTCTTAGTTAAAAATTCTGGGATGCCACATGTAGTGCTTTTTCTATCCACTCTACAACCAGCGAGGTCAGCATCAGAATATCCAATAAGAGTAAAATCTCCTTTCTTAGAATACCATAGACCTAGCTTAGATGTAGTTGCAACATATTTAATGATGCGCTTTACAGTAGTCATATGAGATTCTTTAGGATCAGATTGAAATCTAGCACAGATGCAAACACTAAACAAGATGTTAGGTCTAGAAGCTGTAAGGTAAAGAAGTGACCCGATTATACTTCTGTATAGCTTTTGGTCTACACTCTTCCCTTGTTCGTCTTTATCCAGCTTTGATGAGCTTGACATAGGAGTTTATGTTTTCTTGCAATTCTCCATTCCAAACTTCTTGATAAGGTCTTTTGCATACTTCTCTTGATGGATGAATGTTCCTTCACTTGATTGATTGACTTGAAGTCCCAAAAAGAAGTTTAGTTCTCCCATCATGCTCATTTCAAATTCGTTCGCATACACTTTGAAAAATTCTTGCAAAGTCTCTCATTAGAAGAACCAAAAATAATGTCATCAACATAAATCTGAACAAGTATGAAATCCTTGCCTTCTCTTTTTATAAATAGTGTAGTATCTACTTTACCTTTAGAGAAGTCATTTTGAATTAAAAAATTACTTAACCTTTCATACCATGCTCGGGGTGCTTGTTTTAAACCATATAAGGCTTTCTTCAACTTGAAAACAAGGTTTGGTCTTTTAGGATCTTCAAATCCAGGTGGTTGTTCCACATAGATTTCTTCTTGAATGACTCCATTTAGGAATGCGCTTTTCACGTCCATTTGGAATAACCTGAAATTTTTAAAACAAGCAAAAGCAAGAAATAATCTTATAGCTTCTAACCTTGCCACAGGAGCATAGGTTTCGTCATAGTCGATGCCCTCTTCTTGTGTATAGCCTTTTGCTACAAGTCTTGCTTTATTCCTTACCACTCTACCTTGTTGATCAAGCTTGTTCCTGAAAACCCATTTGGTGCCAATGATTGATTTTCCTTTTGGTTTAGGAACTAGCTCCCAAACGTTGTTGATTCTAAATTGGTTCAGTTCTTCTTGCATTGCTTCGACCCAGCTTTCATCTTTCAAAGCATCTTCTATATTCTTTGGTTCGATCTCAGAAATTAGTGCAAGAGCACTAGAAGCTTCTCGTCTTTTAGACCTAGTACGAACTCCTTCATCAATATTACCAATGATGAGGTCCGGGGATGACTTGACTTGTGCTTCCAGCTTGTAGTTAGTTTATCAATTTGGTGAGGCTCTTCTTCAGTTGGAATTTCTGAATTTATTTGAGGCTCAGTGTCTGAGGCTTGATTTTCTTCATGAGAATTTGTAGACACTTGCTCAGACTCTAAGTCTTTAGGTTGAGTCTGATTTTGTAACGAATCTTCAAACTTCACATTCATGGATTCTTCCACTGTTTGAGTACGTTTGTTGAAGACTCTATAAGCTTTCCTTGTCATGGAGTAGCCAAGGAAAATTCCCTCATCTGATTTTTCTTCAAACTTACCAATTCGATCACTGAAATTCTTTATAATAAAACATTTGCAACCGAATACATGAAAATATGAAACAATTAGCTTCTTACCTTTGAATAATTCATAAGGGGTCTTCTCTAATATAGGTCTTAGAAAGATTCTATTTATAATATAACAAGCAGTAGAAGTAGCTTCAGTCAAAAATGAGGTGAAATATTACTTTCGATTAAAAGAGTTCTTGCCATTTCTTGCAAAGAACGATTTTCCTTTCTACAACTCCATTTTGTTGTGGAGTGTATGGAGATGAAAAATTATGTTGAATACCATTGTCATCACAATATTTGGCAAAATCATGATTTTCAAATTCTCCACCATGGTCGGTTTAATACTCGAAATTGCATATCCTTTTTCAATTTGAATTTTCTTTGCAAACTTAGTAAAATGAATCAAAGCATCAGATTTATTTGTAAGGAAGAATACCCAAGTAAAACGAGAATAATCATCAACTATAACCAAGCAATATCTTTTACCTCCAATGCTTTGAACTCTAGTTGGTCCAAATAAATCCATGTGTAATAGCTGCAAAACACGATTAGTGGATACTTGATTTTTAGATTTAAAAGAACTTCTAACCTGTTTACCAAGTACACAGGGAGTGCATAAATCATGCTTTTGATACTTGAGGTTAGGAAGTCCTCGAACAAGTTTTTTGGATGATACTTTTGCAATTTGCTTCAGATTGACATGTCCAAGCTTCCTATGCCAAAGGATGACTTCATCTTGAATTAATATCAAGCATTGAAGACTATCAGACTTTATATCTAGCAAATAGATATTCCCATGTCTTCGACCAGTGAAGGACTGTGAAAGATCCTTGCTTGTTCCAGAACATGTGTCTTCTTGGAAATTTATTTTGTATCAAGAATCGCACAATTGACTAATACTCAGTAGGTTGTAGTTCAATCCCTCAACAAGAGAGACGTTGTTGATTGTGAGATTTCCAATCATCACGCCCTTGTCCAACAATCTTACCTTTATTGTTACGACCAAAGGAGACATTTCCTCCTTTCATATGAGAAAATTTTGTAAAACAACTTGAGTCTCCTGTCATGTGTCTTGAACATCCACTATCCAAATACCACTTGACTTTCTTTTTGAGGGTAACCTGCAATTAAGAGAAAGACTCATGTCTTCTTTGGTACCCAGATTTTCTTGGGTCCATAATTGTTAGTAGCATAAACAGTCTTTGCCCAGCTTTTCTTGACAAGTCTCCAAACTTTAGTACATTCCTTTTCAAAATGATCTACACTTTTATATCTTGAACAAGTAAGAGCATGTCTGCCAACAGGTTTTACAAAAACCTTTTGGAAATGATTTTTATAAAAAGTTTTTGTTGGCCTATTCCTTATTCTTTCCTTTACTTTTGGGAAATCGATCAAAGGAACAGTTTCTTGTGTCATTCCTAGACCGGATTTATTAAAGTAAAGTTTCTGGATAGAAAGAATTTTGTCCAACTTTTCAACCTATTGAAAATTTCTTTGAGACTTTCAATAAATCATCTTTCAAGCAAGCATTCTCTTTTGAAAGTTCATTTCCATTTTCTTTTGAAGCAGCAAGAGACTTGTCTAAACTTTCAACTTTTTCAAGTAAAATCTTTTCTTGTTGTTTCATTTTGGAATTCTCCTTTTTAATTCAGCGATCCTTTTAAGAGAGCCTTTAAGACTGAGACAAAGTTCATCAATGTATTTTGATACTTTGACAGGAATTTTTAAATTTATAACCTTAGTACCACCGTTTGAGTCTGAGTCTGAGTCTGAGTCTGAATTTGCCATAAGACATATATTTGCATATTCTTCATCACTCTCCTCACACTCAGTATCACTCCATGTTTCAGCTTTGAATGCTTTCTTGAAATTTTCAGGTTTTCCTTTCTTTTTCTTCAATAAGGGACAGTTGGGTCTAATATGCCCCTTTTTCTTGCATTCAAAGCAAACAACTTCTTTGCTGGTATCTTTTTCTTCATTTGATCTCTTTTGAAATCTTTGATTGTTTTGTTTCTTACCGTTGAATCTTCTACCTTTTCTATTCAACCTTCTAAACTTTCTAATCAGAAGTGCCAATTCTTCATCATCCAGGTCTTCTTCTGAATCTGTAACATCAGAATCATCATTAGATTTTAAAGCAATTGACTTCTTACCTTTTGTGTCAAATTCCTCATTGAATTGCTCGACTTCATAGGATTGAAGTATGCCGACCAATTCGTCAACTGAAAGAGGCATGATCCTCTGTGTTTCTCTGATAGATGTCTTGACGTGATTCCAATCTTTGGAGAGCCCTCTCAACAATTTATTGACCTTCATAGGTCCTGAGATTGGATGTCCCTGGTATGCCAAGCCATTTACAATTTCTGTAAATCGACTGAACATATCCGAGATGGATTCTCCTGGCTTCATTTTGAAGGATTCATATTGACGAAGAAGGATATTGATCTTAGTTTCTTTGACTCGATCCGTTCCTTCATAGGTGACATGTAGTCTGTCCCAAACTTCTTTGGCTGTTTCACAAGATGAAATTCTATTATATTCAGTAGGAGATAATGCACAATATAGAGAATAAATAGCCTTTGCATCAAGAGCTTGTCTCTTAGAAATTTCTGCTTGTGGTAATCCTGCTCCTTCAGCTATTTCTTTTCCTGTGCTTGATGTAGTTTTAGGAATAATTCCGTTCTCCACTACATCCCATTCCATAGGATCTTTGGATCTTAGGAACGTCTTCATCTTGTTTTTCCATACGTTATACTCCTTGCCATCGAAGTAGGGAGGTCTGGTATTGCTCTGCCCTTCAATTAAACCTGGAGCCAAAACACTAGCCATAGATCTTTAGCTTCAGAAGTAATAACACTTCTAACAAATAAGCAACCTCCTCTGATACCAATTGAAATGGGCTAGTGAATCAACCTAGAGGGGGGTGAAGAGGTTGTTGCAGAATTCTTTTGGAATCTTTTTCAATGTAATACGTTAATATCAAGGATATATCAATAATAAACAGATTACGTATTCACAAAGTAAATAGAGTAGAGAGAGAAAATTGACACAAGGATTATAGTGGTTCGGCTTAGACCAAGCCTACGTCCACTCTCCACGCCGGCAGCCAACCGGCCGTAATCACTATGTAGCAAAAGAGTGCCTTTACAAGTAGAAGGATTAGACTTTTTCAATTGACAGTCTCTCCTACAGCCTTACATTGTCTTTGCTCTATATCTCACTCTCTTTGTTACACAGTGTAAACATGAAAGATTTTAGAGAACAAGTGATTTTGGAGATTCTAACATCAAGATTTCTCTACCGGCCTCTCCTTGTTTCCGAGCAACGTCGATCCAACTTAAATAATCTCCGTGCCATCATACCCGTTAACACATTCCAAAAATTCATCCAATCAACCCGTTGGACTGAATCAATTTAAGTGATCTCCTTGTCCCAAAAACGTAAGTAGACAAAAGAGCTCGTCAATCCTGTTCGCCCATACAATCAGGATCTTGAGTTCCCAAAATTAGATTCTTTCAAAAATAAACTTGATCTTCACCGGATAGGATCCGAAGAATCAAATCTTCCAAGCTCTTGATCACAGCCAGAGATATTCCATGGTTAGGATTAGGAAATACAAAATCCAATATCTGTAGCCATAAGAATAACCTGTAGCCAGCCTGTAAAAAATTGCGAACTATCTTCAGATTTAGATTTGGGTCTCGAGGGTCGTCAGACTGAAACTGAGTCTTGAAGGTCTTCAGACGGAAACTGAGTCTTGATTGACTTCAGACGGAAAAACTTCAGACCGAAATTCTGGGTCTGACTGTCTTTGAAAACCTTTAGACTTTGACAACTTCAGACGTAGCCGATTGAGTCTTGGAATCCTTAGACCACACTGTTGAGGTTGTTTTGTCAACTTCAAAACTCCAAGGGATTTTTCTTCAACACCGGAAAACTTATGGCTGACTTTGCTCAAATAACTCATCTTCCTAAGACTCCAGAAGTTCGCAACGCTGCCCGAGTGCCCATGCTAGTTAGGTCTTTATTTGAACATTAGCCATTGACAACTGTTGACATATTGGACATGATGATACATGTAACTGGTAATAATGCCAGGATGCCTTATAATGCTCACATCATATATATGGTAAAAACAAGAACACGGTCGACTTCATTTCCTATTATCAACATAACCTTCAATGGCATATGTGGCTTATTTGTCTCCCCATGATACATGCATCTGGTTATTCATGGATTTGTTTCCAGAACCTACAATATTAGTTATTAAATCCCGTTAATCTGTCAAAATGGTATACCTTTTAAACTATGTACATTTATGTGTATGAAAAATATCTAGGCTCGAACGCATTCAAATGACAACCGTTGAATACTAATGGAAATAAGGCTGCAAGAACGCCAGTTGCTTTGCAAACTCAATATAGGAAACGAAAAGTGGTCGACTGCGTTTTTGCTATATCTGTCTTCAAAATAATTGTGTGGCTTGTTCTGCTTCCACAAGATACATGAATCTACCCAATGATGGATTTATTTCCAACGCCTATAATATGTCAGTTATTAATACCATCAACGATGCTTGAACCTTATCCGAAATCACCTGAGATTTCCTTAGTCGAAATAGAATTGAGATTTTTCTGGTTGATAAATAACTGATGAGATAACACAATGCAAATGTGGAGGATAATGGCAGTTTTATCGCGGACCTAATTGCTTAAAGCGCTGCATCATACAACGTAGCTGATTGTGGACTCATGGGATTCACAAAATTTGCACTGAATGAGAAATGTCATGGTTCTAGTACGGACAGGAAAAGCAAATCATATGGGGAGGATATATTTCTTATCATATTTCGACAGATAAATACTTGTCCTTGTCCAGTAAAAACTGCCACCGATATGAGAGAGCCATTTCAGTAATGAAGCAGTACACACAATGCACCTGGAAGCAGCACTGTATTTAAAAGGTACTTTTCAAAACTTAAATTTTCTCAAGATATCATAATTACGGTGAGCACAAGTGCCGTTAGTATAGCATTTATATGGCCACAATAAGGGAAAATTAAATTGTTCGACTAAGGTATTTTGAGCATCCTAATCCTTCTCTTTTCCTGAAATACACAAGTGCACCTAAGGATGAGATGTGGCTAGTATTTCATTTGCCTATAAACACGCCTCGCTGGCGTGTTTGAGGCCTTATACATACATGAGACTGAAGGAGATTCTAGGCTGTCTTTAGGCGGTAAGAGATTAATTGCTTGAAAGAAAGGAAAAATTTTGACAACCAAAGACATTAATCCTGGCCCAAACAGGAGCTCCTATAAAACCCCATATTCCAAGCCCTTCAACTCACATCTCCATTATCTTATCCGGTCTTTCTCGAGAAGTTCCTTTGCCCTCTTTCTACACATTAGCCATGGCGAGAATAACTAGGGGTCGCCAAAGGATTCAGATGGCTAAGATGGACAATGAGAGTAACCTTCAAGTTACCTTCTCAAAGCGCCGATCTGGCCTTTTCAAGAAGGCAATCGAGCTCAGCACCCTCTGTGGTGCAGATGTCGCACTGATTGTCTTCTCACCAGGCGAGAAGGCCTTCTCCTTTGGTCACCCTAATGTCGACACCGTGCTCGATCAATTCCTCAATGGCAACGAGCTACCCCAGTAGACCGCTGGCACAGCATAGCTCATTGAGGCTCATCGCAACGCCACTATTTGCGAGCTCAACATGCAGCTGACTCAGGTGCTTGGCGAACTTGAAATACAAAAGAAGCGTGGTGAGGAGCTCAAGAAAGCGGTGAGGACTAACCAGGATAACCACTGGTGGCGAGAGACCGCCGATGAGCCGAGCGTGCCACAACTCGAGCGGTTGAAGGTCTCGCTGTTTGAGCTCTGGAAGAAGGTCGACAAGGAGACGGAGCAGCTGGTGATCCAGGCAACCAACACTCAGCCATTCTTTGGAGCAAGCTCGAGCCATGGACCGCCTATTCCTTTCCAATCGCAGAATGGAACCAGCGCTCCAGTGATGCCGCCCAACCCTCATCAATACAACTATGGAACTAGATCCGGATACTTTTGAGCTCTCTATCGGCTCTATGGATATGTGATTATATGCTTATTTAGTGATGTATTTTGAAGTTATTTATGTTTCTGAACTTTTATTTGCTTGTATGATCGTATGTGTGAAGTCATCTTGCATATACATAAACAAAACAAGAAGTCATCTTCCTGGCCACCGGGCTTCTCCGGCAGCCGCCGCCGTCGCCGCTGACTGAGTGTCGCGCGTCGCTGGTGACCACAGTTTGGGGGTGGTGCGATGCGCGACCCAGGTGATGCGCAACCCAGGCAACGCGGACCTCAGGCGGCATGCGAACCAGGCGACGCCGCCTGAGGTTCGCGTGACCTCGCCGGACACTGGCTTCCCTCCGCCACGCGCGGCCAAAATGAATCGGCATCATCGGAACGTGCAATGCACGTGCCGATTCGGGCCCAAGGCGCATGTGACGCACGCGCATAGTACTGACACTTGCACGTGCGACGCACGTGGGACGTACGTGCAACACACGTGGGACACACGTGCGTCACCGCCTGAGGTCGCGTGAACCTCAGGTGGCGTCGCCTAGTTCGCGACCTCAGGCCGCCCGATCTGGCGGTCCGGCGGCCAGATCTGGCCTTTGCGCCTCCAGGCGGCCAGAGCAGCCGGCCACCGGATTTGATTTTCAGAATTTTTTTTTAATAAAAATTAAAAGCAAAAGCCCATTTGTAATAAGTTTTGCCAAATGATATTTTTACACAGTCACTTTTCAATACGTAATTTGCCAAACGCCCGAGCATTCTCGAAAACCCCTTTACCCTAAAGATATTTGCATTTGGCTAAAAACATTCCCTCAAAGTTGAACCAAACGGGCCCTAACTCTTCTAACCTTAACTCCTAAGAAATGGTTTTCTTTAGAGGGTTGGCAATTCTGTGCTGATGATGAATAATAATATATGTAAGATCGTATTTGCATCCCCCTCTTCCTAATGAGGAGGATTTCGGGCGATGGTTTGGGGTTCCCAAGAGCCCTAATTCAGGAAAGCGAATTGAAGGAATTACTTGAGTCTTTCCCTTCTCAAACACCTTTGATCCATGACGCCCTTCCACCACCCACCACCCTACCCCACCTACCCCCCAACCCTTTTTCCCTCCCTCCCTTTTCTCCTTTCTTTCTTTCCTTTCCGTCTCTCTTTTCTTTAATTTCACCATCGCGCAGAGTCCTTCGCAACAGGTGAAGTTGGCCAAAAATTTCCATTACCGATTGAGCCTCAAATCTCTCCCTCTCTCTCTCTCTCTCTCTCTCTCTCTCTCTCTCTCTCTCTCAAAATCTCTAATACTCCAAAAATGCTTTTCCTTTTCCTCGTTGTTTTCTTCGACAGGCTTTCTCCCCTGCATTTAAAAGAAAAATTTATATTAGCCAGAGGCAATCCCCTTTCAACCTCAAAACCCAAAATTATCTCTCTCTTGCGGCGAGGCCCACTGCACCTCTTGTTGGCACATCTCGTCGATGATCTCACGCCTCCCTCACGCGATAGTCTCCTTAAACGGTCGATCCTTTATGCTGATTGCTGGGGAGTTTGTGGGGAGAGAGAGAGAGAGAGAGAGAGAGAGAGAGAGAGAGAGATATCAAGCCAAAAAGACAAAGATTCGTGAGAGAGAGATAATTTTGGGTTTTGAGGTTGAAAGGGGATTGCCTCTGGCTAATATAAATTTTTCTTTTAAATGCAGGGGAGAAAGCCTGTCGAAGAAAACAACGAGGAAAAAGAAAAGCGTTTTTGGAGTATTAGAGATTTTGAGAGAGAGAGAGAGAGAGAGAGATTTGAGGCTCAATCGGTAATGGAAATTTTTGGCCAACTTCACCTGCTGCGAAGGACTCTGCGTGATGGTGAAATTAAAGAAAAGAGAGACGGAAAGGAAAGAAAGAAAGGAGAAAAGGGAGGGAGGGAAAAAAGGGTTAGGGGGGTAGGTGGGGTAGGGTGGTGGGTGGTGGAAGGGCGTCATGGATCAAAGGTGTTTGAGAAGGGAAAGACTCAAGTAATTCCTTCAATTCGCTTTCCTGAATTAGGGCTCTTGGGAACCCCAACCCATCGCCCGAAATCCTCTTCATTAGGAAGAGGGGGATGCAAATATGATCTTACATATATTATTATTCATCATCAGCACAGAATTGCCAACCCTCTAAAGAAAACCATTTCTTAGGAGCTAAGGTTAGAAGAGTTAAAAAAGAACAATTATTTATAGAATGCACTAACTCAAATGAAACCCTACGTCGGGTATTCCGCTAGAGGAGAAACGTGTCCCTCTTGCTTGTGCATTGAAGGCATGCGCTTATCGCTGTGGTTGCGAGCTGATTAATTAATACTCCGCCCATTGTGCTGATCTTCTCGTTATGCCTCCACCTCCACTCGATTTAAGCAAAAAGAATGAGAAGCCATTCAAAAGCACAATAATTTCATTATTAGTCATTCTTGCGTTTTTTCCATGTTAAATAAAAAAAACTTAAATTGATCTTTCAAATGACATTAAGTATATATTTTTTTTTGCTATGGATTATACTATTTTGCTTGTGAATATCTATATTTTGGTATTCGATTTATTCTAAATTTTTGTATTTTTTATGTTATTTTTTCTTTTCTCATATGAAGGAATCTTTTGGGATTTTGAAGTGAGATTTTCTAATTTTAGACTTGTATGTCACAGCTTCTATTTGATTCATGTTTTGTTATATTATGTTTTTGACTAGTTAGGAAGTTTTCATCATTTAAATTAGAGATAATTGCATGTTTAGATTAGAGCTTAGTTCACAGGGAGGGTGTTTGGTTGGGCATTCCCAAGGGGCTTTGGGCCTTGGGGGAAATTTTTTGTGTTTGGCAAGCATTTTTGAATGCTCATTTGCCAAATGTGGGCATTCTAAATGCTGAAAGCTGAATGCTGGGGGGACCAGCTTTGAGCATTGGGCATTTCGAACATGCAAGTTCACTGTTCATCATCGTTACTGTTCATCTTCTTCTCCGTTTGTCTTCATCTTCCCTGCTGCCTGGAGTTCGGCTTCTTTAGCAACCGCCACCACCGCGTGGGGGTCGCACGTCCCGGTGACCACCGCCTGGGGTGGCGCGACCCGCGACCCAGGTGGCAAGTCGGATGATGACGTCATCGGGTCGGACCCGGGTTGCTGACGTCACCGTAACGTCAGCGGTCACGTGCCGCGCACGCATCGAGTCGGACCTGGGTCGCCGACGTCACCGTGACGTCAGCGGCCGCGTGCGGCTCATGCCCCGCGCGTGGAGGCGCGTGGTCGTGTGTGGGTGCGTGTTCGACGCCCCCAGCGGCTTGTGGCCGCGCGTGGGGGCGCGTGCGGCGTCCCTCGGCAATGCAACGGTGACGGTTTTTTACGGTCTGGTGTCCCCTAGTCTGAATTTGTGATTTAATTTAATTTTTATTGAATAAAAAATCTCGAAAATCACAAATTAGGGCAAGATTCGTACTAATTAGGGCTTAACTGTACAATTAGGGCAAAATCAATTAGGGTTCAAGTTCTAGAGTTATGGAGGCTCTGATACCACATGTTGGACGCAAAATTGCGCAACCCCAAGGATCTCCATAACTAAAACAAGAACACACATCCAAAGAGTAGAAGATTAACGCACCTGTTTTAGGATCTCGTTCTTGAAAGCGGAAGGGGAAAGGGATTGCCCACACTCAAGGGGTTTATCCATGCATCAAATCCTTCTCCTCTATTGCCCTCCGTATCACTGGCTTAATGAGGCGGCGCCTCACGATTAGCGTTAGAACAACGCCCCTTAGGTGAGGATATGTGAGGTTAGAGTTAGAGGAGAGACTTGAGCACTATTTATAGAGTTTCCAGCCAGTCCCCCTCAGTATGGGCCAGGCTCAACTCGGCTCACACTAGCCAGCCCCATATTAGACTAGTTAAGAAACCTTCTATCTCACCTTAGACCAAACCCGGTAAAACGATAAACGTTAAACGGTAAATAACAATGTCAATTAATTTAGTCCACATTAGAGGAAAACTCTTACATATCCTAGTCAGGGCCACGTTATCCCACCACCAAAACGTCAATGAAACGCTCCTCCTTAACCGCCTTTGTTTCTACAGCTACCGATAAGACCCACTCAACCTCAGCATAATTCATGCTCTTTGTGAGGAGATTTAGTATTTTTTTTTTTTTTGACAAATAGATGGGTAGAAGGCGAGAAATTGATTCTCAAATTCTTTGGGGTAATGACATGCCTAGAGGATTTGCTTGAGAGCAAAATTTATCATGAATATGCAATCAAATAATAAAGTTAAAAAAAAAATCTATTGGGAGCATAACAAAATGAAGTCTTGAAACTTATTAGATCCATCCAATTAAGTCCATTTGTTGATTATATATTTTGAAAGTTTTGGTACTTAGTTTCATCGTCATGACAAGTTTTAGGGATAAGTACACTAATGGTGCCAAAAGTTGTGTACGGCACTTACTTTGGTGCCAAAAGTTTCCGCCGGATGACTTAAGTGCCAAAAATTTTGAAAAACGCTCACTTTGGTGCCAACTCCAATATGGGTGGCCGGAAATCTGACGTGGCATTTTTTTTATTAATATTTGAAGCCAACATGGATCGCCGGAGAATACAATCAGCATGCAAACAATAAAACGACGCCGTTTAGCGTCTTTTCCCCCGAATAAGAAACCCTAAATCCCCAAATTCGAGTTGAATTGAAAATTGAAAACCTTAAACCCCCAATTCGACCAATTCGAGTGTATACTTCGATTTTCTCTCAAAGTTATCAGCTCGCTCTTGCGAATGGAGGGCAAAAGCTTCAGCAGCGGCTCATATTCGTATAAAAAAAGCGAATTAGATGGTGAGTGTTACTGTTATTGTGGGTTACCGAGTCCGAGAAGAACATCTGGGACTCGGTTGAATCCTGGGAGAAGATTCCATGGGTGCGGCAGATATAGAGAAGGCTCGAAGTGCAAATATTTCAAATGGGTTGATAGGAAATTCTCTGATCGAGCGACAGAGGTGATCCTGGAGTTACTTGAAGGCTGAAATCAACATCCACCTGCGTTAATGGACGAGTTGGAGGATGTCGACTCAATGCAAGCTCAAATGAAAGGTTTAGCATCTCTGGTCGACCATTTGAAGAGGGAGGTTTCAAGGCTGAAAATTGAAAGAAACTTTTATCAAGCATTGATTGTGTTCTTATTCTCTTGTGCAGTTTATTCAAATGTGAAGTTAAGTAATGAGAAGAAGTTTGTATGTCTACCATAGTCGAAGTTTGTATGTCTACCATTTTTGTATGAAGCGAGAAGGTTTTGTTGTAATCCATGGTAGAAATGCAAGGTTGGAGTTTGAATGCATTAATTGTAAGCACTTCGAAATGCAATGTTTGCTTGCTGCATTTTTTATTTGCCCTCTTGATTTGTGTTAAGAGAACTATAAAAAGTATTAGTGATGTCAAGAACAGAGCAAGGAAAGAAAGTGTCGAGAATACACTTTTTCTCTCTGCATCGTTTTTCATTTTTCTCCCTCTCGTTTCCATTTTTTGTTCTGTTCATCAAATCTCTTCAAGCTGGTTTGTTGGTTTGCTCAGAATCGCAAACTATGCCGAAATGGAAGGTTGGAGTTCGAATGCATTAGTTCTGAGCATTTTTTATTGTTTAGTTGTGTATTGGCAATGTTTGTTTTGGTTAGTTTTTGCTTCAAATAGAATAGTTGCTGCATTTTTATCGTTGTAATGGTTTGCTGGTTTGCTGTAACTGCAAACCATGGCAAAATTAAGGAATGGTGGCAAATTAACAATTGACCATTTCAGTGCCAAAAGTCGTAAATAGTGATCGCTTGAGTGTTAAGTTTTTATAAAAGTGATCATTTAAGTACCGGTCGCGATTGCAAAGTGATCACTTTTGTTGCACAAGTTGTAAATAGTGATCGCTTGAGTGTCAATTTTAAACTTGCACCAGTCGTGGTGCATCCTGCATCTTGTTCTTGCACCAGTTGGTTTGCTGGTGCATTTTCTTGCAACACAACAGCCCTGCAACGAGATGCACAAGCACCCAAAATTGCATCTTATTCCAGCACATGCAACCAGAACCCCACAGATAGCATCAACGCATCAACGACTTCAACCAGCAACACTATATTCACACATTTAAATCTAAAAATAATAGCAATAATAGCAACCTCATAAGAACATTGCACCGACAGCAAAATATACAGAAACAGCTATTGTCATTGATATTGATTGATTGTTTACAAAAGAAAAGAAAAACATGAACTTCACTCCCCATTCACTGAAGGTTCAGCACCCTCTTAAAAAAAAAACCAATAGCAATATGGAAGCAGCAACTACCATCAGTGATATAATATCCAGCACCCTCCTAAAAAATGAAAACATAAAAAGATGCGATCATGTCCAGCACCATATAAAAATAGACCAAGTCCAGCACCCTCCCATCAGTCAATATGGACAACACTCTGATCTCCTTTTCGTCTTAGGGCTTTGAATTGATTCATAATTCGAGCACTCTTTCGAACTGGATGTGCAGGTTCAGGTTTATTAACTGGGCGTTCTGTCACTTCCTTTTCCTTGTTTTTGACGGTGGCTATTCTTGTTCTGGCACATGTCATGTGTTGGTCCATATCATCACTATCGCGCCTAATCATTGGTTGAGATGGAACTGGTGCTGTGTTCTGTTTGGATGGTTGTTTTGCAGCTATTCCCACTGTCTTCTTCTTTGGAGCACTCTTCTTTGGCTGCGTCCTTGATTCATGAGTTGGCCGACCTTAAGAGAGCAGTACCTTCGAAGTTCTCCCAGGCTACAAGAACATAGCGATATTATCAACCAAATGAATTGAAGTATAACAAATTAAATGCATAAGGCCTACAAATCTTACATTCAAAATAGTCATTCCAATTCGTTCATCTATGTAAATCCCATAACCATATTGCCTTAATCTTTTTCCAATAGCCCCTCTTGTTCGCCGTGGTACATCATTTTCAACAGCAACAGATGGGGGAGCAGCCTCTACAACTTGTGCAGTTGCTCGTCTTCTCACTTAAGAAACACATAACAAATTTTAAATTCAGCCCATAAAAGACAAACACAGCGATGTGCAACTTACATGAACTTTTTTTCTTCGCGTTTGCTCAACGGTGGACTCAGTTGTTGTTACTGTTCTGCCTATTCTAGTCGCTATCCCTACATTTGAGCCTACAACAAGGCCTTTTTCCGGCCCTTTAGAAGGCCTTACAACAATGTACTATATCAGGATCATGACCAACTACAATGAATAATTAGACATCTACTCATTTTCATGGTGGAAACAAATGGAGAAAACTTATCAAATTACAAATGCTTGATAGAGGAAAAACACAAGAGAAGCCAGTGCACATAGTCAACTATCAAACTCTATCGAATAGGAAATGTAAAGTTACTAAGGTAAAGAGGATACTTACCTTACAGTAGGGCTTTCTGTTTGCCCTTCAGTAGGCACTACTGCAGGGCCTTTTGTCCTACCTTCGCTAGGCCCAACAAAAAGCTCTTCAGTAGAGCCTTCTGTCCTACCTTCAGCCGTTACATCTTGCTGTTGATACTGCCTTTTCAGCTCACAACCTTTCTTATTGTGCCCTTCCTTGCGGCAATATGAACATTTCATCTTTGAGCCAGTCTTACTCATCCTCTAACTTGATGCCTCTTCCTGCTGAATTCTTCTTTTCTTTTTTGGCCTTCCAATTTGCTTCTTCAGTGGCAAAGGTAGAGGGCTTTCATGATTTGTTGACTCCCAAAATTTGCTGCTTCTGATAGGCTGCATCATGAATTGGTATGCAGCAAGGTATGAGCTTTTTTTTGTACCAATCATGTAGGTAATCATCTAGGTTTTCTTGCTTCGTCTGAATAGCACAAATTGCATGGGCACAAGGAATTCCATTCAGTTGCCAGGCTCGACATGAACACTTTCTTCTATCCAAGTTAACAACATACTTATCTTGATTTTGAATAATCTCATATCCATTATCTCCATTCCAAACTGGATAACAGAACCTACTAGCAGCAATGTTTGCATCCAATCTCTTCATAATCCTAGGGCCACAGTCTCTAGTCAATTTCGTAGCCTCATCTCTTTGCCTATGTAGTCTAGTCATCACCATTACTCGAATATCATCAAGCATGCTGATGATTGGTTTGCACCTGGCCTCTAAAATTCTACCATTGAAAGCTTCGCTGAGGTTATTATCAATGATATCGCATTTGAACTCTTCACTAAAGAAGGCCTGACACCAGTGCTTAGCTTCTGTCTGGAAGAGTGCATCAAAAACCTTCCTTTGTCAGCTGCAACAATCCTTGTTTGGCTAATACAAAATCAGTCATGTTGGTACTTTTTGCTATTTGCCAGAACTGCTTCTAGAGCCTATCTCCTTTGAAGTTCCTTGACCAGTTTGCATATATGTGCCTCGCGCACATTCTATGCTCAGCATGTGGCATCAACTCAGCCAATGCAGGAATAAGTCCCTACAAAAATTCAAACCAATAAATACAAGTTAGGAAAAATATGTAAATGATTAATATTAAAAAGGAGTGAATTAATTGACAATGAAATTACCTTCGTTGGTCGCTCATGAATGCCCATCCTCCCCCATCGGTTATCTCAAGGTCAGCCATTAAATTTTTGAGAAACTAGGACCAAATATTCTTGTTCTCTATCTTCACCACCGTCCAAGCTATTGAAAACATTTGATTATTGGCATCTCTCCCCACAGCAGCCAACAACTCCTCCTTACACAAATCCTTTAGAAAGCATCCATCCAATCCTATAACTCTTCTACAACCAGCCAAGAAGCCTCGTTTGCATGCATCAAAACAGACATAAAATCTATCAAATCTAGGCCCAAGATTAGGGAGTGGCCTCTCCACAACCTCTACATACACCCTACTAGATGGGTTTTGAAACATGCATTCGCCAGCATAGTCCCATACCTGCGCATATCTTCCTTATACCCACCCATCAGTATTTTCATCACCCTCATCTTAGCTCTCTTGCATTGATTCCTTGACACATTAACCCCTACTTGCTCCTTCACTAATGGTTGAAATTGAGAACTCTTGATCCCGGGCATTGCTTTGACAGTGTTGAAAAAATGCTTCGATAACCACGTACTCGTTATTCTTTTATTCTTAAAAATAATTGGACAAGTATGTTCCTCCTGTAATGACCTAATCTGGAATGACCCATTCTTACTCAGCGTGCCATAGAGCTTCCATGGACAATTGAGTTGTGAGCACTAAGCTCTCACAAATTCTTTCGTGTTTCTAATGAATGTAACACTCCTCTGTTCACCAATGGAGTTCTTCACAACAGCTTCCTTCAACTGTTTGGCATCATCAAATCTCATGCCCACAGACAAAAAATAGGTTTATCAACAAATCGGATCATAGCAAGGGTACTTACTTTTTCTTGGACGAGCAGGTTCTTCATCATCATTGTCAAGCTCATTCTCTGAACTAGCAACTTCATCGCCGCAGCTTTCTTCATCTTCACTTCTATTACCTTCAGCTGGAACTCCATCCCCATGTCTTTATGATTAATAAATTTTAACAGTAAGTGGTGGCTATTAAAGGTTTTAATTTACAGCAATCATTCAATTAATAATATAGGGTAGATTCCAAGCTTCAGGATATGCAGGGTAGATTTCAAGTTTCAAAAAATGAGAAACATGTTCTAATGGATAGATTTCAATATTTTAAATATAATATGTACAAAACTTGGAACCGCTCACTCCTAATACTGCCCGCCTATAATGCACTTGTTTATTGCTTGAATAGGAACAAGAAGTTCCGAGCTGCTGATCTAGTGCCCGAGTTAATGGACTGGCAGGGGAAGCCGCCTAGTGAGAAGCAATTCTTTGATTGTGAGCGGATGCCAATAGGGAATTGAGGCTTTACCATGAGTATGAGAAGATGAAGAAGATTGGTGCAAAGCCACGTGTACCTTTGTATAACAAGATTGTTATACACTATGTTGCATAAAAAATGATTTTTGCATCAATTCAAACCCTTGGAAAAGGTTGTCCAAGATTAAAAAGTCTGTTGCACATCTCATGGCTATATCATAACAAATTTGAACACTTATCCCAGATCAACTTCAAATCATTATTGCTCTAGTGAATAACTAAATAATATAGATGGGAGATAGAAGAAAGAGAAAAAAAACTAATTATAAACATGGGTTAGTACCACAAAAAACCCCACACTGATACTCTAAATTAATTTGTTCTACAAACAATCTCAAATTGGTAAAACTATAACAAATTTATTCAAAACTAATCTTTTGATCATCAAAAATCCTAAATAGGTACATTTGTAATAAATTTATTTTTTGTTAGTTTTTGTTAAATTGGATTAAAAAAATTACAAATTAGTACATCTATGATAAACATATAATAAAATCCTAAATTAGTATACTTATTAATTGCCACGTGTTATCCAACTCAACAATTTGATAATAAAATTTAGCAAAAATTAACGAAGGGTAAATTTGTCATAGATGTACAAATTTAGAGTTTTTTGTGGTAAAAAAGTTACTTTGTAATAAATTTGTCATAAGTGTAATAGTTTAGAGTTTTTAAAGATATTTACCTTATAAACATCTCCGGTAGGTTTACTAATTACTTAATCATTGGCGAGTTGTTTGGAAAGAGGAGAACTTAATGATTATTCTTTGTCGTGAGAATTCAAAATTTTGATAAATAGGGATCCATAAAAATTCTTTCTAAGAAATGAGCCAAACCGGATAACCCATGTCTATGCATCTTAATTATATTTTTTAGCATTTGTGATTGGAGAAGGTGGATTACAGATACGAACATTGACGTCACTCATGCTATTTCAAAGCATTGTACTTTCTATTTAACGAGACGAAAGATTCAGGTGTACTAAATACGTGCCCATTTGTGTCATTTCTTCGACTCAGGTCAAACTTGTCCTAGAGGATTCTATGCCATCGCAGGGAAGGGGACGAGGACGTGTCGCTGGCGCCGTACGGCAAGTACTGGAGGCAAATGCGGAGCAACTGCGTGCTCCGGCAGCTCTGCAACAAGAGGCTCCACTTGTTTCGGACGGTCCGAGAAGAAGAGATCTCTCTCGTGATGGACAAGATTGAGCAGCATTGCTCGGTGGATCCGAGCAACGTGTTCGCGTACGAACCTTATACGGGTGGCTCTATAGAGTAAGTACAGCGACGGCGAGCAGGGAAAGAAGTTCAAGGGACTGTTGGCGGACAAGATGAGGTTGCCGGGCATTTTCAACGCTGGGAACTTCATTCCGAGCCTTGGGTGGAACGACAAAGCTGACTGGTCTAGATGCAAAGGCGGAGCTGGTCGTGAGGAAGTTCCGCAAGTTCCTTTGTGAGATGGTGGACGAGCCGAGGGAGAAGGGGGAGACGAGCATCGATAGCGGAGGTGAAGAGGGGCCCTTCGTGGACGTTTTGCTGGAGATTGAGCAGGATCAAAGTTTTGGTTTTGCTCCCGGTGCCGATAGCATCAGAGCACTCATCTCGGTAAGCACTCACCCTCGTGACATCCTCCAAACCGAGATCCACGAAATCGCAGATCGCAAGCCAATAATAACTGATGAGGACTTGGAGAAAATGCATTACCTACGACTACGAGCAGTTGTCGAAGAGAATCTCCGCCTCTCACGGCAGTCGACCCAGGACATCAGTATCCGAGACTACGACATCACAACAGGGACTACGGTGATCTTGAATGCATGGACCATTGGGAGGGACCATGGCACGTGGGACGAGTCGGGCGAGTTCAAGCCAAATAGATTCTTGAATTGCCCAGGGGGCTCCAGGAAACAGCATTTCGAGTGGATTCCCATCGGTGCACGAGGGAGCGCTTGCGCCGGGATGTCATTGGCGATGGCGACCTACGAACATGTCTTGGCAAATCTGGTGAATAAATTCTATTGGGCACCGCCCGCGGGTCTAAAAGCGGAGGACTGGGACATTACCGAATGCACTGGTCTTACGATCCGCAGGAAAGTTCGTCTCCTTGCCGTCGCCACTTTATTCCTAGTTAAATAGAGGTGAATGCGACAGACCTTTTGGCTAAGTAATTGGTGAAGTTTTTGTCTTGGAACAAAAGGGATTGCTAGCTTATATGTATTGTTGTGAAGCTAATGTGAGGGCAATAGAACTTGTAATTGAATCAATGCGAGCAAAAATCATTAGAGATATCAATGAGGAAAAATGAAAGACATAAAAGATTTACGTGGTTCATCAGTCCGAATATTGGTATCTACTTCATGAGGAGAGCCAGCTGTAAATAATACACTAATTAATTGGAGAATTATGAAGTTATTATCGCTCATGAGTTCAAGTGTTTCTCAATCTTAATGTACGCCCAAATTCATGGTGTTTAGCCTAACATAATTGCTTCATAAAATAAATTTAAACAGAATTATCATTTGAAACACTTTCTTTGGGAAGAAACTCCTACTAATTAAATGATTTTCTGGTTGATTGTCTTCCTCAGTGTAGAAGACATAAACTATCCCCTAAACCGTAAAGCATCGTTCAAGTAATGAGAAGGATCTCATAAGGCCTTCAAAAGCAAATGTACATTTTTCTTTTCTTACAAAGTTGGTCGAACAATTCTAACCAACTGAAAAGGGTTGTGAAAGCCGCCACTCTTTCCAAAATCGCTTATATGTTACGAACTGGTCTAAATTCTCCACTTCTGGTCGGGATTCGTATACGGAGATAAAACTTGAGACATAATTTAAGAAGTATGTCTATACAAAAAGATTCCGACTAAACCTGTTTTAATAAGCCAATAGCACATCATAAAATGGTGATACATTAGGCTCTACTTAATTAAAGGCGGAGGCTGTTAATTTTTTGGATTTGATCGGATCACCCTAACAATAACGGTACGGTAGCTAATTTACTATAATTCTTTAAGTATCTATGTATAAAGCACAATTCTACTGTTCCATGCCCAAAAATATGGATTTGTTTTCCTTGTTGGGAAATTTCAATAAGAGCTTATACGGTGAAAAGCTATCGGAAAAAAAAATTTTGTGATTTTTTGCAGGAATTTGTTTTAACAATAGTAGTTGAATTTTAAGACATTAGTAAACAAAGGTAAATGAAATTTTATAATAGATAAGAGAAGTTCTCCTTTTTTTTTTTTTTTTTTTTTTTTTGTTAGAGATTAAAGGACTGCTTGGTAACTAAAAAAAGTTGGTAACTTAAAAACAAATAAATGTTGGTAACCTAACTCAAATAAGAGTTGGAATTGCAAAACTAGTTGATAACTTAATCGAAAAATTGTTGGCCATCACTGCATTGAGGTTAGTACTTTCTAAAAGTAGTTGGTTAATTTAATCACTTCATCTTTATCAGCTTCTTTGTGGTTGTTTATTTATCTGATTGCATACCCATGGACGTACATTGTTTAGTGGCATAATATAATAAAATAGGCGAAAATCGCATGAAAATTGTTCTCGAAAGATCGAGAATTTTTATCAAAAGGGCGTTACTTAAATAATTAATTAATCAATTCTCCAACTTTAGAATTTCTGGGTCACAAAAAATGAAGTGTCCCTTCATATTTCACTTAGCTCCTAAACATTACCAATTGGAACAGTCACTACTTCATATAGATAGAAAATTTTCATTAATAGATTGATTCCCTCACATGTTGTGGTTGGTTAGGTTTTGAGCCAAACGAGAGCACCTCAAATAGAGAAGCCACCCATTCCCATTCAACATTTTGCTAAACTGGCTCCCCTCGATATAAAGCCACCAGGGGGACCGCAACAAAGTACAAATAAAAGTAACACAACGTGTTATGGTGTCTGTTGAGGGGGCAAGTCCATCCAGCAAATTCGGAAGAAAGAACCCAAATCCATGCCTTACAGTAAATGAGAGTGTAGCAATTCAGCAAAACTTCAGAAGATGGAAACAATTGAGGAACCCGACCAAGTCACAAGCAGGGAACTCACCGTCGGTCTGGTCTCCACCGAACAAGTGTTCGCTGCAGATTAACGTGGGTTGGTCGCTCATTGAGGGGTCGACTGCCGGAGCCATCGCCGGAGTATGCAGGGATGAGAAATGGGAAGCTCGTCGACGGTTTGCCAAATCAGTACGGGCGTCGTCCGTGCTGCAAGTAGGAACCCTCTAGCCTTTCTAGAGGCGTTGAAAGATGTGAAGTCCACGAACTGAACGAACTGGACAGAGTCAGCCAGTGGAAGCTGATACGTACACGCGCAGATCCCGATAAGACGCGGTGGGATGTCGGCCATGTCAGCCCTCTTATCTCGGAATGCAATGCTTTATTGGGATTGGGCTTTTTCTTAGAGACATCAAAGCAGTTCATTGTACTAGAAGGCGAATCGATTAGCGGACTAAACAGTTAAAGCCCAACGCTTAAACTCTCTGCCATTTAATTGGTTTTCTAAGGCTCCTTAATCTTTATGGGACCATTTGACTTGTTATCTAGGTTTCGTCTAAGAGTAATGAAGCGAGTTTGTTTGGGCAAAAGAAGAACTTTGGAAAAAACTAATTTTGTTGATTAGAAGGATAAATTGAAAAAAAAAAAAAGTTAAAAAAGGAAACAAACTAGACGAGAGGGTAATAATGATCTATGGTTGACCTATGGCAACCTTGCTACAGCGAAGGCGAAATTACATGTGACAATTTACTTGTCTATCTTAGTCTCAAATTCTCTTTCCATCGTTAGCAATGGTTGTAGTAGAGTATGCAATTTAAGGGCATTTGTGGTATTTTTGTCCACTCCAAAACTTACCCCGTCAGAAGGCTCTCGTTGGCTGGAAATTCAATTAAAGAAAAAAAAAGAAATGAAAGAAAAGAAAATGATAAGAAAAAGAAAAGAAAAAATTGTATAAATTATCAACTTCAGTGATTTTTGGCTAAAATTGACCGTATTGAGAAATTGTAAAAACATATATGAGAAAATTGGCAAATCGTTAAAATATTTAGAACAAAATTAACAAATTTGAAAGGTTTAGATTGAATTAGCTGCCGCATAATAAATTTAAGATTTTTTGAACAATTATCCATCTCAATGATGTTGATGATATAAGAATCTACATCTTACAAATTGAGGCTCCCTCTCTCCATTTATTATCTATATATGCCATGTCGCAAAAAGTGCGAAATTCGCAAGGTCTCCTCCATTCTATTTCATAAAATCTTCATCCTCCATGCCAATACCTTAGTGATGCATGACTATATTTTTCAACCCAAAAGCCTAGGAGGTCAAACCCACAAACAAATAAGCTTTTGGACTTTTAGCATATCGGTGATACTGCAACAATTCGTAAATAGAACAACTCATTTGAATCTTGTGTATTGAGTGTATAACAGCCATTTTGACACCTTTAAGAGGGCATTGTCAAGTTAGCCGGTTTCCCGACTCTTCTTATTTAATAAAAAGAAAAAAAAGACACCTGTAATTAGAGGTGGCAAAATGGGTCCCATTTTGCACCTATATTTTTCACATATGGGTCAAATGTGGGTTAATAGCTCATTACAACTATTAACCCACATTCGACCCGTTTTAAGTTCAGTTTTATATGGGTCGAAAATGGGTCATGCTCTCTAGGCTGTAACCTCTAATAACTGAATTATCAAGACAGGGTGAGTGGATTGTGCAACTTTGATCCTCAATCAATCATTAATTTTCACTCATGTGGTCAAACATTGTTCCCGTTTTTTCCCTCTATTTACATGATAGATTATGATGGAAAATTGGAAATGTGCTTGTGGGTGCTTTCATCTATTTTAATGTTGAGACATTCAAAATTGAACAAAAGTCAAATTATCAAGGAAAAAAAATATCAAAAACTCCAAACAATGATACATTTACTATAAACATTTTTTTCTGTCACACAAAAAACCCCTCTTGTATCTGTGTGACACAATTCCTCTCTATTAAAATTTCATCAATGAACATCATTAAACATTTGCTTATATGAACACCATAAAGTATACGGTTCACGTGACTTTAAGTGAAATAAAAAAAATGACTTTATTTTGTCTAAAAAATCATTTTATAGAACATTAACGGAGAGTAATTATGTTACATAGGTGTATATTTTGAATTTTTTTTATCAGAAGAAAATGTTTAAGATAAATATGCTAGAACAATCATAATTTGTATTTTTTTATATCACAAAAATTTCAGGATAAATGTGTCAAAATAAGAATAATTTAGAGTCATTTTGTGATATTTTCCCAATTATAAATGCCAAGGTAAAACTAAACCCAAAAAAAAAAAAAAAAAAAAAAAAAAAAAGGTGATTTCGAAGACCGTCTAACGAAACCGAAGTGATCCCGCATGTTTTCAGCAAAATATAGGGAAAAGAAATCACATGTTGAAACCCATTTCCCCCTTCGAAGTAACAATTTTTGCCCGTTGAACCATTTAATGCGGTCGAGATCTGGTTCCTCAGCCGAGGAGGATCCGAGCAGAGACCAAGTGTGCGCATGGTAACATTTCTCATTCTCCCAATTTCTGTTTTTTTGTTCCCCGGAATAAAAAAAAAAAAGAGCAGAAATCCGTTTGGTAACGTCGAGTTGTTTTTTTATTCTCGGGAACAAAAAGTTAGCCCGGAATAGTTTTGGAACAAAAACCGAAGTAAAAAAGTTGCTTCGGTTCCCTGAACAAGTTTAAGAAATAAGTGAAAATTTTTTTTTTTATTCTTCTCTTGTACACGGCCCATTGATCGCCGTTGACGCCACTCGCCGCCGCACGCCACCGCTGCCGCCGGCCGACCGCCGCCTCCGGCCGGCCGCCGTCGCCGGCCGACCCGCCACCGACCGTCGCCGCCGCCGGCCGGCGCGGCCCATCGGCCGCCGTCAACGCCGCCACCGCCGCCGGCCGGACGTCGTCGCCGGACGCCGCATGTCGCCGCCGGCCGACCGCCGCCCGCCGCCGCATGTTGCCGCCGCCGACGGCGGCGGCCAGGAGGCCGCGAGAGGTGGCGGCGGATGGGCCGTGCGGCCGGCGGTGGCGGCGGCGGTCGGTCGGCTGCCGGCGGTCGGGCCCGGCGGCGGTCGGTCGGCTGCCGGCGGTCAGCCGGCGGCGACATGCGGCGGCGGGCGGCGGTCGACCGGCGGCGATCGGCCAACAAAAATAAAAAACAAATAAATATAAAAAAGAAACTGTTTTTTACCAAACGCATTTCTATTCTTTTTTTTATTTCTAGAGTAGAAATTTTGTGTAGTTACCAAACGAGTTTTTTTACCCAGAAATTGTCCCCAGAATAGAAATAGAAAAGAAGCATTTCTATAAAAAAACTACTCCCCAGCCCAGAAGCATTGCCATGCGCTACCCAAAAAGCTGGAGGAACGGGCGCTGCCGTTTCGAGCAGATCGAGAGATCGGATCCGAAAGAACAAAATCTCGAGCAATCAATGTTCGACCAGACCAGCGGGGACGCGAAAAACGTGGAGTTGGATCCTTTTCGCTTTGCGAAGTTGCGTTGCGGTGTGTTCCTGAGAACCTCCGCCTAATTTAGGAAGCGCATAGAAAGGATTACTTGGTTTTCTTCCCTGGAGATATATTGCTCCTATTGGGGGGATTGCGATTTAATGCGGTCTTATCTTCACCCCATTTTCACTTTGGCAAGGCCTTTAAACGGGGCGCCAGCAATATTTTGTTCCGCTGCTTCATCGTTTCCTTCTTCTACGCCCAGAGATCTCCAGAAAAATCTCAACTTTGACTCTCGTGAGACGCACAGATCGCGCAGAAGGGCGGAATGAAGGAGTTCTGGACATCTCTGGCCTCCCTCCTGGGCGTCCTGGCCTTCTGCCAGAGCCTCCTGCAGATGGTGTTCCCGCCCGAGCTCCGGTTCGCCTCCCTCAAGTTACTGAACCGGGCGTACAACTGCTTCTCCTCCTACTGCTACTGCGACATCACCGAGATCGACGGCGTCAACACCAACGAGCTCTACAACGCCGTCCGGCTCTACCTCAGCTCCTTCCTCTCCACCTCCGGCAGCTGCCTCTCCCTCACCCGCGCCGTCAACTCCAGCGCCACCACCTTCGGCCTCTCCAACAACGACTGCATCAACGACGTCTTCGACGGCGTTGCTGTCCAGTGGGAGCACGTGGTGACGCAACGCCAGTCCCAGACCTTCTCGTGGCGGCCCCTCCCTGACGAGAAGCGTGGCTTCACGCTCCGAATCCGGAAGCGCGACAAGGACATCATCCTCAACTCCTACCTGGACTACATCATGGATAAGGCCAACGACATCCGCCGCAATAGCCAAGAACGTCTCCTTTATGCTAATTCGAGCGGGGGGTCGCTCGATTCCCGTGGCCACCCATGGGAATCTGTGCCTTTCAAGCACCCGAGCACCTTCGACACGTTGGCCATGGACCCGGAGAGGAAAAGGGACATCATGGAGGACCTCCGCGACTTCGCGGCCGGGCAGGCGTTCTACCAGCGGACAGGGCGAGCCTGGAAGCGGGGCTACCTGCTCCACGGCCCGCCTGGGACGGGGAAATCGAGCATGATCGCCGCCATGGCCAATTTCCTTGGCTATGACATCTACGACCTCGAGCTAACCGAGGTGCACTCCAACTCCGAGCTCCGGAAGCTCCTCATGAAGACCAGCTCCAAGTCCATCATCGTCATTGAGGACATCGACTGCTCAGTCAATCTGTCGAACAGGGCGAAGGCAACCCACGCCGGCCCGCCACGGAACTACTACGACTCCGGCGTGCCCGACGCGGCCCGCAGCAGCGAGGATGGGAACAACAACACGATCACCCTCTCGGGGCTGCTCAACTTCACCGACGGCCTGTGGTCGTGCTGCGGGAGCGAGAGGATCTTCGTGTTCACCACCAACCACATCGAGAAGCTCGACCCGGCATTGCTCCGGAGTGGCCGGATGGACATGCACATCTACATGAGCTACTGCTCGTACCCGGCCCTCAAGATCCTGCTCCGGAACTACCTGGATATTGAGGCTGAGGTCCTTGGAGAGGTGGCAGTGAGCGAGCTCCGGGAGGCGGTCGAGAAGAACAAGATGACGCCGGCGGACATAAGCGAGGTCCTGATCAAGAACCGGAGGAACAAGGAGAGAGCGGTGGGCGAGCTGCTGAAGGTGTTGAAGGCGAGGGCGGAGAGGAACGAGAAGTACAGCGGGTTGAGGGAGGAGTGCGAGCTGAACGGGGTGGTGGAGGAGACGGAGGAAGAGGAGCAGGAGAAGAGGGCGCTGGAGAGTCCCCAAGGAAGGGAGCGACTGCGATGACGATTCCTGCAAGAAAGTGTGATCATTACTTGATGTGGTATTTATTCACTTAGAATTTCTCGAAAGGGCCGCTTTTTCCTCTCCCCCTTAGCAAATGTATTAACCTTTGTGCATCTCCCTTTTAACATCTTTAACCTTTCTAAAAAGCGTTCCCCTTTTTTAGCCGTATCCTTTTTTATTTATTGATTTCATATTTCTTTTCTTATGGATCCTACGTCCCACGTCCCTAAGGCCCGTTTGATTCAACTTTGGATAAATGCAGAGTTATTTCCCCAAGTATCTTTGAGTGAAGGGGCATTTTGTGAAGGCAAGTGTATTTGGTTGGGTATATTTTGCAAAGTGACTTTCAGGTGAAAAGAAAAATGAAAAAAAGAAGAAAAGAACACGGAGGAGTCGATGCAGCTAGAGAGGGGAAAATCATGGGGGTGTGGCTGGTGATTGTGGCGATGGCGCTGGTGGTGGTGGGGAGCGACGGGTGGCGGAGGCGGAGGCGGCGGCGGGGGGAGGCGGCCCGCGGCCGATCTCGGCCCCCAACGGCTAGATCGGCCGCTCACGGCGTCGCCCGAGGTCCGCGTGACCCGGGCGACGCCACCCGAGGTCACGCGATGCCGCCTGGGTCGCGGGTCGCGCCACCTCAGGCGGTGGTCACCGAGGACACGCGACCCCGGGCGGTGGTTGTGGCTGCCAGAGAAGCGCGACTTTATGGCGATGCGTGGGTGACCTGGCCGGCTGAGCTTCACTGAAGAACCAATAGAACGAGGAAGACGATGAACAGTAGATTTTGAGGGTAAAACAAGAAATCGCAATTATAATTGGGGGCAATATTGGAAGAAAAAAAATGTATTAAGCCTCTCTTTAGCATTCCAAAAATGCTTTGAATGCCCAAAGTAGGTCCCTACCTGCTTTGGGCTTTCAGCATTCCCATTTGGTCAAGGACACTCCCAAATGCTGAATCAAATGTCTAAAATTTTTCCCAAGGGGCTTTCGGGGCTGAAAGCCCCTTGAGAATACCGAACCAAACGGGGCCTTAATATGAAATGGGAACAAAGTGGTAAATAGGGACATGCAGGGACGGAGTGGGGCCGCATGATGTCGTCATATAGCGCGGGTGGGCGGCGAGACCACGCCAATTCACGGATGTAGGGAGGGCAACTAACACTAACCTTTCCTTGTCTCGTTTTCTTCCAGCTTCGCGAGTCGACGATTTTGATCAAAACGGCCCAACCAAGTGCGGCTCTACTTCCCCATTTCGACGGGCCTCACAGCTCGTGCGTGCCACCGCTGACTCATCACGAACTCACTTCGACACGCCTCCCAGTCGTCATCAGCATTAGATCACGACATTGACAAGATAGTATTCCTTTTTCTGCCGTCATGTTGCTGACTTTGTTGCTTGGAGAGTTTCAGGCAATGAAATAGAGACCTGGTTAAAATGTGTTTCATGAGTCTTAAAATTGGTCTGGTTAGTTAGGGTGTGTATAGTAACATTTTGTACTCTTAATTAAATGATTCCAATAAATTATCACCTCTACTAACCACCATCTACTATAATACATTCACCGCAACTCATTAGACATACAAAAATTATGAAATATAAACAAAGTAAAAGTTTCAGCTATGGAATTTGCCGGAAATGGTAGCCCAAATTAATGATTTCACATTCAAACATTTATCGTTGGACACCATGAAATGTTGCAGGATCACGCGAAAACATAGAATAAGAAATATCGAAAAATTTGTTCAAGGTTTTAGGTTCTCGGTTGGTCGAAACAGGTTCCTTGATTTTTAGAATCTAGAATCTACCTTGCATGTCCTAGAATTGAAATGAGACCGGTTTCCATTGACTTAATTCTCAGGTTTTTGGTTTTAACTTATAATCATGCTCACCCCTAATTGAACCATTTCTTTCAAAATGGGAACTGAGCTTCACATGATTTCGGTGTGATTGGGGCTGTAGCAACGTGAAGATCATCAACATAGTAGGGGTTGTGACAAATTATTAATAATTAACATAAAAGTACCATGAGCTTAGAAAAGTAAAATAAAAACAATAAAATAAATAATTCCATTAGCTGAAGCCAATCTCTCTCACCAATATATTTGTCAAAATGGATCATAAACCTATTTCTTAACCTATGGATATTTAATGGTTTGTCAATGAATTATATTAAATATTTTCATATAATTCGGAGATAACATTTTGTATGTACTAAAAGTTCAGAAACTACATTGAACAGATCAAAAGTTCATGAACCACATTGAATATTATGTTAAAGTTTAGAAATCACATTGAACAAATGAAAAATTCATGGATTACATTGCAAATCTTTTGCTAAAGTTCAATGATCATTTGTGTCATTATCTTATATATATATATATATATATATATATATATATATATATTTTTACACACACACACACACACACATATATATATATATATATATACACCAAAAGTTCTGAGACTGTATTAAATAGATTAAAATTTAGGGACTACATATGTTAAAGTTTATCAACCATATTAAATAAATTAAAATTTCATGAATTAAATTATACATCATGTCAAAATTTATAGATTATTTGTGTTATTATCTCATTTATTTTTTTGCCAATCAGTTAATTCACTTGTTAGAAAGAAACAAACAAAAACATAAATCAATATGTGAATAGTTGCATTAGTTGAGAGTCCCTCCCTCATTATTGAGGTCAAGAGTTCAAAACCTGCAATTGCTAGCGATTTAAGTGGGGAGCCTTGGCGGTGGCTTGCTGAGCTAGTCTCCCTCGAAGTATAGGAGCCCGACCCTCAGGAGCCATTCCGACACAAGGGTCCCGTGGTGGAGTCCTCAGTTATCTATATATATAAGGATTCTTGGGGGTCGAGCCAGTTTTGCTTCTCATCACCCCTTCTCATTGCCTGATTTCTCTTTCAACGTCTTCCTCTTTTAATATTAAGAGTCTCTATTTCTTCCAACCTCTTCATTAATTCATGTGCTCTTAGTCTCCTTTTCACAACCTATTGATGCAATGAAAGTGGAAAAAAGAAAACAAAAACCTTGTCGATTTTTTTGTGAAATTCTAAATAATACAAGACTAAAAAGTTCCTATCTAAAGTAATTTTTTATTTTTATTGAATATTCCATGTAGATGGACCAACAACTGGATGTTGTGATAATCGGTTTCTACGATTGTTCAACTTATCAAATAATAAACTTATATTCATTTTACAAAAGTAAACTATTTACCAATTGACTTCATATACTTTACTTTTTTTTTTGTTGGTTTTATTTTGTAAGAATGGCTTCACTTTTTGCAAAAGAAATACGTTCGATTAGATAGTTTTTATTTATTGAGCGCCTAGTGGTCCTTGTCGGGCTTTGTAAGAAAAAGAAAGCAATTTAAAAAAAAAAAAAAAGTAAATTTTTTAATTCAAAATTTTTTTAAAATATATAAAAAATAAAAATTGTTTATGTTAATATTTGTCGCAACCTCTTTTTTTCCGTCCGAGGGAAAAAGGAAGAAGGTTTAGGGATATTTGCCTAAAGTGGTGGACTAGTGGCCCTAGATTAGGCGCGGGCTCTCCCAAGCCCATACCTTGCGTAACGTTGAATTTCGTATTTCCGTTCTTAACAACTTATGTATTTCTAGGAGTCGTCACTAGTCTATTGGGGTCGGCTAGAAATCAATCAAGACATGGGAGTGTTGTCTCGATTCCTACGCAACCAAAGATTTCTAGGAATGGGGACTTGTTTATGCCAATGTTTTCCTTTAGCACATTGCGGTACCACTAACTTGGAAGTTTGTTTATCTAAATGGCCACACAATCTTGATTACCAATTATAATATTTATGAAACCACTAAGTGTCCATGCAAATGTTTTTGTAGTTTTTTTTTTTTAATGTCTAAACTAATCCTAACATAATTTAGAAGATAAATTCACACTCAAATTATTGAAAAGCGATGCGATAAATAAACATCCAAGAAATTGAAAGGACTTGAAAGTAAATATTGAAAAGGAAAACCCGATACAAGTCGGGCAAATAATATCACATGGCCTTGTTATCACACCCCGGGATAGGACCCCCATGAGCAAAATGAGAATTTAGATATGTATGAAATTACTCTAGATGCATGAAATTACTCTAAATAATTTTAATCTACATAATATAGATTATTTACAAAAATGGTTAGAAAATACCAAAATAGCATTAAATTAGGAAAATGACCTTTTAAAATTATAAAAAATTCCTAGATGTCATTTCTATCATAATTTGATATCATCTATCTTTTTTTATAATTTTTTTGAAATTTTCATTTTTTTTATTTTTTTGTTATTTAAAATTAATTCCCTAAACTGATATATGTCGATCTACACTAATATGGGACTGCCCAATATATGAATATAACAAGAACCAAGCTCAAATCGACTATTTCAAGATCGAAACTTGGTTTGCACATTTCGTCGAACAGTTGGCGTACATCAAACCACCCCAAATCAGCTTCCTCGGGCCATGTTTGCGGCCTTCAATCTCAACCCATAAGCAATCTCATGTGGAACTAAAATATCAAGATTATACTACCACATGCAAGGAGCAAGATTAGATAGAAAACATAGCCTAGAACACACAAGAACCATGCTAAAAACGGCCTCCAATATGCGGGTTGGAGCTGTTTTGTAGATATGGTTTTAGACCTAAGTCAAACAGACATGTCGTATGCCCATATTGAAGCCCCAATAACCATCACGTGCAACATCTATATGAAATATTACTCCATCCGAATAAAAGTAGGTAACATGAGCTTTCAAATGCAACAAACATCATAGAGAATGACCAACCGAACACATCAAAACAACCTCTCCAAGAAGCCCACATGCAAAGTCCACATTGACCAGCCATGAACTAATGTGATAGGCTTGTTTTTTGATGATTCATAATTCACACGGGGATTTAAAGACCAAAATAAGCTGATCTATGCATCATTTGTACTCCCATATAACATTAATCAAAGTCACTAAGACGAGTAGTGCACGGAAATGGGGTATATCAAATCAAACATACAAGACTCTTGAAGAGATTTCAACACTTAGAAAAATTCTAGCCTCGAAAATCCGTTTTTTAGACTGGTTTTCTTCTTGATTTTTCCCGGTTGAAACACGTTCAAAATTGAATAAAAATACATCTAGGATACTTACCTTGCTTCCTAGTTTCTTTTGCAAGTGGTTCTTGACCAAGGAAACCAAGAAATCATCCTCGGGGGGAACGTGGAAGTTGGTACATTCAAACTGGAAGTGAGATCAAGCTCAACACTTAAAAAATTTTCGGACTTTCTTGGCCCACCAGGAGGGCACTGTTTCGGGGGGCTTTAGGAGTTCTTACCGATCTCCATTTGGGACGTGCAACCTATGGATGGAAAGATCTTTGAGTGAAGTTTCACTCTCTAGTTGAAGATTTTGGCTAGTTTTGGCTGCAAGTTTGTGAAAATTTCACTTTTCTCTCTGAAGGTCCATCTGAAATTTTTGGGTTTTTTTTCAGAGTTGCTTCTGAGAGCCTCTTTGGGGAACGATTTTGAGCTCTCTCCTCTCCTTCTCGTCTCCTTTCTTTCGTCCCCTGAAAGAGCTTGCTTTTGTGATCTTCTCCCCCGCCTTCATCAATCTCTTGGTCGGCCTTTTGCACTCCTGCCAAGCCTCCCAACTGAGCAGTTCACCCACTCTCTGACTTAGCCAATTTTTTAGCTTCTGCAGCTGTTGAGTGTGTGGATTTTGCTGTGATTTTGCGGTGCTTTCAACAGCTTATTCCTAGCCAATTTTCGTCCACTTGCACTAATATATATGGTCTTCCATTACGTGCAAAGATCGGGCTGGTTAGGCAACTGAGGAGGATATGGTGGGGCCACCAATTTGCTTACTTGGAAACTCCGAATTGAGACCAACTCGTGAATTGAGTTTTGGCTACTGATTTGAGCGTTTTAATCCATCGATTTGGCTGCGATTTTTGATCAATTAGCAAGCCCATGTATAGTGTTTATGATCTTGACCTTTTTCGCAATTGTCTCTACCCAATTTTGCAAGAGTCCCTCAAAGTTGGCCATTTTCTTGCATGAAAATGCCCAATTCAATGTAATTTGGTCCTTTTTGCCCAATTCGATTAATTATACCTGACCCAAGTTCAATTTCACTCAATTGGGGGCTAAGATGATGATTTAAGGGCTTGAGTGAAATTTTGTAAAATTTGCAAATAGGTCCCTCAACTATTGGAAATTGCATTTTGGCCCCAAATTCCCATTTTAATTACAATCTGACCTCCTGGGCTTGGCTAGTCACATTTAGATCATTGGCCCCAACTTGCTCTTTTTTTTTTTTTTTTTTTTTAAATTTTTTAAAATATTTTGATTTTTTTAATTAATTTTTTCTTAAAGGAAAAACATCTTCCATTAAGAAAAACTATACTAAACACCTAGATAATCTATATGCAATAATTTAATATGAAATATTTTTTGTGGAAAAACAAGTTCCCATTTTTTCGGAAATGATTTTTGGGCAAAAATTTAGGTGTCAACAATATTGATTATTTTACATGGTATGGCTGGTATCTACGTTAGCAATTTTGTGCTAAATTTGGTTGAAATGACAATATTGAAAAATCATCAAAAATTTGATGATTTAATTGGTTAAATTAAAAAAAATTAGGATTTAATTGGCACATGTATAATAAGTTTATATACACACACAAACATATAGTAATTTTCCCTATCTTGAGTTTGAGAAACCTTTTTTACTCAGATTTATGGTTGTGAATCACAAGTGAGGTGACTGATAAATTTGCATGGACATGCAAATCTGCATGGGCCAATATTAAACGCTTCGCATTCGTGTCTTACTGTAAAATTAGAAAAGAAGCACGCTTTCCCACTTCAATTTATTCTTTTGGAATTTTGCGTGTTCTTGTGTCTTTGGGGTGGGGTTTGGTGTTCCATGGGATATGCTGCAGATGTTGCAATGTGATTATGTCATAATATGTCAATTATCTTATTAAGAAAAGAATTCTGCTCTTTTCTCTTTAATTAAGGGAATGCTATTTCTTAGTTAATTTTCATTGCTTTGAAGATCAAATTGCCCCTACTTTCTTTGGAAAGATGATAAGAGATCTCATTCTACACCTTACTAATGGGAAGCATTTTTGCCGACAAGCCAATCGTATATTTATCTTTTTGTAGAAATAGAAATTAGTAGGAAAAGAACAAAAAACTTTATACATAACCAAATAAACAAATAAATAAATTACAAATAAGAACTGATAAGTACGTGTACAGAAGGAAGTGCGTGGACAGAAGGCGTTGCACTCTTTCTAGATCATCTAACAGAATTTGCTTCGCTGGAGGACCAAAACACGATAGGACAACGTCTACTGTTAGGGCAGAAAATAGGATGACATTTAGTGTTGGATTTTATACCATTTGTCGACCGCAAATCTCTCTCTCTCTCTCTCTCTCTCTCTCTCAAAACTCCAATACTTTTTTGTCGGCCTGATTTAGTTAGAATGGTTTCACTTTTCTCAAGATAAATACTTTCAATAAGGTAGTTTTAAATTAAACATCTATTCAAAAGGAAAAATGAAACTTATTTTGGAAAAAAAAATTATAAATAAACATCTAAAGTGAAATCATTTTTTTAAGAAGAAAAATCTAAAATAAAACTTAATAAGGGAGTGCGCTGGTCGGCCGACAGGTCCGAATAGAGACCGAAGGTCTTGAGGGATCGATTAAAACAAAATATGAAATAGGGCACATTTTTGTTCAAAATAAAATATGAATAAAGATTAAAACAAAAAATATATATAAAGAAAAAAGCCAAAAAAATAAAACGAGGAGAAAGCGACTGTGGCCGTCGCTTCAACGGTGAGGCAGGATAGCAGGAGCAACAAGAACCCGGCCGTCATTGTCGCAACCAAGAAAGCGCTGAGGCGTAGCGATCGGAGAAGCAAGCAAGAATCTAGAGGTGTTGTCAGTACAGAAGCCGAAATAGGGCAAGATCTAGAGGTTTTCTGAGGTTCGTTGGACGGGGTTTTCTGAGGTTCGCAAGCTCGCCGGCAAAGTCCATGGCGCATGCCCTGACCATCTCCAATTCCCTTTTATCCTCCAGTTTAGAGTTTTATTTTAAATTTTTTTTAGTTTCTCTTTTTTGTTTGCTTCTTAATCTTTGCCTAAATTTCATTTTGGACAATAATGCCTTGTTCTGGCTGCCAAAAAAAAAATTAAGTGCTTGTGAATCGGCAAACTCAAACTCTTATTCTAACAAAATTTAAATGGTCATCTCTTGAGAAAATAACTTCATTTTAAATTCTTATATGGAATTTCTACCCATTTTATATGGACAGAAAAGTAGATGAGAGGAGAAACTTGTCCCTTTTGCTTACTCAATGAACGTACAAATATGCCCTTATTATGTGGGGTTGGGAGAGCTGGTCAATACGCAAGTGAGGTGACGGAATTGTGGGATTGCAAATTTCATTCACGGTATAGGATCATATTGCAAATTGAGGACCTCCCTCCCTCTCTCCATTTATTGCTTATAGATGCTACGTTGCTAAAAATGAGAAATTCAGAATATAAAGGCGTGATCATTACTTAATGTGTTATTTGTTCACTTAGAATTTCTCGAAAGGGCGCTTTTTCCTCTTCCCCTTAGCAAATGTATTGACCTTTGTGCATCCCACTCTTTAACATCTTTAACCTTTCTAAAAAGCGTTCCCCTATTTTGGCCGTATCCTCTTTAATTATTTGATTTCATACTTGTTTTCTTAAGGGTCCCACGTCCATTGTCCTTCTATCTTCATCCTTCTCTCTATTCTCTCTTAAGAGGCAAATAAATGAATATTACAAAAGATCATGTGCTTGTGCTCGCATTTCCTAGCCAGGGCCACATGAACCCACCACCAAAACGTCGATGAAGCCCTCCTTAACCGCCTTTGTTTCTACAGCTACCGATAAGACCCCCTCAACCTCAGCATAATTCATGCTCTTTGTGAGGAAATTTAGTATTTGTTGACGATTAGATGGGTAGAAGGCGATAAAATTGATTCTCAAGTTCTTGGGGTAATGAAATGCCTAGAGGATTTGCTTGAGAGAAAAACTTATCATGAATATGAAATCGAACAATAAAATTAAAAAAAAAAAAATCTATTAGGAGCATAACAAAATGAATTCTTGAAACTTATTAGATCCATCCAATTAAGTCCATTTGTTGATTATATATTTTGAAAGTTTTAAGACTTAGTTACACTGTCATGACAAGTTTTATGATTAAATTTATTTCTTGGAAATCTTAGGACTTGATTGTATTTTCATTTTTATGACAAGTTTTATAGCTTGATTATATTTTAAAATTTTTTTTAGGATTTTCTTAATTAAAAGAAAGTTTTAAATTTTAATTAAATATATTTGGTAGTCCTTTTCCTTAAACGAATGAACAAGTAACTTCATAAACGAATGAATAACTCGTTCATCTCAAAGAATAGTGAAAAGAAAAGGAGGGCAACGCCAACGAACACTAGCACTAACACTAACCTTTCCTTGTCTTGTTTTCTTCCGGCTTCGCGAGTCAACAAATTTCGGCCGGGACGGTCCAATCCGAGTGCGGCTCTACCTGCCCATTTCGACGCACCTCACAGCTCGCGCGTGCCATCGCTGACTCATCACGAACTCACTTCGACACAGGCCTCCCAGTCGTCGTCAGCATTTGATCACGACATAGGGAAGATAGTATTCCTTTTTCTGCCGTCATGTTGCTGACTTTGTTGCTTGGATCGTTTCAGGCAACGAAACAGAGACCTGGATAAAATGTGTTTTATGAGTCTTAAAATTGGTCTGCTAGTTCTTCGTCAAATCGAACTTCAGAAGAGCCAACACGTGGGAATTAGGTTTCCTTCCTATGTTGAAGCCGCGACGATGGTGATATACAATGCTCAAGTTTTCTACTATCTCCCATTGTTGCAGCACAAAGTGACTGCCAGTTGCATCAACATAATAGTTATGCCAATAACCTTTTTGTCTACCTGCACGAGCAAAGAACTTGGCGGCGACCGTGGGGCTACTTTCAACCTTGATCACCTCCGCAATGAGGCTGGGCGTCATGCGATGGAGCTTGCCGAGCTCCGCTATGACCGGTGGCATTTGGAGTCTTTTTTGGGTGTTGTGGCTGTCGGATGGTGGAGAGAGTGGGGAAGAGACGCACCCCAAGTATGTATAGAAGTCTTTTAGTTCGGTATAATTATACAAATAATTTTTGAAGTTTTGTCAAATATATAATGTGATCTTTAAATTTTAAGTTGTGTAATATTGTCCTTAAATCTTTAATTTATTTAATGTAATCCTTATTTTTTTAAAAAATCTAATTTCTACTTTATAAGAAAATATCTAATGTTATTCTTTCATTATTCATGTTAATAAAATTTATTGATGTTATTCTTGCCACGAGGGAGGCCAGAGAGGTCCAAGACTCCTTCATATCTGGCATTCTCTATGAGTGAAAATGGAGGTTTTCCTAGAGATCTCTGGGTGTGGAAGGAGATGATGAAGAAGTGATGTAGAACAACATGTAAGTACTTTTATGGAAATATTGGAGCGTCATAAGAGCGGGCGGTCCTACAAATAAAAGAGGATTGCGTGATATTCAATACTACAAATGGGTTACAATATTTGATTTACGCATTTCCCTTAACTTTTAGATTTTCTAGTTGTGTTTTGATAATTTTCCTTTTTATTAATATATTTTCCTTTATTTTGTTATTATATTTCAGTTATTTGGTTATTTTCTAGATGGTGACATCCTTATAAAAAGGCACCTAGAATATTGTAATCTGCACTTCTTTATTCAAAATAAATATCATCTTTTGGAATTCTTTCCAAACAAAGCTTTCTCTGTGTTAAGAAGACGTGGGAGTGGGCGAGGGAAGAGGCTATGCTGTTCTTGGTCCACTTCAAAGCGAGCAGCAGGCCACCACCACCTGTTAGATTTCCTTTTCCACTTTTTCCTTTTCTTCACGGAAGTGCCCAGGAACATGGCTGCTCAATTCCATGGCACGACCACAAAAATGTAAGGGGCTTCCTGAAGCGTGCCCCGGGTATATTTGTTAAGCATCCAAACGAATGATAGAAATCTACAATCATGTTTAAAGTTCGGATTAAAAGATTCCGATCAATGGTTCATAGATAATTATTTCAACATAGATTCCACGAAATTTCTATTTTCTACCATAGGTTCCTCGTAGCGCATGTTTTTGCGCGTCGGTCTTGCCGGGAGATATTCAAAGGTGCATCGAGGTTATGTAAGCTCGATTCATCTATTTCGGGAGGCTCGAGTACGGCTTTTCGTCCATGTGAACTTGATTCGCTTGGGAACGGCTCCTTTATCCTATAAGAATAAAAAGAGAAAAAGAAAAGGAAGAGGGCGGATGAGTATGATTGACCCATTAAGGGCGGGTCACGAGTGAGAGGTTGGAATTTCTTTCCTCCGGAAGAATGGAGCAGTGACTGTGACACCGTGTCTTTCTCCTCCGTGGTGGCCATTTCCTGGTTTTTCAATAAAGGACGGGTAGAAAATGGGGAGTTCGTGGAGAAAAAGAGGGAACACAGTAAAAAAGTCTCAAAGATAGCTTGAGAAAGGAGGGAACCTAGAAGATTCGGGTCGTGGGTTCCGATGTTTCAGTCAGAAGACGTGTAGCTCGCGGATGAGAGAAAAACATTAGGCACTCCTGCCGTGCGCCGGTGCCCACGGAAAATGCGGCACATGTAAAAGTGTCGTGACCAAATTTTTGGGTGTGAACCACCTAGGGTTTGGCTAATAGATTGTTAAGCCTAGACTTAACTCGGGCTCTCTCAAGCCCATACCAATTCACGACTTTAGGTTCGAGTTCTTAACATGCAGATATTTTTTAATTAGGAGTCGCCACTAATCTATTTTGGGTGGGTCGATTAGAAACCCAAGTAAAGTAATGGGAGTTTTACTTTACTCCTACGAACCAGAGATTCTAGATACGCGGACTTGATTACGCTAGATTTATCTAATGCCCTTTCGGTACCTTTTCTTTTTATTTTTGAAAAAATGTTTAGCAAGCAGCTTGAATTGATTTTAATTTATCTCCCTAACATGTGAGGTGATCATACGGGTACGCAATTCACCAATTTAACACCCAAGAAAAACAGCGAATAAATTGCAAAACTTACCTCGAAGCAGCAAAAGCATTTGCAATGTCAAATTAAAATCCACATCATCAATCCTAGATATAATTTCTAATTAACACGCAAATTTCTCTTTTTTTGTTCTCACTTTATTTAATGAAATTTAATCTAAATGCAATGCATGCCTAATATGACATGGCAAATTGACCTAAATTATGTGACATGAAATGCAATAATAGCAACTTTATTTTTTTGTTTTTTTCTAAAATATGCCAACTTTTCTAAGAATAAAATTATCTAAATCTAATCCTAACCTATTTGAAAAAATATTTCTAAAAAATATAATCCTAAAAATGTGATTCTAAAAAAAAAAAAAAAAAAAAACCTGATTTACTAACCTAAATGTCTCATTTACTAAATCTACATATCTAATTCTACATGCTCATGCAAGATTTTGAATTTTTTTTTTTTTTGATTTTATGATTTTTTTATTTTTCTAAAAAATTGCAATTTACCCTAAAAAGTGGAGGTAATTTATCCTAAGATATTTGAATGAAATTCCTAACTAAATTAAAATTCCATCCAATTTAAACTAGGAATTAGGTCATCATAATTTAAACTAAGACATTATTTTAATTTAGCAAATTCTAGCCTAAGATGTAACCTATCTAAAAGATTGATCTAAATTTAAAATTAGACATGCAATTATATTCTAAAATGCCTAATGATTTTTATTTGTTGTTTTTTTTTTTTTTTATTAATCAAAATTGGATATGTAGTTCAACTAGCATCCTAAGTGAATTTTGCTTTCTTTTTGTTTTTCTTTTTTCATGACCTAAAATAAAATCCCTAATTAAAAAAAAAAACTAATCCCAATTTAAGATTTTCTTTGAGTTTTTCTTTGTTTCCTTTTTTTATTTCGAAATTAACAATTCCTAATATGCAACCTAAACCAATTAATTTGATTTTTAATTTTTTGATTTTTTATTATTTAAAAAAATGAAATTTCTATCCTAAGCATGCAAACCCTAAAATTACATTTTTTTTTTATTTTTGATTTTTTTAAGAAAATAAATTCAAACAATCCCAGCAAATCAAGGAAAATTGATCTCCCAAATTGACGAACCGTATCTCGCGCATGAGATCGGGTTGGCCAATTTCGCGAAAAATCACAAATCGGATCTCGAGCGGGAGATCGGATTAGCAATTTTTTTAAGTAATTGCGAGTCGGATTTCGGGCGCGAGAATCGGACTGACAATTACTTATTTCATGGCAATGGAATTTCAATTTCACATAAAAGGACAATCACACTAAAAGAAAAACTATATAAGGAAAAGACTGGGAAAAGTACCAAAAAAGTCCTCAACCTATGGTATTGGTACCAATTCAGTCCTAAACTTTTCAATTGGACCAATTCGTCCTAAACCTTTTAATATTGGTATTAATTCAGTCCATCCGGCCAATTTTCGCCGGCCAGCGCTGACGTGGACGTGCCGGTGACCGGATGCGACGTGGTAATTTTTATGATTTTTTTATTATTTTTTCGAATTTTTTTATTAATTTTTATTAAATTTCTATTAATTTTTTTCTTTTTTTCTTTTCTTTTTTTTTTTTTTCCCCTCCTTCTTCTTCGTGGTGGCCGGCGAGCCTCCGGCGAGGCTCGCCGACCCGGTGGGCGAGGGCCGCGAAGCCCTCGCCGATGAGGGTCGCGGCCCTCACTCGGCCTCTCCCGAGCCGCCGCGGCGAGGCGCCGCCGGATCCGGCGAGGCCGGCCCGCCCGTGGCTAGCGAGGCCAAGGCGGAGGCGAGGGCCGCGAAGCCCTCACCAGCCGCCAGCAAGAGTCGCGGCCCTCGCTCGGCCTCGCCCGGGCCGTGGGCGAGGCCGGCCTCGCCTAGATCCAGCTAAGCCGCCTCGCCCGCGGCACTGGGCGAGGCCGAGCGAGGGCCGTGACCCTCGCCGGCGGGCGGCGAGGGCTTCGCGGCCCTCGCCTCCGCCCCGGCCTCGCCCGGGCGGGTGAGGCCGGCCTCGCCCGGATCCGGCGAAGCCGCCTTGCCGGCGGCACGGGAGAGGCCGAGCGAGGGCTACGACCCTCGCCCGCCGCCGGCGAGGGCTTCGCGGCCCTCGCCGGAGGCTCGCCGGCCACCACGAAGAAGAAGGAGGCAGGAAAAAAAAAGAAAAAAGAAAAAAATTAATAGAAAATCAATAAAAAATAATAAATTCGAAAAAATAATAAAAAAACCATAAAAATTGCCACGTCGGCGTCAATCACCGGCCGATGTCCACGTCGGCGCCGGGGCGAAAATTGGCCGGATGGAATGAATTTGTACCAATATTAAAAGGTTTAAGACTGAATTGGTCCAATTGAAAGTTTAGGACCGAATTTGGTGCACGTCAATGATAGGTTTAGACTTTTTTTGGCTTTTCCTAGAAAAGACTATAAAAAATAATAAAGATAAAATAAAAGGAAAACTACCTAATTTTCCCCTTTTATTTTTTTTGTTTTTCTTTTTGTTTTGCTCCCACGCACGGCTTGGCTACTCGTGGGACTCCAAGGTGGCGGGTCACCGGAGCGGCAGGCCACCGGAGGAATGGCATCCGGATCTGGTGCGGGAGCGAAGGCTCGGTGAGTTGCGGCAAGGAGGCTCGGCGTCCGGCGAGGCAGTAGGGAGAGACGGATGCGCGGCGGAGAGGCAGGCGTCGGGCGTGATCGTCAGGTGGAGATGCGAGCGCAGGCGACGGGTGTCCGCCGCAGAGATGCTCGGGCTGTCACAAGCCGGCAGGAGCAACGGTGCTGGTGCAGTGGGCGACGCGAGCTGAGGCACGGCTTAGTGCTGGTGAGCGAGTTGCAAACGATGGGCGCGACTGTGGCTAGCGGCTTCAGCATTCAGATCTGGCGTGGTGGAGTACTGATGTCCGGCGGAAAGGCATGAGCAGAAGGAGGCGGAGCAGTGAGAAGATCGGGCAGCAAAGGTCTCGCGAAGGTGTACCCCTCGAAGAAGACGATGCAACCCTTTCTCTCCTTTTCTTTTTTTTCTCTTTTTCTTTTCACTTTTTCCTCTCTCTTCTCACCTCAGTTTCCTGTAACCTTTCCGCACTCCTTTTTCTTTTGACCTTTTTTGTTCTTTTTCTCTTCAACGAAGAGAAACCCTGTCGACCTAATCCCCCCAAAAAAAATCTGAATGTGGCCGTATGTGATAATTGTGTGGCCTCCTCCTTTGTCTGTACACGAACAAGACATTTTATAGGAGAAAAATTGAATCTTTGGAGCATATTTTGTTTCCAATTTCGCTTGTGCATAATATCCTAAATATATACACATTTGTGCTCAAAATACACCCCCCAGTATATATCACCTGAATATTTGAGCGAAATATGTGAAAAATCTTTCCCTCATCGGTGGTCCAATAAAATAAAACAAAAAATGTCCCTAAACTATATGCCATGCAATTAATTATTTTTTCAGGGATAAAATTAATCTCTTATTTTTTAATGTAATAAATGGTAATCGGATCGTCAAAATTTAGGTGTCAACAAGAAGCTATTTCTCCTGATACTTCTTGCACAAGGGATTCGATATTGGGCATGCAGCCCCACCAGTAAAGGGACCGGAGAAGGAAAAAGTGGGTTGGGGCCGGATAGTACGGTAGTACCGGCTCTTGAGTTGGATCCACGTGAGTATTGCACACACGTGTGCATTGATGCCTAGAGTGAGACCCAAAAAAAAAAAAAAAAAAAAAAAAGAATCATGAGAGACCCAATTTGCGGTCTTCCAAAAGAAAGAAATTAAAAAAAAAAAAAATTAAAAGTCAAATGATTTTTTTAAAAATATTCAAGTTACTATTCACGTCAATGTTAATCATTCCACATGGCATGATCGACGCCCACGGTAATGATTTTTAGTCAAAATTGACTGGAATTGCTATATTAAGAAATCGTTAAAATATTGAAAATTAAATTAGTCAAATTAAAAAGTTTAAGATTGAATTGGCATAAACATAATAAGTTTATATAATATATGCAGGTAATTTTTCCTATCTAAGTGAGACAAACCTCTTGTACCTAGATTTACTATTGGGAATCACTAGTGAGGTGAGATATACGCTTGGATGTGAAATGAAAAAGCCTTAAAGGCTTGAGATGAAGATTGTATTTTGGAAAATGGCTTCTCGGTCAACCCACTTTTGTACTTAGATTCGATTTGTGGATTTTAGGCTAGTGGATTTGGAAAGTTCAGTAGGCAAGGTTGGAAACACTATAAATCGGCTAAACGTTTCGCTTTCCCTCAACTCTTTTATTATGCGCATACCAATTGATCGTTGAATTGCTTACTTATTCTTTGTGCTTAATTGTTGAATAATTTGATTTAACATCGTATTATCTTGGCATCGAACAATTGGTATCAAAGCAAGTGCTTCAAAAATGGATGGGTGTTTCGCTTGTGATTTATTGGATTTTTTGAGCTAAAGATCATGGCTTGAAATGTTGTTGGTACCGCCTTAGGCAAAAGCCAATTGATTGTTAGACCTCCTTTGTTCTTGGCTGTAAACTTACGACTACTAGAAAAGCGAGGGTGAGAACTCTTATTCGATCGCAAAAGTGCTGAACAAGTCCAGTTCATAGCAATTCAATGCTAAAGTTATGAACTTTGCTTTGTTGTGCTTTTGACGCTGATGAATATGCGAGGAGTAAGAAGTAACTTATAAAGGGATCAATAAAGTCAAGAAAGTCTAAGATAAGCATGCCCGCCCACTTGTATGAACTTTTCATTATGAATGATGTTGAGTCTACTGTCAATTACCAAATTCATAATGCAATTCGTGGATTACAAGATAGACTCGAAAACTAAAACCAAGAGTGAAACCGAAAGACATGGCTACAAACACAAAGGAAGAAGACTCGAGATGAAAATTTGACCCGGTATTGACATAGCTCGAGCGTGTCCGTGCTCCTTCTGCATTCCTTCTGTTCATAGGCGTTGAATCCCTTCCGACAGTCACTAGACTTCTCCATGTGAACCTCCATTGTTCAACTGATCCCGTGTCTCCATGATTTTTTCTACTTCCACGAGCTTCGATAGCTGCCCTGTTTACGAGATTTTCCTCCTTCCTCATTAACCGCTCCATCGTACTCGAATCTGCTCTCGTGCAGCAACTGTTCCCGATTTTGAATTCAATCGAACTCCTCCTGTTTTGCGCCTAGGTAGATAAAACAGCTTTTGCAGGCTCTAGGTCGAGGCCTGACTTCTCATTTTGAGATAAATCCATTCCTTTTGTCTTCGACCTAATACATGAACGATTGCTCTCTTCAACTGACGATCATGCTGCGGAATTTTTCCATAAGAGAAAAGCACCTTCAATAGAATAGATGAAGACATCATTCCCTCAACTTGATATTACACAGTAATTGAAGCTGATGGTTACATATGCAGTCAAAAGGGGGTGGCATTTAGCATAATTCTTCGAAGCAGGCACTTTCTGAATTTTCTTGCGCGCGAAACTAACTCAAAGCAACAGCTACACATCTTCAATCTCAAGACACACAACACGATTAGTTTGACCTAATTTCCTGGTGATGCTATCAATGGACATTGGAAATGCTAGTCCTCGAATTCTATCCAACTATGGCTGAATAAAAGCTAGATGTTTTTTCCCAAGTACTAGTGTCCACCTTTTGTTGATACCTCCTACATTCGTACGGTTGAGACACTCATTGCCATAGAGATCAATGAATCAGCTTGTGCTCGAGGAGATACTGAATTATTAGTCCGTATTGATCTCCAGTGGGACTTTAAACTGTAGGCTATTCATGCAGTATAGCATAGCCTCCAACCATCACAACAAATGCATATAGGGTAATCTCCCTACAAGCCTCGCCGCCCCCCAACCCCCCCCGCCCCAAATTTCTCTCTCACCCTCCTCGACTCCCCAATCTTCTTCATCGTCCCCATTTTCCACACCCAGAGACGGAAATGAAGGAGTTCTGGACATCTTCGGTCTCCCTCCTGGGCGTCCTGGCATCCCTGATGAACATCCTGCAGGTGGTATTCCCGCTAGAGCTCTGGTTCACCGCCTTCGAGTTCCTGAACCGGGCCCTCAACTACTTCTCCTCCTACTGCTACTGCGACGTCACTGAGATTAACCGCGTCAACACCAACGAGCTCTAGAACGCCATCCAGCTCTACCTCAGCTCCTTCGTTTCCCCCTCCGCCAGCCACCTCTCCCTCACCCGCACCATCAACTCCAGCACCACCACCTTCGGCCTCTCCAACGACGACTGCATCAACGACGTCTTCAATGGCGTTGCCATCCAGTGGAAGCACATGGTGACGCAGCGCCAGTCCCAAACCTTCTCGTATGGCTTCAAGCTTCGGATCCAGAAGCGTGACAAGGACCTCATCCTCGACTCCTACCTGGACTCCATCATGGGTAAGGCGAACGACATCCGCCGCAAGAACCAACAACGCCTCCTTTACACTAATTCTCTCGGCAGGTTGCTCGATTCCCGGGGCCAACCTTGGGATTCGGTGTCGTTCAAGCACCCAAGCACCTTCGACACGTTGGCCACGGACCCGGACATGAAGAAGAACATCATGGAGAACCTCGGCAACTTCACCTCTAGGCAGGCCCTCTACCGGCAGACGGTTGGGGCCTAGAAGCGGCGTTACCTGCTCTATGGTCCGCCCGGGACAGGGAAATCAAGCACGATCGCCGTGATGGCCAATTTCCTCGGCTATGACATCTACGACCTCGAGATGACCGAGGTGCACTCCAAGTCCGATCTCTTAAACCTCCTCGTGAAGACCAGCTCCAAGTCCATCATCGTAATCAAGGACATCGACTGCTTGGTCAATCTCTCCAACCGGTCCAAGGGGCCCCAAGCCGCCACGCCTCAGAGCTACTACGACCCCAGCGCGCCTGACGACGCGCGCAGTGGTGAGGACGGGAACAACACCACCACCACCTTCTGGGAGTTGCTCAACTTCCCCGACGGCCTGTGGTCATGCTGCGGGAGCAAGAGGATCTTCATCTACACCACCAACCACTTTGAGAAGCTCGATACAGGATTGCTCGAGAGCAGCCGCATGGACATGCAAATCTGCATGAGCTACTATTAAGGACTCTGCATTCGTGCCTTACTATAAAATGAGAAAAGAAGTTCATTTTTCCACTTGGTATTTAAGCCGCGTGGACATGCAAATCTGTAACATGCATAATCTAGAAGCACTAGTATGAATTTCCATTTTATAAAGAAGATTTTTACTTAATTGATGTTTATATTTTTCGTATGTCTTTATGATTAATGAATTTTAATTGTAAGTGGTGGCCATTAAAGGTTTTAATTTACAGCAATCATTCAATTAATAATATAGGATAGATTCCAAGCTTTAGGATATGTGGGATAGATTTCAAGTTTCAAAAAATGAGAAACCTATTCCAATGGGTAGATTTCAATATTCTTAGTACAATATGTACGGAAGGAACCGCTCACCCCTAATACTGCCCGCCTATAATGCACTTGCTTATTGCTTGAATAGGAACAAGAAGTTCCGAGCTGCTGATCCAGTGCCCGAGTTGATGGACTGGCAGGGGAAGCCGCCTAGTGAGAAGCAATTCTTTGATTGCATGCGGATGCCAACAGGGGATTGAGGCTTTACCATGAGTATGAGAAGAAGTTTGGCGTGAAGCCACATGTACTTTTGTATAACAAGATTGTTATACACTATGTTGCATAAATGATTTTTGCATCAATTCAAAACCTGGAAAAAGGTTGTAAAAGATTAAAAAGTCCATTGCACATTTCATGGCTATATCATAACAGATTTGAACACTTATCCCAGCTCAACTTCAAATCATTATTGCTCTAGTGAGTAACTAAATAATATAGATGGGAGATAGAAGAGAGAGAAAAAAAACTAATTATAAACATGGGTTAATACCACCAAAAACCCCACACCGGTACTCCAAATTAATTTTTTCACTACAAAAAAAGTCAACTAGTAAACCTATAATAAATTTATCCAAAACTAATCTTTTGATCATAAAAAATCGCAAATAAGTATATTTGTAATAAATTTACCTTTTGTTAGTTTTTGTTAAATTGGATTAAGATAAAAAAAAATTACAAATTAGTACACTTGTGATAAACATATAATAAAACCTTAAATTAGTACACCAATCAATTGTCACGTGTTATCTAACTCAATAATTTGATGATAAAATTTAACAAAAATTAACGAAGTGAAAATTTATCATAGATGTGCAAATTTAGAGTTTTTTCTGGTAAAAAAATTAATTTGTAATAAATTTGTCGTAAGTATAATAGTTTAGAGCTTTTAAAGATATTAACCTTATAAACATCTCCTATAGATTTACTAATTACTTAATCATTGGCGAGTTGTCTGGAAAGAGAAGAACTTAATGATTATTCTTTGTCGTGAGAAGTCAAAATTTTGATAAATAGGGATCCATAAAAACTTTTTTCTAAAAAATGGGCCAAACCGGATAACCCATGTCTATGCATCTTAATTATATTTTTTAAGCATTTGTGATTGGAGAAGGTGGATTACAGATATAAACATTAACCTCACTCATGCTATTTCAAAGCATTGTACTTTCTATTCAAAGAGACGAAAGCTTCAAGCGTACTAAATACGTGCCCATTTGTGTCATTTCCCCGACTCAGGTCAAACTTGTCCTAGAGGATTCTGTGCCATCGCAGGGAAGGGGACGAGGACGTGTCGCTGGCGCCGTACGGCAAGTACTGGAGGCAAATGCGGAGCAACCGCGTGCACCGGCAGCTCTGCAACAAGAGGCTCCACTCGTTTCGGATGGTCCAAGAAGAAGAGATCTCTCTCGTGATGGACAAGATTGAGTTGAGCAGCATTGCTCGGTGGATCCGAGCGACGTGTTCGCGTACGAACATCATACGGGTGGCTCTATGGAGTAAGTACAGCGACGGCGAGCAGGGCAAGAAGTTCAAGGGACTGTTGGCGGACAAGATGAGTTTGCTGGGCATTTTCAACGCTGGGGTCTTCATTCCGAGCCTTGGGTGGAACGACAAGCTGACTGGTCTAGATGCATAAGCGGAGCTGGTCGTGAGGAAGTTCCGCAAGTTCCTTTGTGAGATGGTGGACGAGCCGAGGAAGATGGAGGAGACGAGCATTGGTAGCGGAGGTGAAGATGGGGGACACTTCGTGGACTTTCGCTGGAGATTGAGCAGGATCAAAGTGTTGGTTTTGCTCCCGGTGCCGATAGCATCAGAGCACTCATCTCGGCAAGCACTCACCCTCGTGACATCCTCCAAAACCGAGATCCACGAAATCGCAGATCGCAAGCCAATAATAAGTAATGAGGACTTGGAGAAAATGCATTACCTACGACTACGAGCAGTTGTCAAAGAGAATCTCCGCCTCTCGCGGCAGTCGACCCAGGACATCAGTATCCGAGACTACGACATCACAACAGGGACTACGGTGATCCTGAATGCGTGGACCATTGGGAGGGACCCTGGCACGTGGGACGAGCCGGGCGAGTTCAAGCCAAATAGATTCTTGAATAGCCCAGGGGGGCTCCAGGAAACAGTATTTCAAGTGGATTCCGATCTGTGCAGGAAGGAGGGCTTGCGCCGTGCTGTCATTGGCGATGGCGACCTACGAACATGTCTTGGCAAATCTGGTGAACAAGTTATATTGGGCACCGCCCGCAGGTCTATAAGCGGAGGACTAGGACATGACCGAATGCACTGATCTAACCATCCACAGGAAAGTTCGTCTCCTTGCTGTCGCCACTTAGGCGAATGCGACAGGCCTTTTGGCTAAGTAATTGTTGAGGTTTTTGTCTTGGAATAAAAGGGATTGCTAGCTTATATGTATTGTCGTGAAGCTAACGTGAGGGCGACAGAACTTGTAATTGAATCTACGCGAGCAAAAATTACTAGAGATATCAACGAGGAACAATAAAAGACACAAAACCACCGCCCGTAGCGGCAAGACAAATTTGGGCTCCTCTCTCCCCTCACGAAGGGGAGAAGTTCAAATCCCAGAGGCGTCATTAGGATTCTTACCCGCAATCAGTAGTGGTGGGTCCTACGCCGCTCCCCCTGGGGTTTCTTTCGCTTGTCGGTCAACCTACGGGGTTCCCTGGCCACCAAAAAAAAAAATAAAAAAAATAAAAGACACAAAAGATTTACGTGATTTGATCCAAATATTAATATCTACTTTATGAAGAGAGCCGGTTAGAAATAATCCACTAACCAATTGGAGAATTAGGAAGTTATTATAACTCATAAGTTCAAGTGTTTCTCAATCTTAATGTGCGCCCAAATCCATAGTGTTTAGCCTCATGTAATTGCTTCATGAAATAAATTTAATAGGAATTATCTCGCGACTTGAAACACTTTCTCTGCGAAGAAACTCCTAACTAATCAAATGATTTTCTGGTTGACTGTCTTCCTCAGAGGAGAAGACATAAACCATCCCCTAAACAGTAAGGCATCATTGAAGGAATGAGAAGGATCACATGTGGCCTTCAAAAACAAATGTACATTTTTCTTTTCTTACAAAGTTGGTCGAAGAATTCTGACCATCTTAAAAGGCTTGTGAAAGCCACTCTTCCGAAATCGCTTATGTATTACGAAATGGTCTACACTCTCCAATTCTGATCGGTATTTGTATACAGGGATGAAACTTGAGACGTAGCTTAAGAAGTACGTCTATACAAAAAGATTCCGACTAAACATGCTCTAATAAAGCCAACAGCACATCATTAAATGGTGATATATTAGGCTCTACTTAATTAAATACGGAGGCTGTTAATTTTTTGGATTTGATCCGGTCACATTAACAATAACGGAATGGTAGCTAATTTATTATAATTTTTTAAGTATCTATGTATAAAGCAAAATTCTACTGCTTGATGCCCAAAAATAGGATTTATTTTCCTTGTCGGGAAATTTCAGTAAGAGTTTATACGTGTTAAAAGCTATGAAATTTTATAAAAGATAAGAGAATTTCTCTCTCTCTCTCTCTCTCTCTCTCTCTCTCTCTCTCTCTCTCTCTCTCTCTCTCTCTCTCTCTCTCTCTCTCTTTCTCTCTCTCTCTCTCAAGAGATTAAAGGACTACTTGGTAACTTAAAAAAAGTTGGTAACTTAAAAACAAATAAATGTTGGTTAAGCTAACTCAAATAAGAGTTGGAATTGCACAGCCAATTGATAACTTAATCGAAAAATTGTTGGCAATCACTGCCTTTGATGTTAGTAATTTCTAAAAGTAGTTGGTTAATTTAATCACTTCATCTTTATCGGCTCCGTTGTGGTTTCTTATTTATCTAATTGCATACCCATGGAGGTACATTGTTTAGTGGCATAATATAATAAAATAGGCGAAAATGGCATGAAAATAGTTCTTGAAAAATTGAGAATTTGTATTGAAAGCGTGTTACTTAAATAATTAATGTAATCAAGTTGCAACTTTAGAATTTCTAGGTCACGGAAAGTGAAGTGTCCTTCCACATTTTACTCAGCTCCTAACTATTTCCAATTGGGTCGGTCACTATTTCATATAGATAGAAAATTTTCATTAATAGATTGATTCCCTCAATTGTTGTGGTCGGTTAGGTTTTGAGTCAAACGAGAGCGACATCTCAATAAGAGAAGCTACCCATTCCCATTCGACATTTTTCTAAACTGGCTTCCCTTGAGATGAGCCACCAGGGGGATCGCGACGAAGTAAAAGTAACAAAACGTCCTATGGTGTCTGTTGAGGGGCAAATCCACCGGCAAATTCGGAAGAAAGAACCCAAATCCATGCGTTACAGTAAATGAGGCTGTAGCAATTCAGCAGAACTTCAGAAGATGGAAACAATTGAGGAACCCGACCAAGTCACAAGCAGGGAACTCACCGTCGGTCCGGTCTCCACCGAACAAGTGTTCGCTGAAGATTAATGTGGGTGGGTCGCTCATTGAGGGGTCGACCGCTGAAGCCATCGCCGGAGTATGAAGGGATGGGAAATGGGAAGCTCGTCGACAGGTTCGCCAAACCAGTACGGGCGCCTTTCGTGCGGCAAGTAGACACCCTAGCCTTTCTAGAGGCGCTGAAAGATGGGAAGTGCACGAACTGAACAGAGTTGGCCATGGAATCGAGTCAGACAGCATGAGTTCGATACGTACATTGGCAGATCGCGATGAGACGCAGTGGGATGTGAGCCCCCTTGTCTCAGACTGTAAGGGCTTTATTGGGACTGGGCTTTGTCTTAGTGACATCAAGGCAGTTCATTGCGCTGAGAAGGCGAATCAATTAGCGGACCGAATAGTTAAAGCCCAATCGCAAAAACTTTTTGCCATTTAATTGGCTTTCTAAGGCTCCTTAATCTTTATGGGACCTTTTTATGTTTGGAGGCCCATTTGACTTGTTATCCAGGTTTCGTTCAGGAGGAATAAAAGCGAGTTTGTTTGGACAAATAAAAAAAGAAAAAAAACTTATTTTGTGCTCATGATTGTTTAAAAATTCATTGCATTGCCCTTACTTTGATTGTATAATCAAAAGGAATCAATTATAGTAAGAAAGAGAAAATGAAAAAAAAATTAAAGTAAAAAGGAAACAAACTAGACCAGGGGGAGGGGGAGGGGGAGGGGGAGGGGGAGGGGTGGGAACGGATGAGTGGTAACAATAATCGGTGTTAGACGCATGACGCCCTTGCCAGCTATAGCAAGGGCGAAATTACATGTGACAATTCACTTGGTCTCGGATTTTCTTTCCATCATTATCAATGCTGGTAGAGCATGCCATTTTAGGGTGGCCATGGTATTTTTCTCCACTATAAAACTTACCCTATAAGTACGCTCTTATCAATGGTGGTAGAGCATGCAATTTAAGGGTGGTCATGGTATTTTTCTGCACTCTGAAACTTACCCTATAAGTAGGCTCTCACCAATTGGAAATTCAATTAAAAGAGAAAAAAAAAAAAGAAAAGAAAATGATGAGAAAAAGAAAAGAAAAAATTGGATTCATTGCCCATGTTAGTGACCTTTGGCTAAAACTGACTATGTTGACAAATTGTAAAAAGACATGAGACTAAATTGGTAAATCATCAAAATTTTTAAGATAAAATTATTGAGGAAAATTCCCTTAATCATTGTAATGATTAACAAAACTTTCTTTAATCATTATGTGATTCTGATGATAAGATTTTCTAGGTGGAAACTCTGATGAGCACTATTAAAAGTTACTCATCAGACTTAAAGAATCAAACTCTAAGTCATGAAGTAATCTATATTCTTGATATTTGATCATTCGAGATATTGATCTAGAATCAAATTTAATATCTCAAGATGGAAGTTAGTGAATCTTAGATAAATCAATCTTTAGAGGCAAAATATCCTTTTCAAGTGAAGCATTCTTCTTATGGAAACTCTATTTGCTATATGGGCGGTAGAATCAACGAGAGGCTTCAATCTCGAAGCTATTAGATCTTCCGACAACGTTCAAGTCCAATGGGTAATTTAAATGAGTGATCCTTTAAGGATATGTCCGACGGTCATTTTGGATATTGAGGACTTCAAAAGAAGGTCTAGATGCTAAAAGGAAATAAGAAGCTGAAATTTTGAAGTTTGTAATCCCTAAGTCTGGAGTGATCTTAAAATCATATACATTTGTTTCTGTGAGCTATACTGTGTAATCTCTTAGAGGTTGAGAGTGTATGAGAAATTATTTACATGAGCTTGAGTATTCATTGCTTAGATCTTATAACCTCTGATAAATTCATCTAGTGGAATCTAGCCAGTCGGCTGTCAGTCTAAGAGAGTAGACGTAGGCTTGCAAAAATTGAACCACTATAATTGTTCATGTGTAATTTTCTCTCTCTTACTTTCTTTATTTTATTTGTGATAAGAGTTAATTGCACATCGGTAAGATTTGACAATTACTTGGGTCGTCGTTAGACATTATTCTATTGTAAATTTATTTCATTCCACATTATCACCTATTCACTCCCTTCTAGATAAACTATCTAGTCCTAACAAAAATTAATAAAATTGAGATGTTTATGATGTTTAATAAGTAAACTATTAGTATGGTGTGAGTCGATTGTGCAGCGTCGATCCTCCATTAACCATTAATTTTCGGTTTGGTGGGTCGAGCTGGTTTTGATTCTTATCTCATTTATTTTTTGCCGACCGGTTCATTCACTCGTCAGAAGAAACAAACGAAAAGAAAAGGTGTAGTAGCGGGTTGAGCCAGTTTAGATTCTTATTGCCTCTTCTCATCGCGTGATTTCCTTTTTAACGTTTTCCTCTTTTAATATTTATTAAGGGTCTCTTTTTCCTCTAACCTCTTCTTTAACTCACGCGCTCTCAGTCTCAGGTTTCCAACCTATTTATCGGTGCAATGAAACTGGAAAAAAGAAAACAAGAACCTTGTTGATTTTTTTTGGTGAAATTCTAAATAATACAAGACTAAAAAGTTGCCATCTAAATTAATTTTTACTTTTATTTTTTATATAATTGAAATCTTAAGGTTCTTGCAATTCGATTATTTATTTATTTATTTGGAACTCTTGAATATTTTCCACTATTCATATGTTAATGTACATTTACATAATGATTTTTTCTATAACATTTTAAAATTCGAATTACATGATAAATTATGATGGGAAAACTGGAAATGTGCTTGTGGGTGCTTTCATCTATCTTAATGTTGAGGCATTCAGAATTGAACAAAAGTCAAATTATAAAAGAAAAAAAAAAAAAAAAAACTACCAAAACTCCAAACAACGACATATTTACTCTAAACATTTTTTTTTTTTGTAACACAAAAGATCCCTATTGTATCCGTGTGACATATTTATTTTCTGTTAAAATTTCCTCAGTGAACATTGTTAAACATTTGCTTATATGAACGCCAGAAAGTATACGGTCCATGTGACTTTAAGTGAAATAAAAAATGACTCTATTTTGTTTGAAAAATCATCTTATAGAATATTAATAGAGAGTAGATATGTCACATAAATGCGTATTTTGAATTTTTTTATCATAAGAAAAAGTTTAGGATAAATATGCAAGAGCGGTCATAATTTGTATTTTTTTATGTCAAAAAAGTTTAAGATAAATATGCTGAGTGAGTAATTTAGTGTTTTTTTTTAGCGGTTTTTCTTTCCAATTATAAATGCCAAGGGCAAACCAAATTCTATAAAAATAAACTAAAGTAATACTGAAAACGCGAATCGCGACCTCTGACCGTCTGACGAAACCAAAGTAATTCCGCATGGCTTTGGCAATAAATAGTGAAAAGAAATTCACAACGTTGGGATGGGACTATTTCTTCCCCTCTGAGGAGTAACAATTGTGGCCATTTTGGCAATCGAGCCGTTTTCTTCGGAAATGGGAACTGAACTTGCACGCGACGTCGGCGCGAGTGGGGTGGAGGGGGCTGCGGCAACGTGAAGATCAGCATAGTAGTGTAGTGGGTTGTGACGGACTACTAAATTAACCAGCTCCCAAACCCCCGCGATAAGCGCACGTTCGTACGTTCAATGAGTAAGCAAAAGGGACAAGTTTCACCTCCATCGGAATATCTATTATCTAGTATCGATTTTCATTTAATTTGGTGCATTTTATTAATAATTATTATTTTTACTCTTCCGACCTTAGCTCCTAGGAAATGGTTTTGTCTACAGGGTTGGCAATTTTATGGTGATTATGAATAATAATATATGTAAGATCGTATTTGACATGCAACACCCAATCAAACAGCAAAGTTGCATGCCAAATGGGTGTTGGTGTGCAAGCACTTGCATCCCCTGTCCCAATGAGGATTTCGGGCGATGTGTTGGGGTTCTCAAGAACCCTAATTTAGGAAGCAGATTGAAGGAATTACCTGGGTTTTTATTTGAAAATTTTTTGCCCCATTTGGGGGATGTCCAGGGATCCTAAAGTGTTTAGGGGAGGTGAATACATTTCGCCTATTTTACTTTGGTAAAGGCTCTAATGGCACGAGCGAATCGCATTGGACCGTATGATTTTCCCATATGTATGGCCCTCCATCCGTTCACGATTCCAGGGTCCCTTCTTAAACACCTTGATTGATCCATCATCCCCTCTCTCTCTCTCTCTCACCCTCTCTTTCATTTTATCATCGCGCAGAGTCCTTCGCAGTAGGAGCAGCAGCAGCAGCAGCAGCAAGTTGTACAAAGCCTCCTTCGATAATACAGTTTTTTTTTTTTGTCAAAGAAAGACTGATCTCATTAACGGGGATAAAGTTCAACCCCAAACCCAATACCAACCGGGCCCCAAATCTCTCCCCCCACCCCCTCTCTCTCTCTCTCTCTCTCTCTCTAAAGTCCCAAAACTCCAAAAACCCTTTTTCCTTCTTGTTTTGTTCACCAGCTGTTTCCCTTGTGTACTTAAAAGGATAAATTATATTAGCCAGAGAGCCAATCTCTCTCTCTCTCTCTCTCTCTTTCTTGAGGCTTTTTGGTTTTGCTTTATTCTCTCTCTCTCTCTCTCTCTCTCTCTCTCTCTCCGCAAACTCCCCAGTTTCTACCCGCCCCTCCTCGAAACATCAGAACCCATAAGCCCATTGGCCCTCCTGTCTCTCTCTCTCTCTCTCTCTCTCTCTCTCTCTCTAACTTTCTTGAGGCTTTTCGGTTTTGCTTTATTCTCTCTCTCCGCAAACTCCCCAGTTTCTACCCGCCCCTCCTTGAAACATCAGAACCCACAAAGCCCATCAGCCCCTCCTCCTCTCTCTCTCTCTAACTTTCTTGAGGCTTTTCGGTTTTGCTTTATTCTCTCTCTCCGCAAACTCGCCAGTTTCTAGCCGCCCCTCCTTGAATCACCAGAACCCACAAGTCCATCAGCCCCTCCTCTATAAATAATCCAAGACCCATTTGTCCCTTCCACAGAAGAAAACTCACTTCCCCAGAAAACCCAGATCCCCATTTCTCCCTCATCCTCCACTATCCTGTTCTGCTGCTTCATCGTCTCCTTCTTCTACGCCCAGAGATCTCCAGAAAAATCTCAACTTTGACTCACGGTAGGCGTACAGATCGCGCAGAAGGGCGGATATGAAGGAGTTCTGGACATCTCTGGCCTCCCTCCTGGGCGTCCTGGCCTTCTGCCAGAGCCTCCTACAGATGGTGTTACCACCCGAGCTCCGGTTCGCCTCCCTCAAGTTCCTGAACCGGGCGTTCAACTGCTTCTCCTCCTACTGCTACTACGACATCACCGAGATCGACGGCGTCAATACCAACGAGCTCTACAACGCCGTCCAGCTCTACCTCAGCTCCTTCGTCTCCGCCTCTGGCAGCCGCCTCTCCCTCATCCGCGCCATCAACTCCAGCGCCACCACCTTCGGCCTCTCCAACAACGACTGCATCAACGACGTCTTTGACGGCGTTGCCGTCCAGTGGGAGCACGTGGTGACGCGATGCCAGTCCCAGACCTTCTCGTGGCGGCCCCTCCCTGACGAGAAGCGCGGCTTCACGCTCCGGATCCAGAAGCGCGACAAGGACCTCATCCTCAACTCCTACCTGGACTACATCATGGATAAGACCAACGACATCCGCCGCAAGAACCAAGAACGCCTCCTTTATACTAATTCGAGCGGGGGGTCGCTCGATTCCCGTGGCCACCCATGGGAATCTGTGCCGTTCAAGCACCCGAGCACCTTCGACACGTTCGCCATGGACCCGGAGAGCCAGAGGGACATCATGGAGGACCTCCGCGACTTCGCGGCCGAGCAGGCGTTCTACCAGCGGACAGGCCGGGCCTGGAAGCGGGGTTACCTGCTCTACGGCCCGCCTGGGACGGGGAAATCGAGCATGATCGCCGCCATGGCCAATTTCCTTGGCTATGACATCTACGACCTCGAGCTGACCGAGGTGCACTCCAACTCCGAGCTCCGGAAGCTCCTCATGAAGACCAGCTCCAAGTCCATCATCGTCATCGAGGACATTGAGGACATCGACAACATCGACCGCTCAGTCAATCTGTCGAACAGGGCGAAGGCAACCCACGCCAGTGCGTCACGGAGCTACTACGACTCCGGCGCGCCCGACGCGGCCCATGGCGGCGAGGATGGGAAGAACAACGCGATCACCCTCTTGGGGCTGCTCAACTTCACCGACGGCCTGTGGTCGTGCTGCGGGAGCGAGAGGATCTTCGTGTTCACCTGCAACCACATCGAGAAGCTCAACACGACATTGCTCCGGAGCGGCCGGATGGACATGCACATCTACATGAGCTACTGCTCGTACCCGGCCCTCAAGATCCTGCTCCGGAACTACCTGGGCAGCGAGGCCGAGGACCTCGGCGAGGCGGCGGCGAGCGAACTTGGGGAGGCGGTTGAGAAGGCCAAGATGACGCCAGCGGAAATAAGCGAGGTCCTGATCAAGAACCGGAGGAACAAGGAGAGAGCGGTGGGCGAGCTGCTGGAGGTGTTGAGGGCGAGAGCGGAGAGGAACGAGAAGTACGGAGGGTTGAGGGAGGAGTGCGGGCTGAACGGGGTGGAGAAGGAGCAAGAGAAGAGGGTTGTGGGAAGCCCCAGGGCAGGAAGCCACTGGAAGGGCGATTCTAGCAGGGAACTAGACGATGATGAAGCAGAATTGCTTATGTGAAAAGGAGAGAAGAAAGCAAAATGCGAGGGAAATAATTCGTCCTTTTTCATTATCTTTTTTACTTATCTTTTCTTCTATTACCCTTTTTTTCTCTCTCTTTTTTGGGCTTAGAAATGATAAGATGGAACGAGAAAATATTAGGTACCCTCAAAGGACTACGTCATCAGTGCTTTGATCCATTCACGCGTCAATACTGTCCTCGGAGCCCGCCACGTCTGCTCACTCCATCTTCAGCGCTTCTGTCTCTCTCATCTCTCGAGAAAATATTAGGTATCCTCAAAAGACCACGTCATCCGTGCTTTGATCCATAATTTGATCTGTTACGTACAATAGTGATTTTGCTTCATGGTATGTGTCAATGTGATGGCAAATTGGTAAGTTTGGATTTTTAAAGAGCTCCCGGATTCGTGTCTAATTTTGGAAATAAAAGCTCGCATGATTCAGCAAAAAATATAAAATTTTAGAAAATAAAAAGCTCCTGCGACATATTGAGTTTACCCACTTTCGTGGGTATTGTGTTGTTCTTTTTGAGATGGCCGGCCGGCCACATCCCATTTTTGGTGTTAGGCGCCAGGCGGGCAGCATAATTTTGGAGATGTTGCGATGTGCACAATATTATTTTGTGGTCGAAAATCTTAACTTAAGGCAAAGTAAATCTCTTAATTTTTTTTGCTTTTTTTGGAAATTAAATTACCTCTTTTTTTCAAACGAAACCCACATTTTACTTGCTTTCAAAAGATGGTAAGAAGGAAAATAAATCATATGCTAAGAGTATTTCATTTCCCATTTGACCATGGGATGTACTTGTGAAAGTGACACAATGTGTTGTCCAAATGCTTTACGTGCGACATCTCCTCCAGTTCCATCAAGAAAAATATTTAATTATTTTTGGATTATAATTGGCATTGGGCAAATAATTTCAGGTCCCAAGATCAGTGTTGAGATAGTCTAAAGTGATTCTCCACAAAGTCACTAGCTTATCACTTACGGAGAAGTAGCTTAAGACGCAATGCATGGCCATCTTCTTTGGTTCTTCGGTCATCAAGGGTGAAGTTACGATGTCCTAACATTATTGTGTCTGTTTCATATAAAATAAATGATTTGAAGAGTATTGTCTAAAAAAGTTACTACTCAGAGAAATGAAATTCATGGAAAATATTTTGTTCATTGACAAAAATATTTTTGACATAAATTGTTGCTGATAAAAAAAAATATTCTATAACAAATAATTAGGTCATTCCACAATTATTAGTTTAATAATCTACGCATGTTTGAACCCACACACAGTGGTAAAGCGTGATTATCGTGCTAATGAATAAGTTTCCAGACCTCTAGCGTTTCAGGGATACTGTGGTGATACGTAAATGCAATGACTTAATCAAACCTCGTGTGCAGAGTGTTTGACCCGTTTGGTGAAGTTTAGAGAGCTTTGCTAAGTTGATCACATCTTTCAATCCTTCTATTTTATAAAAAGAAATGATGATGATGCCACACGGCCTTCAACGATTGAACTATTAATAAAGGGTCAGTTCATCCTCAATAAATCATTAATTGCACTTGTTAATCAAATATTTGTTTCATTACAATCACGTTGGCTTTCTTTCTTCCTTTGTCTTATTACGTTCATTCATAATGTTGCGAAAGTCCTTAGTTCAAATTTCATTGTACCCAGATTATGGACGTGTTGATTTCTGCAGAAACTTAAATCTGAATATGCCACTATTGTGTAATGTAGTTCGTGTTTTTGCTAAAGGGGCGAAAACGATCGATAGAAACAACTCTTCGTTACAGTAAAGCCTTGACATCAAACTGGGTAAATGAACAAAAATGGCTGGAAGGTAGGTTTAAGTTTGGTTCGCATATGACGTGGTATGCACATTCATTCTCGATTAGACCGACATGATGTTAAGATTAATCTCCCATCATTTAAGTACAGAATTATAATACCAATTGTTTCCCTTTTTAGCGCATTTGAAAATCTCAAATCTGATATGTATTTATTAATTTTATTAAACAATTTATTTTTGGAAAAATGACACAATGGTCTTCGAACTTTGGCCCAATGTGCAATGTACTCCACGGACTTTTAATTTATTCAATGTAATTCTTAAATTTTTATCCAATATGCAATGTGATCTCTGAACTTTTAATTTGTCCAATATAGTCCCTAAATTTTTATAAAGCTCATTTTAGTCCTTGGATTATATGAAGCTGTTCGATGTTATCCTTGATTTTAAATTAATGGAAGGACCACATTGAATAATTTCATATAATTTAGGGACTATATTGAACATGTACCAAATGTTCAAAAAATCACATTAAACATGTCAAAAGTTCAAGAACCACATTGAATATTATGCTAAAGTTTAGGGACCACATTTAACAAATGAAAAGTTTAGAGACCACATTGCATATATTTTGCCAAAATTCAGCGATAATTTGTGTCATTATTCTATTTTATTTTCATATAGTTTATGGATTACATTGGTTATGTACCAAAAGTCCATTGACCACATTGAACAAATTAAAAGTTTATGGACTACATTGAACATTAGACTAAAGTTTAAATACCACATTGAATATATGAAAAGCTCATGGATCACATAAGATATTTTTTTGCTAAAATTTAGGAGCCATCTATATTATTATCTCATTTATTTTTTGCTGATAATTAATTCGCTTGTTAGAAAGAAAGAAATGAAATAAGAAGGTTTGGTGGGGGATTGAGCTAGTTTTGATTCTTATTGCTTGACTTTCCTTTCAAGGCGCACATGACAACAATTTTCTTTCTAGCCAGAACTATTTTTCTGTTCCCAAGAATAGGTTTGGAATAGAAATTCATTTGGTAACGCAATTTCATTTTTCTATTTCTAGAATGATTTTTTAGTAAAAGATTTAGTTTGGAACAAAAAGAAGAAGTAAAATTTTTACTTCTCATTGCTAGAATAGAATTAAGAGATAAAAACTTTTTTCATTGTGCGCCCTTATTACTAGTCAACCACCCACTTGCCGCCATCCGCCGCCGGACTACAACCATCCGTCGCCATCACCGTCGCCCGCCACCATTGGTTCCCCGCTGCTCGCCTCTAATTGCTGGCTAAGGGGGAAAATTTTCATATTGTTATTAAACGAATTTATATTTTGAGAAGAGAAATTTTGTATTGTTATTAAACATGTATTTTTGCTTATAAACTCAATCGGAGAATAAAAATAGAAAAATCTATTTTTGGAATATAAATTGATTTCTAAAATGGAATGATTATCATCCATGCCCCGGCCACGTGCTCAGTCTCAAGTTCTTCTTCCTCTTTTAATATTCAAAATCTATTCTTCTTCCCAACCTCTTCTTTAACTTGTGTGTTCTTACTCTCAAGTTCTCAACCTATTTATGCAATGAAATTGGACCAAAAAAAAAGAGGAAAAATAATTTTACTATCTAAATAATACAAGACTAAATAGTTCCTATCTAAATTAATTTTACTTTTTATTTTTTTATTGAATCCTATATGTAGATGGACCAAAAACTAGAAGTGACGATAATTGGTGTGACGATTTTTCAACTTGTCGAATAATAAATTTATATTCATATAAATAAATAAACTTTTTATCAACTGGCTTCATACACTTACACTTTTTTGTTGGTAATATTTTGTAAGAATGGTTTCACCTTTCGCAAAGAAATACTTTCAATTAGATAGTTTTTATTTATCGAGGCCTTCGTGGTCCTCATCGGACTTGGTAAGTAAAATAAAGAAATAAAAAAGCAAAAGTAAAATAAATGTAGATTTTTCTTTTCTTACAAGGTTGGTCAAAGAATTCTGACGAACTTAAGAGGCTTATGAAAGACTCTTCCAGAATCACTTATATATTACGAACTGGTCTACATTCTCCAATTCTGATTGGGATTCGTATACAGGGATAAAACTTGAGACATAATTTATCAAGTATGTCTTTATGAAAAGATTCCGACTAAACCTATTCTAATAAAGCCAATAGCACATCATAAGCTCCGTTCGTTTCGCGGAAAATAATTTTCGAGAAAATATTTTCCAGATTTTTCTATATTTGTTTCATGGAAAATGAATTCATTGGGGAAAATATTTTTCCATGAAAGGAAAAAAGTCTTCTAAATTAAGAAAAAATATATTCCACTTTTGAAAAGTAGAAAAAATTTTCCTATCTTGATCTCTCTTATATCACACATTTACAAATCCTCACTTTCTCCTTCCCTTTCTTTTTCTTCTTCTTCTTCTTTTTTTATTTGAATTAATTTTTATTTTTTTTTCTTTTTTAATTTGAATTGTTTTTAATTTCCTTTTTCTTTTCTATTTCTTCTCTATTTTTTTTGTTTTTGTTTTTGTTTTTCTTTCTTTGTTTCCCATCTTCTTCTTTCTTGGCTAGTCGTCGGTCGTTACCAAGCGAACCTCGAGCTTGTCGATCTCAAGCTCGTGCTCTGCACTCTTGCTTATCATTTTCTTTATTTATTCTATTCTACAGTTGTACATTGTTCAAGTAAATGGTTCTACATGCTTTGCTTCTTTTTTCTTTTGTTTATTGGAACACAAAAGACACAGGGGGAGAACAGGTCACTCAACTGAAAGATTCTCATTAGGGCTGTACATACTTTGCTTCTTTCTAAAATCCATACGAACATTTTTTTAGAGTAGATGAGCGTTTGGTGACAATGAAGGAACAAAGATATGAAGTAAATTTGCCCGAATTTAAAGGCAAGTTCATATTTGATTGATTTATAGATCGGTAATTGATGCATGCCTAAGTGATGGAGTCTAAGGAAAATATTTTTCTTACTGAACACTGAAAAATATTTTTTGAAATATTTTCAGGTTTTAGCTGAACACCATAAAATATTATCATTTTCCTGAAAAATGACTTATGGGAAAATACTTTCTAGAAATGGCCCATTTTCCGTGAAACAAACGGCCCTAAATGGTGATACATTAGGCTCTACTTAATTAAATGTGGAGGCTATTAATTTTTTGGATTTGATCGGAACACCATAACAATAATGGTATGGTAACTATTTTTTTTTTTTTTTTAATAGTTCTTAGAGTTTCTATGTATAAAGCCAAATTCTACTGCTCCATGCCCAAAAATATGGATTTATTTTCCTTGTTGGGAAATTTCAATAAGAATTTATACGTGTCAAAAGCTATTGGGAAAAAAAATTGATTAGTGATTTTTTTAACAATAGTAGTTGAATTTTAAGACATTAGTAAACAAAGGTAAATGAAATTTTATAAAAGATAAGAGAAGTTCTTTTTGTTTTTTGTTTTTTTTTTTTTTTTTTTGGGTTAGAGATTAAAGGACTACTTGGTAACTTAAAAAAAGGTCGGTAACTTAAAAAAAGGTCGGTAACTTAAAAACAAAGAAACGTTGATTACCTAACTCAAATAAGAGTTGGAAATGCAAAACTGATTGATAACTTAATCAAAAAATGGCTGGTAATCATTGTAATTGAGGTTAGTAATTTCTGAAAGCAATTAGTTAATTTACTCACCTTACCTTTATCGCCTCATTGTGGTTGTTTATTCATCTGATTGCGTACTCGTGGATGTGCATCTTTTAGTGGCATAAGATAATAAAATAGGTGACAATCGCATGGAAATCGTTCTCAAAAGATGGAGAATTTGTATCGAAAAGGTATCAATCAAGTCTCCAATGTTAGAATTTCTGGTTCACAGAAAGTAAAGTGTCCCTCCACACTTCACTTAGCTCCTAGCCATTCCCAATTGTATCAGTCACTACTCCATATAGATAGAAAATTTTCATTAATAGATTGATTACCTCAAATGTTATGATTGGTCATCTTTTGAGTCAAACGAGAGTGAGCACCTCAAATAGAGAAGCCATCCGTTCCCATTCAACATTTTGCTAAACCGGCTCCCCACAAGATGAGCCAAGAGGGAGGATCGCAACAAAGTACAAGTAAAAATAACACAACGAGTTATGGTGTCTGTTGTGGGGCAAATCCATCCAGCAAATTCGGAAGGAAGAACCCAAATCCATGCGTTATAAACTTATATGTAAATGAGATTGTGCAATTCATCAGAACTTCAGAAGATGGAAACAATTGAGGAACCCGACCAAGTCACAAGCAGCGAACTCACCGTCGGTCTGGTCTCTGCCAAACAACTGTTCGCTGAAGATTAACTTGGGTTAGTCGCATATTGAGGGGTCGACTGCCGGAGCCATCCCCGGGGTATGCAGGGATGATAAATGGGAAGCTCGTCGACGGTTTCGCCAAACCAGTACGGGCGTCTTCCGTGCTGCAAGTAGGAACCTTCTAGCCTTTCTAGAGGCGTTGAAAGATGTGAAGTCCACGCACTGAACGAACTGGACAGAGTTGGACCGTGTAATGGAGTCAGACAGCATGAGTTGATACGTAGCAGATTGCGATAAGTCGTGGTGGGATGTCGGCCATGTCAGCCACCTTATCTTAGAATGCAATGGTGGGACTCGGCTTTTTCCTAAAGACATCAAAGCAGTTCATTGTACTAGAAGGCAAATCGATTAGCGAAGTCCAACGCTTAAACTCTTTGCCATTTAAGTTGATTTTCTAAGGCTCCTTAATCTTTATGGGACCTTTTTATGTTTGGAGGCCCATTTGACTTGTTATCCAGGTTTCGTTTAAGAGTAATGAAAGCAAGTTTGTTTGGACAAAAGGAAAAATTTGGAAAAAACTAATTTTGTTGATAAGAAAAATAAATTTAAAAAATTAAAGTAAAAAGGAAACAAACTAGAAGAGAGGGTAATAATGATCGGTGTTTGACCTATGACAACGTTGCTACGGGAGAAATTACATGTGACAATTTACTCGTCTATCTTAGTCTCAAATTCTCTTTCCATTGTTATCAGTGATTGTAGTAGAGTATGCAATTTAAGGGTGGTCGTGGTATTCTTGTCCACTTCAAAACTTACCCTGTAAGTAGGCTCTCACTGGTTGGAAATTCAATTAAAGAAGGAAAGGAAAAAAAAAAGAAACAAAAGAAAAGAAAATGATAAGAAAAGGAAAAGAAAAAATTGCATAAATTGTCCACGTTAGTGATTTTTGACTAAAATTGATTGTATTGACAAGTTGTAAAAAGATTTGTGACTAAATTGACAAATCGTCAATATGTTTAAAATGAAATTAACAAATTTGAAAGGTTTTAAATTGTATTAGCCGCCGTACAACAAATTTAAGACTTTTTGAACAATTATCTGTCTCAATGATGTTGATGATATAAGAATTTACATCTTACAAATTGAGGTTCTCTCTCTCCATTTATTGTTTATATATGCCATGTTGCAGAAGGTGTGAAATTTATAAGACCTCCTCCATCTAATCTCATAAAATCATCATCCTCCATGCCAAGATTATGCATGACTATACTTTTCAACTTACAAGCTTAGGAGGTCAAATTCACCCTAGTGAATAAGCTTTTGGACTTTCAGCATATCGGTGATATTGTGGTAATTCTTAAATGGAACAACGCATTTGAACCCTGTGTATTGAGTGTGTGTCCGCCTTTTTGGCAACTTTAAGAGGGCATTGTTAAACGGGCCCGTCTCCCAACTGTTTTTATTTAATAAAAAGAAAAAAAGAAAACTGTAATCTCTAATAAGTGAATTACTAACCCATTCGTAGGCAATTGCGTAAGTGTTCGTTCAACTCCTGCTTCGATGCAGTTGAGAGATCGAATTTTGCGTTGCTATCGTGATTTAAATGAGGATCCTAACGGTGGGTTGCTGGGCCAATTTCCTCTTAGGTATAGCCGCCGTCCCGAAATAGTGTGGTGAAAGCTAGGATTAGGGTTCCGGCTGATCCTTGGTTACCAAAAAAAAAAAACTGAATTACGAGGATGGGCTGAGTTGATCGTGTGCAATCGATCCTCAATCAATCATTTACTTTCGCTTGTGCGGTTAAACATTGCCCTTTGTTTACGCAAAAGAAAACGAAAACAGAAGGTTTGGTGGAGGTCCGGCCACTTTTGATTCTTATCTTAATTATTTTTTGCGGATCGGTTCATTCACTTGTCAGAAAGAAACAAACGCCGATGTGGCGTGGGGCTGAGCCAGCATTGATTCTTATCTCCTGTGCTTTTCTCATGGCCTGACGTCTCCCGCTCCTGTCCACGATGCCTACGTCTGCTGGGTTCTCTCTCCTGCTCGGCCTACTGAGTTCCAAGGTTCACTGTTCTATTGATGCCTCCCTTTTAACGTCTTCCTCTTTTAATATTTACAGCCTCTTTTTCTTCCAACCTCTTCTTTACCTCACGCGCTCTCAGTCTCAAGTCCCCAACCTTGTCGATTTTTTTTTTAATCTTTTGAAATTGTAAATAATAAAAACTAAAAAGTTACCACCGCCCTCAGCGGCGTAGCTGGCTCGGGCTTTCCCTCTCACAAAGAGGATTCCTTCGAATCTCAAAGGCGTCGTTAGGAATTTTTATTTAGAGTACTTTGGTGGCTTACGGGATTCCTTGGGTTACCAAAAAAAAAGATGACCAAAAAGTTCTTATCTAAATTAATTTTTACTTTTATTTTTTATTTAGTTGAAATCTTACGGCCCTGGCAATTTGATTTTCTTTAATCTGGAACTCTTGAAATTTTTACGATATTCATATGTTAATGTACATTCACATACTAATTTTCTTTAATAACATTTTGAAATTCGAATTACATGATAGATTTCATAAATGTGCTTATGGGTGCTTTCATGTATTTTAACATCGAGGCATTCAAAATTGAACAAAAGTCAAATTATAAAGGGAGAAAAATTACAAAAAACTTTAAATTATACTCACTATAACACATTTACTCTAAACTTTTTTTATGACACAAAAAATCTTCCGCTTGTAGGCGTGACACATTCACTCTCTGTTAAAATTTTATCAATGAGTATCGTTAAACATTTGCTTATATGGATGCGAGAAAGCATACAGTCCACATGACTTATAGAATATTAATGAAAAGTAAATATGTCACATAAATAAATGTTTGAGGTTTTTTATATTACAAGAAAAGTTTTGGATAAATGTATCAAAGTGGACATAATTTTGATTTTTTTAAGTTACAAAAAGGGTTTCGGGTAAGTATGTTGCATTGGGTATAATCGGGAGATTTTTGAACAGTTTTTTTAAATTCTTAAAAAGTGAAAATAAAGTAATTTCAAAAACACGAATTGCGACCTCTGACTGTCTAACGAAATCAAAGTAATTCCGCGTGGCTTTGGCAAAAAATATGGAAAAGAAATCAAGACGTTGGAACCATCTCCCCTTTGAGAAGTAACACTTTTGGCCATTTTGGCAAATTCGAACCGTTCTCTCCCGAAGTGGGAACTGAACTTTCACACGACGTCGGCGCGAGTGGCGCGGGGTTTGGTTTTGGGGTTTGGTGTGGGGTTGGCGGCAACGAGAAGATCAGTACAGTGACGGATTATTAAATTAATCAGCTCCCAAGCCCCCTTGATAGCCGCACGTTCGCCTGTTCAATGAGCAAGCAAAAGGGACACGTTTCTCCTCTGTTGGAATATATAGTATGATTTTCATTTAATTTAGTGCATTTTATTAATAATTGTTTTTTTTTATTTTACTCTTCTGACCTTAGCTCCTACGAAATGGCAACCGCCAATCAAACAGCAAAGTCGCATGCCAAGTGGGTGCTGGCGAGCAATCACTTGCATCCCCCTCTTCCTAACAAGGACTTCGGACGATGGGTTAGGGTTATCAAGAACCCTCATTTACGAAGCGAATTGAAGGAATTACTTGGATTTTTCCTCGAGATTTATCGCCCTTTTGGAGGATGTGCAGGGATCATGAGGGGTTTAGGGGAGGTGATTTCATCTCGCCCGTTTTACTTTGGCAAAGGCTTTAATGGCACGATAATATTGCGTTGGACAGATTCCAGGATCCCTTCTCAAACACCTTGATCCATCACGCCCTCTCTCTCTCTCTCTCTCCAGTCTCTCTTCCTTTGATTTATCCATCGCGCAGAGTCCTTCGCAGCAGGCTAGCGGCAGCAGCGGCAAGTTGTGCAAAGCTTCCATCGTAGAATACGGGGGATAAAGTTCAGCCCCAAACACTATACCGACCGGCCCCGAATCTCTCTCTCTCTCTCTGAGTAAATCTCAAAAACTCCAATCACGCGTCTCCTTTTCCTTGTTGTTTTCTTCACTAGCTGTTCTCCCTTGTACTTAAAAGGAAAAATTATATTAGCCAGAGCCAATCCCCTTCTCATCCTCAAAACCTAAAACCTAAAACCAATCTCTCTCTCTCTCTCTCTCTCTCTCTCTCTCTCTCTCTGTACTTTTCTTGAGGCATTTTGTTTTTTCTAGCTTTGTTCTCTCTTTCTCTCCAAAAAGTACCCAGTCTCTCTCTGTACTTTTCTTGAGGCATTTTGTTTTTTCTAGCTTTGTTCTCTCTTTCTCTCCAAAAAAGTACCCAGTTTCTGCACGCCCCTCCTTGAAACAACAGAACCCACGGCCCTCTCCTCTATAAATAATTCAAGACCCAGTTCGTCCCTTCCTAGAACAACTCACTTCCCAAGAAACCCACGACCGCCATTTTGAAGATCGGTTTAAAAGAGTAAAACAAAATTAATAATCAGCTTAAAAGATCAACCATGGTAATCAGAATAAAAAAACCTAACCCTCTTATAAAAACCCTCCTTTAGGGGCCTAGCTTGTAAGAGTAAAACAAAATTTTATTAATTAAACGCTGTAGATTTTTGTTTTTGGCCGAAATTAAACGTCATACGTTAAATGATCTAAAAGAGAGAAAAAATTCAAAAACAATTATCAATGAAACGTAGTAAATTAAATGATCTGACTCGGACGTCTGAGACAGTCCAAGAAGGTGGAAACATCCCTGCACACGATCTCATCATGACGAACCTCTGCTGTTAGAAGACAACGGCAAGAGCAGAGGAGGAGAATTCGAGAAAGAAGAGTTGAGGAAATTTTGTGTATATTTCTCTCTATTGATCTGCTGTGTACAATGTAATACAATTATATTACAATTTCCCTATGAATAAAGAATTAATTGATTTACTCTATCAATCTAGATCTAGGAGGAATAATTAATTTACAATAATAACAAATTATGATCAATTAAGATCAATCACGACCAATCATAATCAGGATAAGTTTGGCCAGAGTTGATCCGCATGATTTGCATATCTTCCAACACTCCCCCTCAAGCTGGCGGCCTGTAGATGTCTAGGACGCCTAGCTTGGTCAATAGATATGCATGTTGCCTTTGACATAAGGGCTTAGTGAATAAGTCTCGCTTTCTGCTCCGTCGTTCCAATGCCTTTTGTTTCGATTATTCCTTCCCGAATCTTTTCTCGGGTAAAGTGACAATCCACCTCTATATGCTTGGTTCTTTCATGCACTATAGGATTTGATGCAAGTTTGAGAGCTGCATCATTATCACAGTATAGTCTTGTAGGTCCTTGCACTTTCACTCCAAGATCCTTGAGTAATCCTTGAATCTAGACTATCTGACAAGTGGCCTTGGCCATGGCTCGATATTCTGCTTCGGCTGAGGACAAAGAGACGGTTGCCTGTTTCTTGGTCTTCCAGATAATAAAGATTCTCCCGCTTTATGCAATACCCAAAGTGATGCACCTCCGTGTAATTGGGCATGTCGCATAATCTGCATCGCAATAAGCCATCATCTTCATGTCACATCTTTTAGAGAGAAGTATCCCAAGCCCTGGACATCTCTTTAGGTACTTCACCACTTTTAAGGCTGCGTCTAAATGCGAGCGCTTCGGTTGGTGCATGAATTGACTTAATGTTTGGACTGCATAGGATATATCAGGTCTAGTCATGGTCAGATATATGAGTTTCCCAACTAGTCTCTGATAACTGGAAGGATCATTCAAGAGAGGATCATCATGCCGATATGTTCCTTTATCATACTCTACAGTGGTTAATCTGGCATTCTGCTCTATAGGAATCACAGCTGGTTTGCATCTTGATAGACCTGCTTCTGATATAATCTCTAGAACAAATTTCCGTTGACTGAGGGAAATTCCCTTGTCAGATCGGGCAATTTCAATACCAAGGAAATATTTGGGTGCTCCTAAATCTTTGATGTGAAAGGTAGCATGTAAATATTCCTTGAAGGCTTCTATAGAGATTTTATCATTCCCCATAACCAGTATGTCATCAACATAAATCATTAGATATATAGATGACATACCTTTAGTTCTTGTGAATAGGGCATAGTCATATTTGGATTGCCTGAATCCAGCCGTTGTCGGGGCATTAGTGAATTTAGCATACCACTGTCTTGATGCCTGTTTCAGACCATAAAGGGATTTACGGAGACGGCATACCTTATTCTCCCCCTGTCTCCGTATCCCGAGAGGTACTTCCATGTAAATTTCTTCATCGAGATCGCCGTGGAGGAAGGCATTGTGGACGTCCATCTGGTGTAAATTCCATTCATTAATCGCAGCAACAACTAGAAAGGAACGTACCGTGACGTCTTTGGCAACTGGAGAGAATGTCTCGTGGTAGTCGAAGCCCTCCATTTGGGTGAAACCCTTGGCTACCAATCTGGCTTTGTAGCGCTCTATTGAACCATCAGCATGATATTTGATCTTGTAGACCCATTTGCATCCAATGGGTTTGCGCTGAGCCGGTAGTGGCACAAGATCCCATGTGTGGTTCTCTTCCAATGCCGTCAATTCAGCCTTCATGGCCTCTTGCCATTTTGGGTTCTTTGAGGCTTCTTTATAATCACAAAAAAATTTACCCTTTCCTTTAAAATTTTTTCCAAAATTTTTGGATGACGTGGCAAAAATCTGGCCGTCCATCCCTTTTAAAGAGATTTGATCTCCACCGTCCGATCCATGCGCTGCTCCGATCCAACGATAGCCGTCCGATCTTCGCGCGTGTTCTGGACCGTCCGATGAGTGCAAGAAATCCGAGCCGTTCGATCCACGCAGATACTCTAAGCCGTTGGATCCTTGCAGCGAATCTGGACCGTTCAGCGACTCCCTTTTAAAGCCGCTCGGATCGACTCCCACAAACCCTAGTGGGTTTCGCCTCTCTCTCTCTCCCGAGCCTTCTCTCGAGCTAGGGTTAGCTCTTTTCCATCTCTTCGAGCGGCGAGGGCGATGCTCTCGCTGTTCTTCATCGTCGTTGCTCTCTGGGCTTCCTCCTGCATCACCAGTTGGAATATCCGCCCAATCGAAGGCATCGGCTCCATCGCGAGTATCTGCGAACGAAAGGTAAGGTAGGATTCGTTAAGGATCAAGAGGAATCTGGTCGCCTTCTCTCTCTCTCCTTGATCCTCTTATACTGTTTGAGCGTCGGTTCTGGTCCGACGAGTTGTTCTTCTACCGCCTCGAGTTGATTCCAGAGCGACGACAGCCTGTTGAAGCGGTCGTGACCGTCGAGTTCCCTATTTCAATTCGCTGATTTCTTGCATGAGATTAAAAATCTTTGCCTGATCCATTTTTCCGTACATCTCACGGACGTTTTCCCACATGGTTTTTGCGTCTTCTGTGGGTGGAAGCCCAGCCGCAACCTCTGGCGATATGCAATTTCCGATCCATGTACGGACAAGTTGGTTGCATTTTCGCCAGTGTCGGGCCAAGCGTTCATCCGAGGGGATCGGGATTGTTCCGTTGATAAAGGTGTCTTTATCCTTTGTTACTAATGCCCGCCGGAGCTCCTGGGACCATTTTGCGTATGTTTCAGGGCCTGTGAGTTGCTGATGTATCAGTCGAAGCTCCGGGCCGTCGGTGTTGGATACGTACAGAGGATCGCCGATCTCTGGTCGCCTGGTGAACACCGCCGATGGAACCGAAAAAAAAACCGGGTGTGAGATTCGGGTAGGGATTTGTCCCTTGACCCGATTCGCCCGACCCGGCCGGAAAGAATCCGGGCATGTAATTCGGGTAGGGATTCGTCCCTTGACCCGATTCGCCCGACCCGATTGGAAATACCGCATGTTCGTTTCTCGGGTATGTATTTTCTCCTACACCCGATTTGGTTGCTCCGCTCGTCTGTTCCATCCCGATGGTCGCGCTTGCCCCGCTTGCGGTTGGTAGGCCTCCATCGCGGCTTTGGTGACCCACGATGAAAGGCGATGATGGATTCGGGTTCGCCCCGAGATAAAGTGGATATGGGATCCACTGGTATGGCTGACCCATTATCGGTTGCCCAAACTGAGACTGAGCCTGAGTGGGTCGCCATTGCTAAGGCAGAGGTAAGGTGAGTTGTTCTGTGACCGACGAATCTGCAGGGGAGTTGCTGATCTGGAAGGACGAAGGATTTCTCCCTTCGTTGGTTCTTTCTTCAGCCCCTGGATTGGAGTTCTGAGGAGAAGCCATGGTGAGTTGTGAATTTTCCTTTCCTCAAGAGTTTGCCTGATGTCAACGTTGCTCATTTGCGGGTTTCAAGAGCTCCTTCGATGAATTCTTCGTGCGGAAGCGAGAAGGGGATCAACGATGCTCTGATACCATGTTAGAAGACAACGGCAAGAGCAGAGGAGGAGAATTCGAGAAAGAAGAGTTGAGGAAATTTTGTGTATATTTCTCTCTATTGATCTGCTGTGTACAATGTAATACAATTATATTACAATTTCCCTATGAATAAAGAATTAATTGATTTACTCTATCAATCTAGATCTAGGAGGAATAATTAATTTACAATAATAACAAATTATGATCAATTAAGATCAATCATGACCAATCATAATCAGGATAAGTTTGGCCAGAGTTGATCCGCATGATTTGCATATCTTCCAACATCTGCCTTTGTCAATGGATGAGAGCTGTCGATTGAAGGGGTCGAGCTCTTGGTCCTTTGTAATCTGGACACTTGTGACCCAAAAATAAATAAAAAATTTTATAATAATCTATAACAATTTTCCAGATTATATCCTTGTTTAAAAAGGCTTTGAAAATAGGGTATCAAATCCGAGGAAGAAGTTCCGAAGACCCCCTTCTGACCCAAAAAAAAAAAAAAAAAAAAAAGAAGAAGAAGTTCCAAGGACCCCTTTTTGAAAAAAAAATATGGCAAGGACCCAGTCTCCCACAGTAGAGAGGAAACGCCATTACGTGACTATTGCACCAGGGAGGGCGTGAGATGCCCTCACGAGCTCCAAATTTTACGTGTCGATATCTGGGTGATTCGTTACGTATGCCTACTTGGCATATTAAACACTGTCAATAGTTTCTCGGATGACGTGTGCCAAGAGGTGGAGTGGGCCCAAGCTTTTTGCTTCTTGTCCGCATTCTTCAGCTTGCACTAGTTTTACACTGAACAGCAAAGTCAACTGTCGAATGGGTGTTAGCGCATCCCCTCCCCAATGAGGATTTTGATGATAGGTGTTCTCAAGAACCCTAATTTAGCTACCCATCCTCCACAATTGGGAAGGGGAGGGCTTGAGATCTAGTTCCTCAGCTAAGAGGAAATCAAAATTCAATGGCAACCAGCCGATATAAAGATCTATATAACGTGTACCAAAGGGTGGATTATGGCCCAATCTTTAGCATCTTTTCTATGTGCGATTCCTTCCACTTGCACCCATAAGAGGAGAAATTATATTAGCCAGAGCCAATCCCTCTCATATCCTAAACCCTAAATCCCCATGGAAATATCAGAGCCCAAAAACCCATTTTCCAGTAATTGTATTTCTGTGTCTCTTTGCTCGTTTTATGCTCTATTTGGAAAGTTGGAGAGGAAAAAATTAGTGATGTAGACAACCATAGGACGACGTGTAATGTTAGGTTACAACGTAATACGACATTAGAACGCAAAGATTCCCTCCCCCGAAAGCTTCAGAACCCAGAACAAACCAAACCACCCCCCTTTCTCCCTATAAATACAGCCCCGGGGAAACTCAGATCCCCATTCTTCTGTGCCCCCTTCGTCTACTTCTCTCACACCTAGAGATCTCCAGAAAAATCTCAACTTTGATTCACGCGGGCACAGATCACACGGGGAGACGGAAATGAAGGGGTTCTGGACATCTCTAGCCCCACTCCTGGAGTTGCTGACTGAAGGGTTTGGATTCGGGAAACAGGATTCCCAAAACGATCGTTTCGACACAAAAACGATCCCAAAAAGAGGAGAAACGCAGCGGAAGAAGATTTCAACACCCAATCACGAATCACCGATCAAAAGTGCATCACAGGGACAAACGCACCTTATTTCCATAGACTAAACACCCGGCGTTGCAATTCGAGGAAGGGAGCGGTCACTGTTCTTCAAAGGGGAGAAAACGTCGTTGGTGAAAAACGGAGAGAGATACGTACACGTCCAGAGAAAAAACAAAAAGTCGTCGTCACGTTTCACCCTTTTTCTTTTCCTTTTATACTATTTTCTTCCATGGGCCCTAAACCCATGGGCCGAGCCTTTGGGCCCATCAGGCCAAATTAGGCCCAACAAAAGAAAAGAAAATCAAAATCCATCATCTCCCACTCGCACATGGTGGACCAAAAACCAACATGGGCGGACAAGCCTTACTCTGGCTCATCAAAGAAGAATCCATTATATGCATCTCCCACTCGTCATGGTGGGCCGAATGCAGTCCCTTTTCCCTCATTGCAACATTCATACTGATGAATAGTCCGTGCGACCGGCATACTTTGAGAGCTCGTTGCCATACATCTGTTAGGAATATATAGCAGCTCATAATGGGCGTCACACTCTGAGTAGATTTAGTATGCAGTACCCTAGATCGATCGATCACATTTATATCTCTCTTGATCTCTTTTTAACAATGATATATATTGCATTCACAATTATGATTATCCCAAAGACAGTCATAATTGGTCGACCAGTGAATACAAAACTACAATGTGATTCTCCAAATCCGATCTTCCTCTTTCCTTCAAACTCTCAATTTCGGTCCAGCTTGCTTTTCTAGAAATGTCCCATTAGATCGAATCAACTCATGACCATTGGCAACATCCTAAGATAGCAAACACTAAATAGAAATCTTGAGAATAAGTAAGAGTCCTGAAGGGACTAAAATTGAGGAACTCATTTCCCTCAAGAGTCTCACACGGCATAAAAGTTGAGATCAAAACTTTTGCCACTCTTATTGGTCGTCTCATGCATACGCAGTATGAAATGCGTATTACGGTATTAACTCCTTTCCCATGGAGCGTATGTCTATTCCTTCAATACCGTACAGATGATAGTTCGAGACATACCCAATGTCTAACTTGAGTTCACGTATCTACTCATTCACTTAATTCATCGAACTCACATCGGCATCTTAGACAGATAAAGTAAAATATGTGGGTTATTTTACTTTCGGACATAGTATTTATCATGTCCTCATCTTAACACTTAGTTAAGGCGACATATATATTTTAAGCTTGAGCTCTCAATTATCACCTAGATAATAAGCTTAAAAACCGTCTCATTTCTATTTATCACACAGTAAATAGAGGCGATTACCCGTGTGAGTGGGTTAATCTCTTATCTGTCCGACATACTTTCTCAACTCAATAAAATGCACTGACCATTAAGATGCATAAAGATCAAACAAAGATTCATAGGCATTAATGATGAAAAACACAATTTCATAAATATGAACAACTCAGGGAAATTAAAATATCCAAGACATCGACTCTACGCAATCCTAGAGATTTCTCATGACCACAAAAACACATCTCTAGGTGTTGGCTTTGTCATAGGATCTCGCAACCATTCTATGCGTAAATATGTACCGTAAGTTCACATCCTTTCGTGCAACTATATCTTTGACAAAGTTATACTTGGTATCTATATGTTTGGTCTTGCCATGATACTTTGGATCTTTGGTGTACGCTATAGCTGCTTGGCTATCACAATTAACCAATAATGGATTTGCAGCTTTCTCAATAACACCTAAATGATCCAAAAATCTCTTAAGCCAAACTGCTTCTTGTACCACTGCTAATAATGCCACGAACTTAGCTTCCATCGTGGACAAGGCTATACACGTTTGTTTCTTTCCGCACCAACACATGGCGCCATTATTCAGAAACAAAAACAAAAATAGAGGTAGATTTCCTTTCATCTAAATCTCCTCCTCAACTTGTGTCTAAATAGCCTTCGAGTCGCAGATCCTTTCCTTGATATCTCGGTATATAATCGTAGTTCCCTTTAGATACCTCGGTATTCTCTTAACGGCTTTCCAATGTGCTTGACCTGGATTGGATTGGTATCTACTCACCATTCCAACTGCAAAGCATATGTCAGGTCTTGTACACAACATAGCGTACGTCAAGCTCCCAACAGCACTAGCATAAGGAACATGCTTCATTTGTTCCTTCTCTTGTGGAGTCCTTGGACACAGTCTATGGCTCAATCCTTCACCTTTTGCAATAGGAGTGTCTATGGGTTTACAATCTTGCATACGAAATCGTTCAAGAACTTTACTTATATATGTTTCTTGCGAAAGAGATAATGATCTCTTTGAACGATCTCTTGAAATCTTAACTTCAAGTATGTATGCAGCCTCACCCATATCTTTCATCTCAAAATTGGAAGATAACCAACTTTTGATGGTATTAACTAACTCCATATTACTTCCGGCAATTAGTATATCATCAACATATAATGATATGATCACTAATTGATCTTTGGATCTTTTGATATATACACAATGATCCTCATCAATCATTGTAAAATTATATGCCATCATAGCATTATGAAAACGTATATACCATTGTCTTGACGACTGCTTAAGGCCATATATCGATTTCAAAAGTCGACATGCCTTTCCTTCTTGGCCTTTCGTAATGAAACCAATATGTTGTTCCATATATATTTCCTCATCTAAGTCTCCATTGAGAAAAGCAGTCTTTACATCCATTTGATGTAATTCAAGATCCATACTTGCCACTATTGCCAGAATAATGCGAATTGAGGTGAATCTCACAACAGGGGAAAATGTTTCCTCATAATCAATTCCTTACTGTTGATTATAGCCTTTCGCCACAAGGCGAGCTTTATATCTTTCTATCAAGCCATCAGCTTTACGCTTTATTTTGAGAACCCACTTGTTCCCAATAGCTTTGCGTCCCTTTGGAAGATCAACCGCTCCCAAATATGGTTTGACTTCATTGACTCCATTTCCTCTCCTATTGCATCCATCCATTTTTCTTTACTAGGGCAACTTAGAGCCTCATGTATATTTCTTGGCTCATCCTCATCTTGTGGGGCAATCATAAAAGTTTCCCCTTCAATGTCAAAACGTCGACGGGGAATACTTTTGCGACTTGTTCGCCATATAGGAGATAGTACACTTAGCACATCATTTCCCATTATGCTCCCACTAAGATCAAATAATGATGATGTCGTATCATCATGTGGTTGTAATTGAGAATTAGTTGTATGCAATTCATCACTTCTCACATTACTCCCACTTGGGCGAACCCCACTAATATCATTATCTGGATCCATGGTTTCAAATAGGGAGTAATCTTCACCTATTTCGCCCTTCTTAGGAAACTCATCCTCTAAGAATGTGACATCTCGTGATTTAAATTCAGTTACACTCCCACTTGCCTACTCACCTATGAACACATATCCCTTTGAGTGTTCAGAGTATCTTTTGAAAATACTCTTCTTTCCTCTGGGACCTAATTTCCCAAACTTGTGAGAGGGCTCATGGGTATAGGCAGCACAACCTCATGGCTTAAGAAAACCTAAGTCCAGTTTTCTACCTGTCCATAACTCATATGGAGTGAAAGTAACTGATTTGGAAGGCACCCGGTTAAGCATATAGGCAGCAGTTAACAAGGCATCACTACAAAAAGTGATAGGTAGGTTAGCATGCGCCATCATGGACCTAATCATTTCCAGTAGGGTTCTGTTTCTTCTCTCTTCAATGCCATTTTGTTGAGGAGTATATAGAATAGACAACTGTCTTTCTATTTCTTTTTCATCACATAATTTTCTGAACTCATCAGATAAATATTCTCGACCTCAATCGGATCTTAATGCTTTTATTTTCCTGTCTAATTGATTCTCTACCAAGGCCATAAACCTTTTGAAACAACTTAATGCTTCAGATTTATGAGAAATCGAATAGACATATCCGAATCGAGTATAATCATCTATAAAAGTGATGAAATAAACAGTCCCATGCCTTCCTCTCACATTCAATGGACCACAGATGTCAGAATGGATTAAATGCAGAGGAAATTCAGCTCTTTTACCTTTTCCAAATGGTTTCCTTGTTGTTTTCCCTGCTAGGCAATGCTCACATATGGGCAAATCGACTTTTTCAATATTGCCCAACAAGCCCTCTTTGGCTAGTCTATTCATACGTTGTTGGCCAATATGACCAAGTCTAGCATGCCACACATTCACATCATTGTCATATGAATTAGGAGACGTGATAAGGGAATAACAAACATTTGCATTAACATAGTCAATGTCTTAAACAATAAAACCATCCAGAAAATAGCCACGACCATAGAAATTTGTTTCCAAAAACAAATCCACATCTCTATTATGGAAGTTCATATTAAAACGTAGTTTGACCAACACTAAAATAGACACTAGATTCCGACGAATCTCCGGAGCATACATTACATCATGTAGGATCAAAGTGCGTCCACCACGCATGTTCAGTTGGCAGGTGCCAATTCCTTTTACTTCAGCTCTAGAGTCGTTTCCCACATAGATCCACTTAGTTCCAGTTGGTATTCGTCGGAATTCCACAAATGATCCTCTATCCTTTGCTATATGGTCTATTGCTCCTGAATCAACAGTCCACAAAGGATTTGATTCAGCCAATAATACAGAACTTGACACATAAGCAAAGTTCTCAAATATACAAGAGGTGTTTACCTTTTTCGGCTCACGGCAGCTGCGAGCATAGTGACCCTTCTTGTCACAATTGTAACACCTTACCCTTGACTTTTTCTTCACTTGAGGACGTTTTCCTTTCTTGTGTTGGTTAACTCTTGGTTTCTTACAAAGAGGACTTGATCCTTTGCATGACCACATATTGAACGAATCAATACGCTTGCGCTTAGAGCTCAAAGCCCTTTCTGAGCTAGAACCAGCATTGCAAATATCTGCTTTCGGCTCAAATGCCGTTAGGTGGTCCTCCACTAGCTTAAGGTGGCTTACAGCATCCTCAAGATCTTCCATAACATGGTCAAGAGCTTCTAGTGCTTCTGGCTTTTCTAGCACATATTGAATCTTCATATTCAATATTTCACAATTGTTGCCATTCAAATCAGCAATTACTTTCTTACTTGCTGAAACCATTGATCTGAACACATCGACATATGCACGAATAATTAATGCCTATCATTTATGCATCCACTTCGCATAGACCCATCATATTAATGAATAATTTTAAGTAAGGTTTCAGAATCAAAAGGTCACTATGTTTCCAATCATCCTCCAAAAATCCTGACTTAAAACTATCATTAATATAATTGTCTTATGCAAAATAAATTCTATGAAGTTACAAAAACTTCCATGAACTACCCACATCAATTAGCAATAATAGAAAGCATAAAATATCTGACATTCAATAATATAATAACGCTTTCACATAATACAGCATATCCATTACACTAAGTAATATATTTATACAAAGGAAAAATATCAACATGGAAAGAGATATATATACCCAAAACATCTCAAACTAATTTAAGAAATAAATAGGAAAAGTCCCCGCTAATCTATCACCAAAAAATCTAAGAAAACTCAAGGCACATTTGCCAACCATGGAAAAACTTTTGGAGAGCTGTCATGCCGTCTCCAAGGCGCATTCATTTTGCGCCACGTAACACTCATACTAAGGGTTGAAGTTTTGATTAGCTCAATCCTATAGTACTCTCTCACAAAAGCTTCTACCAGCCTCTTATAATCCGGGACCACGTTGACCTCCCATAGCCGATCTAACACTGCTTGCCATTCAGGTGGAAGAGTGTTCTTGAAGGTCGATACCTTCTCAAAATCCGACATAAGATAACCATTCCAGATGATTTCTTGTATCATCTGATTGACCCTGACCACATGTGATACTAAATCACCGTTATGCCACCGATAATTAGCTAACTCTGTTATCATCCTTTTCAGTCTAGCACGTTCTTCGTCCGTTCTCGGGATTGCAGGTATCGTGCATAACGCATCATAGTTCCTGCAACAAATGCAAAACATGAAAATGAATCACTCTGTATCCACAAATGAACACAAGGGAAAACACATAATTTTCCATGATTCATGCAACAAATGCAGAATGGAAATGGATTTCTTATAACCCACATAGGCATAACTGAAAAAGAAACACATTCCTTTTTTTTTTTTTTTTTTGCGGTCAACGGTCAACGGTCGAGTCAACGGTCTCGGTCAACGGGTCGGGTCGCCGGTCGGGCCGGCTGTTCGGACCGGCCGGTCAGGCCGGTCGCCGGTCGGGCCAGCTGGTCGGACGGACCGATTAGGCCGGTCGGGCGGACCGACCGGCACGAGCCCGGCCAAGTGCGCGGGCAACCGCCGGCTGACGTCACGGTGACATCATCCGGCGCGTGCAAGGCACGCGCGGGCAGTTGCCGCGCGCGGGTGCGGTTACCGCGCGCGTGCGGCGCACGTGCCGACGGAGCCGAACGCATCGGTTGCGCGTGGCGGCGCGTCCGGCGGCTTCCGGCGACGTGCGACCACTCCAAATTCTCGTCTCGACGAGTACTACAACCCCAAACAATCGAATTACGAAACGATGTACGGAAAACCAAAAAAATATGGGAAACAGAACCGCGTCGGGGTGAATTTCTCTTAATTTGATCATTAATCATGTTAAACAAAAACAGGCATGTTCTGAGCTCGATTATAAACTCAAATAAAGAAAGGGAAACATGAATGAGATGGCTCTGATACCAATGAAGGGTTTGGATTCGGGAAACAAGATTCCCAAAACGATCGTTTCGACACAAAAACTATCCCAAAAAGAGGAGAAACGCAGCGGAAGAAGATTTCAACACCCAATCACGAATCACCGATCAAAAGTGCATCACAGGGACAAACGCACCTTATTTTCACAGACTAAACACCCGGCGTTGCAATTCGAGGAAGGGAGCGGTCACTATTCTTCAAAGGGGAGAAAACGTCGTTGGTGAAAAACGGAGAGAGATACGTACACGTCCAGAGAAAAAACAAAAAGTCGTCGTCACGTTTCACCCTTTTTTCTTTTCCTTTTATACTATTTTCTTCCATGGGCCCTAAACCCATGGGCCGAGCCTTTGGGCCCATCAGGCCAAATTAGGCCCAACAAAAGAAAAGAAAATCAAAATCCATCACTGACCTTTTGCCAGAGCCTCGTGCAGATGGTGCTCCCACCGGAGCTCCGGTTCGCCTCCCTCAAGTTCCCAAACCGGGCCCTCAACTGTTTCTCCTCCTACTGCTCCTTCGATATTATGGAGATCGACGGTGCGAACACCAATGAGCTCTACAACGACGTCCAGCTCTACCTCGGCTCCTTCGTCCGCACCTCCGCCAGCCGCCTCTGCCTTAGTCGCGCCCTCAACTCCAGCGCCACCACTTTCGGCCTCTCCAACAACGACTGCATGAACGACGTCTTTGACGGGGTTGCTGTCCAGTGGGAGCACGTGGTCGTGCAGTGCCAGTCCCGTTCCTTCTCGTGGCGTCCCCTCCCCTACGAGAAGCGCAGCTTCACGCTCTGGATCAGGAAGCCCGACAAGAACCTCATCCTCGACTCCTACCTGGACTACATCATGGATAAGGCCAAGGACATCCGTCACAAGAGCCAAGAACGCCTCTTTTATATTAATTCATGCCGCGGGTCGCTCGATTCTCGGAGCCACCAGTGGGAATCGGTGCCGTTCAAGCACTCGAGCACCTTCGACACGTTGGCCATGGACCCGGAGAGGAAGAGGGACATCATGGAGGACCTCCGCGACTTCGCAGCTGGGCAGGCCTTCTACCAGCGGACCGGCCGGGCCTGGACACAGAGCTACCTGCTCTACGGCCTGCCCGGGACGGGGAAATCGAGCATGATCGCTGCGATGGCCAATTTCCTTGGCTATGACATCTACAACCTCAAGCTGACCGAGGTGCACTCCCACTTCGAGCTCCAGAAGCTCCTGATGAAGACCAGCTCCAAGTCCATCACCGTCATCGAGGACATCGACTGCTCAGTCAATCTGTCAAACAAGTCAAAAGCAACACAGGCCGCCATGCCCCGGAGTTACTACAACCCCAGGGCGCCTGACGCAGCTTGTGGCGGTAAGGAAAGGAACAGCAACACGATAACACTCACAGGGATCCTCAACTTCACCAACGGCCTGTCGTCGTGCTACGGGAGCGAGAGGATCTTCGTGTTCACCACCAACCACATCGACAAGCTCGACCCAGCATTGCTCCGCCAGATGGACATGCACATCTACATGACTTACTGCTCGTACCCGGCGCTCAAGATCCTGCTCCGGAACTATCTGGGTAGCGAGGCCGAGGACCTTGGCGAGCTGGTGGCGAATGAGCTCCCAGAGACGGTTGAGAAGGCCAAGATGACGCCAGCGGACATAAGCAAAGTCCTGCCCAAGAACTGGAGGAACAAGGAGAAAGCAGTGAGCGAGTTGCTGGAGGTCTTGAAGGCGAGAGCGAAGCGGAACGAGAGGCACGGAGGGTTAAGAGAGTGCGAGCTGAACGGGGTGGAGGAAGAGGAAGAGGAGGAGCAAGAGAAGAGGGTTCTGGGAAGCCCCAGGGCAGGGAGCCATTGGAAGGGCGATTCTAGCAGGGAACTAGACGATGATGAAGCAGGAATGCTTATGTGAAAAGGAAAGAAGACAGCCAAATGAGAGGGAAAAATCTATTCGTCCTTCTCATTTTCTTTTCACTCTTATTTTCTTCTCTCTCTCTCTCTCTCTCTCTCGTGCATAGAAATGATAAATAGAACAGCAATTTGATCTGTTGGGCGAGAATAGAAATGATAAACGGAACAGCAATTTGATCTGTCGGGAATTATGGTTATTTTGCTCCATGGCATGTGAGGGCAAACTGGTAAACTTAAATTTCTAAGAGCTCCGAATTCGTGGAACGACTACGTTTGAATACTTTTTTAAATACTTTCGCTAGTACTTCCCATGGTCAGATGGGAAATGAAATACTCTTATCATCTGTTTTATTTTCCCTTCTTACCATCTTTCGAAAGCAAGTAAAATGTGGGTTTTGTTTGGAAAAAAAGGGGGCAATTTAATTTTGAAAAAAGCAAGAGTTAATTAAAAAACTTACTTTCACATAAGTTAAGATTTTCAACCCTAGAATAACATTGAGCTCATTGCAACATCTCCAAAAAACTGCTCACCAACGCCAACATGAGATGTGACACTTTTACTAAAATCCCTGATCTTAAATTAATGAGAGGATTATATTAAATATTTTCATATAATTCGGAGATAACATTTTATATATACTAAAAATCCAGAGACTACATTCAACAGATCAAAAGTTCATGAACCACATTGAATATTAGGTTAAAGTTTAGAAATCAAATTGAACAAATAAAAAGTCCATGAATTACATTGCAAATCTTTTGCTAAAGTTCAAGGATCATTTGTGTCATTATCTTATATATATATATCAAAAGTTCAGAGACTGTATTAAATAGATTAAAGTTTAGGGACCACATATGTTAAAGTTTATCAACCATATTAAATAAATTAAAATTTTATGAATTACATTATACATTGAGTCAAAATTGATAGATTATTTGTGTTATTATCTCATTTATTTTTTGCCGATCGGTTAATTCACTTGTTAGAAAGAAACAAACAAAAACATAAGGTTTGGTAGGGGTCGAGCCAGTTTTGCTTCTCATCGCCTGATTTCCCTTTCAACGTCTTCCTCTTTTAATATTAAGAGTCTCTATTTCTTCCAACCTCTTCATTAACTCAAGTGCTCTCAGTCTCCTTTTCCCAACCTATTAATGCAATAAAAGTGGAAAAAAGAAAACAAAAACCTTGTCGATTTTTTTGTGAAATTCTAAATAATACAAGACTAAAAAGTTCCTATCTAAATTCATTTTTAATTTTTATTGAATCCTACATGCAGATGGACCAACAACTGGATGTGACAATAATCGGTTGCTACGATTGTTCAACTTATCAAATAATAAACTTATATTCATTTTACAAAAGTAAACTATTTACCAACTGGCTTCATATACTTTACTTTTTTTTTTGTCGGTTTTATTTTGTAAGAATGGCTTCACCTTTCGCAAAAGAAATACGTTCGATTAGATAGTTTTTATTCATTGAGCGCTTAGTGGTCCTTGTCGGGCTATGTAAGAAAAAGAAAGCAATAATAAAAAGTAAAATAATTTTTTAAAAAATTCAGAAATTTTTTTAAAATATAAAAAATAAAAATTGTCTATATTAATATTGATTATTTTATATGGTATGGCTGGCATCTACATTAGCAATTTCCTGTTAAATTTGGTTGGAATGACAATATTGAAAAATCATCAAAAAATTAAGGATTAAATTGGTTAAATTAAGAAAATTAGGATTTAATTAGCACGAGAGAAATGAAAAAGCCTTCAAGGCTTGAGATGAAGATTGTATTCTAGAAAGTGGTTTCTCGATCAACCCACCTCCGTACTTAGATTCGATTAGTGGAATTTGGGGAACGCCCCAGTGGATTCGGGAACTACATTAGGTGGGAGTCAAAACCTATAAATCGGCTGAACATTTCTCTACCCTTTAACTCTTTTATTATACGCATGCCAATTCATCGATAAATTGCTTACTTATTCTTTGTGCTTAACTGTTGAATAAGTTGATCTATTTATTGGATTATCTAGGAATCAAACAATTGGCATTCGAGTAGATGCTTGAACAATTCATGGGTGTTTTGCTTGTGATTGATTGGATCTTTCGAGCTAAAGATCATGGCTTGAAATGTCGTTGGTACTGCCCTAGGCAAAGGCCAATCGATTGTTAGACCCACTTTGTTTTCCGGTGTAAACTTACAACTATTGGAAAAGTGAGGGTGAGAACTCTTATTCAACCGTAAGATTATAATCCGCGTCGTGTTATAAAGGGTCCTAATGGGCCGACTGAGATTGTGTATGGAGAAATGGTAACCAAAGAGTGACACTGAGTGGAATGCAAATGATACTGAACAAGTCCAATTCAATGCTAGAGCTATGAACTTTGCTCTGTTGTGGTTTTGAAGCAGATGAATACGAGGGGAATTAGAAGTAAATTATAGAGGGACCGCTGAAAGTCAAGAAAGTCTTAAGAGAAACACGCTCACTCACTCGCACGAACTTTTCACTACGAATGACGATGAGTCTTCTGTCAATTACCATATTCGTAATGCAATTTGCAGATTACAAGATTGACTCGAAAACTAAAACCAAGAGTGAAATCGAAAGACATGGCTGCCAACCCAAAAGGAAGAAGACTCGAGAGACGAAAATTTGACACGGTTTTGACATGGCTCGCGGGTGTCTGTGCTCCTTCTGCATTCCCTTTGTTCATAGGCATGTAAACCTCCATCGTTCAACGGCTCCCGGGTCTCCGTGATTTTTTCTACTTCCGCGAGCTTTGATAGCTGCCCTGTCTCCAAGACTTTCCTCCTTCATCATTAACCGCTCCATCGTCCTCGTATCCACTCGTGTTCAGCAACTGATCCCGCTTTTGATTACGCCTAGGTAGATAAAACAGCTTTTACAGGCTCTAGGTCGAGCCCTGACTTCTCATTTTTGATATAAATCCATTCCTTTTGTCTTCGACCTAATACATGAAAATTTCTCTCTTCAACTGACAATCATGCCGCGGAATTTTTCCGCAGAGAAAAGCACCTTCAATAGAATAGATGAAGACATCATTCCGTCAACTTCATATTACACAGTAAACTGAAGCTGATGGTCACAAATGCAGCCAAAAAGGGTGGCATCCAGCATAATTCTTCAAAGCAGGAACTTTCTGAATCTTCTTGCGTGCAAAACTAACTCAAAGCAACAGCTATACATCTTCAATCTCAAGACCCACACCACGACTAATTGACCTAATTTCCTGGTGATGCTATCAATGGACATTGGAAATGCAAGCCTTCAAATTCTATCCAACTCCGGCTGAATAACAGCTAGATTTTTTTCCTAGATACTGGCTTCCATGTTTTGCAGATGCCTCTTACATTCATACGGTTGAGACACTCATTGCTGTAGAAATCAGTGAATTAGGACACGCTTGTGGAGATCACAAAATTCTTAGTCTGTATTTATCTCCAGTGGGACTGATTAAACCGTTGGTCATTCATACACTATAGCATAGCTTTCAACCTTTGCAACGAATGCATATAGGGTAATCTCCCTGCAAGGCCCGGCACAAGACGTTAAAATGACACGGGGCAAGACATGCGAATAACCAAAACCGTTAATTTTAGTTGGGATGGAAGCGCTAATTAAAACCCTGTAAAATGGGCATAGATCCGGATTAGGGAAAAGATATATTTTACACCTTAAAGTTACAAGAAGCTGGAGAAAATTAGGTGAAGGTCGTAAAAGGAAATTATTTCTAGGCTACACGTAGGTAAGTCCAAAGTCAAGTTGGCTTACCTGAAGTGATAGTGCACTAGCAGCAGGGATCAACATCAAGTCGACCCTCAATAAGGGTTACTGGCATAGGGCAATAGAACAACGTGCAATCTCAAGGATCCAGAAACTCCTTGCATTTCATCGAGGCCATCATAGTGATCACAAAGCTAGTAAGCCCATCCCGTCTTGCATTGTTAAGAATGGACATAAACACATGTATCATTACGAAGGCAACATGTGACAACCATTTGCCTTAATTTTCTTTCCAGACCAAAGAACTTTTAATGCCGATAACACTAGGTTTGCTGTCTTCTTCCGCATGTGTTCAACCAGTATGTCGTCGTACACAATTACATCTGGTTCTTTCAAAAGCTTGCGTTCTTGCATACCTGAAAAGACTTTTCTAGCTTCTTCTATTGTCCCGTGTTTACACAATCCAAAGATGACAACAGAGTATGCAACATCACTTGGAGGGAAGCCCTCTTGCACCATCTCATCCTTACTCTCATGGAAAAAAGTCAGAGAGTACTTAAAATCCATGGGTCCGTTTGTGATATTGGCCAGGCAATCATGAACGAGCATCATAGTCACATCGATCTTATTTTGCTGAGTCCCTTAGCGAAAGCACGATATGCATCTACAAAGGGAAGACACGGCATTTCTATTATCTTGTTATAGCATGTGCATGCGTCTTTTATATGCTCCAATTGCAACAAGACATTCGATGGCGATACCATAAGTCAAAGAATCAGGCTCGATATGGTGATTTTTCATTTCGTCAAATAGAGACATTACCAATTTCAACTCAACATACTTTTTCAAAGCCCTATCAGGATATTGTACATCGACATGCTGCAGTAACTTTTTACTTTCAAGTCCCTGATGTTGCGACTTTCCTTTTCCGTACGGAGGGAAAATGACAATAGGTTTATGGGTATTGCTAAAAAGTGGGCCTACGACCTCAATTAGGTGCACACTCTCTTAAGTCCATATCTTGTGTGATATTAAGGTAGTCAATGTTAAATTAAATTGATGCTATGAGGGTTTTTAAATGAGAAGTCACCATTAGATTATCGGGTTAGCTAAAAACTAAGTTAGGCGTGAGAGTATGCCTCACTTCCTCTATGACCAAAAGATCTAGTGTCGAGTCAATTAATGTCATCTCTATACCTAAGTTTATTCATTTCAAGAAGATGTTTATCTGGAAGTTAGATTGATTTTAAACCTATCCCCTAACATGCGAGATAATTATGCAAGTGTGCAATCATTAAAATAACGAGCAACTACTAAGAAAGCATTAAATATATTGTAAAGAGAAGCAAATAAGAATAATACCATTCTTAACTAATCTAAAAGGAAAAAAAACAATCAACATTTTAAAATTGCGCAATCAAGTGATAATCAAAATAGAAATGTGCAAACAACACATTTGTCTCTAAGAACATTTGAATCCTATTGTAAAGTCCTTAGAGCTTGTTCAATTTTGAGTGCAACTTTTTTTTATCAAGGATTTTCACACATTTTAAGAGAAAACTACTAAAAAAGCATATTTTTTGAAATTTTTTTGGAATTTTTTATTTTAAAAATATTCTTTAAGAATTTTTTTGAAAAATTATTTTTTATCCGAAAATAGGGATCCGGGCTGGGCCCTTGAGCCCGGTCACTCGAATTTGGGCTCATGGGCATAAGATGGGTCATAAGAGCGAGCCTTTACACAGAAGGACCAATCGAATCCAATTCAAACTCACTTATGACAAGCCCCGGCCCAGAGTCATCTAATTCAAACTGGCCCAAACTCCCCAAGGTCCAAGCCGGCCCAAATTTACCAATCTTATTTTAAGCTTAAACCCATTAATCTCATTTGAACCCAAAGTGCAACGAGACCATAGCCACGTCTTCTCACATTCCCTTCTCAGGACTCCTGCACTATTCTTCTTTAGCATTGATCCCTCCCAAATCCCTCTTTCGACGCTTACACCCATTGCTTCACAGTGAATAGCAGCCGATTAACACCCATAAACCCACAGCAAATCAGCAACTAAAGCCCCTTGTCCCAGTTGGCCTTCACCTCGACTCACTCCGGCCAGCCATCACGTTCCACAGAAAAACACAATATGCACAAAGGAACGGCACAGCAAGCAACGAATCAAAAGAAAAACTACAAAGCCGTGTCTAAGGACCAACAAACACCCAGGATCAACCCAAAATCAGAGGAGGCGTAAGCGAAATCCGGTTTGAGCATTTCATCGAACGCGTGAGGTACATTGGCTAAAAAGGGACACAGAGGAACCGACCGAGTCCAAACTCGCTCCGGGAGTTATAACAATCAACAAGCAACGACCCAAGAACCGCGTACACATACGGACGGGGCTGGAACTCACGCGAACCGAACAACGGCAACCCCGGTCCGGTGAGCCCGGAGCAGCGCAAAACAAGGCACAAGAAGTAAAAACAGGGGGCGGTCGGTGGTGCTCCCTAGCCGGCTCGGCCGCAACGAATGGAGGCGAGCTCGGACTACGTCCGGTCGCCTCCCGCGCCCCGAGCGGGGATCCTCGAAAATCGACACGACCCAAAAAAAAAAAAAAAAAAAGCACCGAGACCTACGGTCGGGAAAGGGACAAGCGGACCAGATGAGGAAAGGGCCGGGCCGGGAAATAAAAAAGAGGGAAAGAAGAGGGCTAGGCCCAAGCGGGGGATTGGTAAAAGGAAGAGAAGAAGGTTGCCGGGCAAGCCCGGCCCAAGCCCGGCCCCGCTCAACTTTTCTTGTTTTTTTGGTAAAAAAACGCCACTATATTTTATTATTGGGTAAGGGAGACGTGAGATCGTTGGCGACATGCGCCAAAGGGTGGAGCGGGCCCCAGCTTTGGCCATTCTTTCCACATGCGATTGCTTTCACTTGCGCCCCTTTAAACAGCAAAGTTACATTGCCAAATGGCAGTGGGTGCATCCCCTCCGTAAGGAGGATTTCGGCGATGGGTGTTCTCAAGAACCCTAATTTAGCAACCCCAAATTCCCGAATTGCGAAGGGGAGGGCTTGGGATCTGGTTCCTCAGCCAAGAGAAAATCGAAATTCAATGACGACCAGCAAATATAAAGATCATATATAATATGTGCCAAATGATGGATTAAGGCTCAATTTTTGGCATTTTTTCTATATACTTTTCCTTTTAACTCGTACCCCATAAAAAGAAAAATTATATTAGCCAGAACTGACTCCTCTCGTACCCTAAATCCTAAATCCCCATGGAAACATCAAAACCCATAAACCCATTTTCCAGTAATTGTAATTTCTTTCTGTCTCTTTGCTTGTGTTGTGCTCTATTTGGAAAGTTGGAGAGGAGGAAATGAGTGACGTAGAACATAGAACACATGTAATGTTAGGGTTCAACGTAATACGAATCAGAACGCAAAACCCCCTCACGTCACAACCGAGAACAACAACCCCCATGTTGACTCTCGTGCGACCGCACGAGAACCAATGGGCATGGCAAGGAAGAAACATGTTTTCCGAGCCCAGGGCGAACATGTACCTTCTTTGTTATGTTTGTTATGAGCGGAGGTATCAACGGTTCTCGTGCGACAAATTGACATTAATTTATTAATTTCCTTTTTGTTTTGGGCACCTGCGCACACACACCATCCCCACCAATCACAACACAGCATCTGTGAAATACACCCCGATTTCTTCTCTAAATATTGGCCATTAGGATGAGACACGTGTCCGAAGCGGGCCCCAATTTCGGTCTCTTTCTTCTCCGTCCTCTGCACCGCTCAGACTCTCTCCTTCTGTCTCTCCTCACCTCACCTCTCCTCTCTCCTCCCCCCCCGCACGCGCTCTCGGGCCCCGCCACACTAGCGAGAGCAACAAAGAACTTGTTCACTTGTTCAGCGATTCCAGCAAAGCCATTTGGCAACGGCGGACGATGGATATCGATGGAACTGCAGCGGCTAAGAGCTTTGGAGGAGGCCGGCGGGCCAGCGCCAGGCCGTGCGACAACTGCAGGTCCGCCAGGGCCACCGTGTTCTGCGAGGCCGTGCGAGCGCGCGCCGGCAGCCTTCGCGTGCCGGGCCGCCGCCGCCGCCCTGCGCGTCGCGTGCGACATGGTCGTGCACTTTGCCAACCCCCTCGCCGGCCGCCACGTGCGAGTCCGGCCCGTTGCGACGGGCTCCGTCCCTGACTTCCTCAACGGCGAGTGCTGGGGCCCCACGAAGATCGCGAAATGGGCCGGAGCGGAAGCCAGAGATGCGTTCTGGAATGAAGAGAGAGAGAGAGAGAGAGAGAGAGGAGAGACAAGAAAGAGTCTGAAATGAGTCTGGCTTAGCTGACTGACGGTCAACTAATGACCGCTCATTTTTGTGATGACCCAATTTTTCTTTTTCCAGTAATGCTTCTATAACCATCCGTTACTCGTGCAAACTGCCAAAGAGTGACAGACCTTTACTGACAGCAAAATTTGCGCTTGGAACCTTCTCACTTGCTTGTCCAGTTACTATGATCCAAACTAAGAAACAATTGTTTTATTCGTGTTTTTCCCTTAGAGCCTGGAGCATGTGTAAACAAGTTATATAATGATTTTTCATCCTTTTATTAATTGACAAATTTTAAAAGTTTAGTTCTCCTTTAAAAATTCATGATATTTGAAAATACACAAAAATTATACAATATGCATATAACGTAGGAATGTCTGTTTTCTTTTATCCGTTGATGCAATTTTATGGAATTTTATGTAGTATTTCAATGTGCTTAGAGACATTTTCAAATAGAATATTGTTTTAAATATATCATGAACAACGAATCGATAATATTTAATGAGATATGACATTTAGATTGAGACGCATTATTTACTAGATACATAATGTGTTATGCTCTAATTGACCATTCTAATGTGATTGATTGTAATAGACATGCTTTAAAAGGTCTATTTTATTGTGAATATTTCATTTTTTTTGGGCAGGGGAGTACTTTTATGGAAGCAATATTTCTATGACTGTTGCAAAATTATTTTACATGACCTAAACTAAAACTTTAAGAAAACAAAGGCTAAAATAAGACAAAGAAGACAACTCGGCCTTTCGTTTGTCCCCCTCTCTGAAATTGGAATATGTGGCTGGGAGTTCACCGCTATTCTCAAGAATAACGGTGACCGTCAGGCTAGTGGCATCCTACTTCTTCTTCTTCTTTTTTTTTAATTATAAATTTAAATTGAAAGATAAAATCTTAAGATAGCCCATGCAATCAATTTTCATGAATATGATAAGAAATAAATTAAATATTAAAATATAAACAATTACAAGTAAAAAAAAAATTATCACTTATTATCCATTTTTCTAGGAAGTCATTTTCTAGGAAAAATGTAATTACTTTCCAGTGTTCGAATGATGTCTAAAATGAAGAAGAAAATATTTTCTGTTGTTTGGTAAGGAAATTTTTTTCCTCTATCCACTCTTTTTTATTTAAATTATTTTTTAAAATTGATTTTTCTTTATTTTTTATTTGTTAAAAATTGATTATTAAATTAATTTGTTTTTCCTTTGTTTTTCTTTTTTTTTTGTTTTTCTTTTCTTTATTTTTCATTTCTTCTTTATTGGCCAGTCATAGACTACAACAACAGTTAGCTACCAGTCATAGGCAAGCCTCTAGCTCACTAAAGAGCACGAGGCTCACACCTTTGGTGAGCACAAGGTTGCCGCTTGCCAGATCGACGAGCGCGAGCATCGAGCTTGAGGCTCATCAATCTGGCAACCGGCAACCTCGAGCATGATTGGCGCAATGGCCAATTTCCTCGGCCATGACATCTATGACCTCGAGTTGACCCAGCGACAGTCCAAGTCGAAGCTCCCAAACCTCCTCGTGAAGACCAGCTCCAAGTCCATCATCGTAATCAAGGACATCGACTGCTTGATCAATCTCTCCAACTGATCCAAGGTGCCCCAAGCCGTCGCGCCTCATAGCTACTACGGCACCAGCGTGCCTGACTCCACGCACGGCGGTGAGGATGGGAACAACAACACCATCACCTTCTGGGGGATGCTCAACTTCCCCGTCGGCCTGTGGCTGTGCTGCAGGAGCGAGAGGATCTTCGTATACACCAACAACCCCTTTGAGAAGCTCCACCCAGCATTGCTCGAGAGCAGCCGCATGGACATCCAAATCTGCACGAGCTAATGTTAAGCTTTCCGCATTCGTGTCTTCCTATAAAATAAGAAATGAAGCCCGTTTTTCCACTTGGTTTTGTTCTTTCGGATGAGGGGGTCCCACATCCTGTGTTGTGTTGGGCGCAGTTTTTGGAGATATTGCAATGTGCATTATGCGATCATAGGTCAATTATCTTATTAAGAAAAGAATTCTGCTCTTTTATCTTCAGTAAGGGAATGCTATTTCTTAGTTAATTTTCATTGCCAACAAGCCAAGCGTACATTTATCTTTTGTAGAAATAGAAATTAGTAGCAAAAGAACAAAATAATAATAATAATAATAATAATAATAATAATAATAATAATAATAATAATAATAATAATAAAATAAACAAATAAGAAATGATAAATGATAAATAAAGATGGAGTGCGACCCCCCTCTCTCTAGATGTTCAAATTCAAAGTTCATCAGCTACATACAATCCATACCAAAATGTTCCTTAAACTAGACATCTCGCATGTACTCGCCCATGAGAAAGAGTATGCCTTCGGTTGATAGGTCCCAGGAAAATCAGCAAAAGGCAAAGGGTTACTGAAAAAGTTTTGTGATATCGAGAGAGGGGGAGGCAAGACACAACCCCTCACTTGTTTGATGATTGATGTATGTGTAAATTTTAAGGATGAAATTTTTGTGAAGAGACTAAGGACGCGTTTGGTAACGTTTTTGTTTAAAAATTGTTTCTAGGAATGTAAATAGAAAAAGTATTTCGCTTCGGGAACAATTTTTGAACAAAAAAACGCGTTTGGTAAATCTGTCCGAAATATAAAAAGAATAGAAACACGTTTGGTAAATTTGTATAATTTTTTTATTTCTTTTAATTTTTTAATATTTTTATTTTGTTTTTCCTTTTTTATTATTTATTTTTCCTTTTTCTTATTTATTTTTCCTTTTTTTTTTCTTTTGGCCGGTTGCGGGCCTCGGCCATGGCCGGCGATCGGCCGACGAGGGCGGCGGCCTCGCCGGCCACCGCCAGCGACGTCGACCTAGCGGTGGCCCGGTGAGGCCGAGCGTCGCCGGCCGGGGCGAGCTCGGCCTCGCCGGATCCGGGCGAGCTCGAGCTCGCCCGGCCCAAGGCGAGGCCGAGCCTCGCCCGGCCTACGGCGACGCTCGGCCTCGCCGGGGCCGACGACGCTCCGGCGAGGTCGCCGCCCTCAACGGCGTCGCCGGCCATGGCCGAGGCCGGCGACCGGCCAAAGAAAAAAGAAGAAAAGAAGAAGAGAAGAGAGAAGTGTTTCTCAAAATTGTTCCAGAAACAAGAAACAACTTTTTTTGTTTCTTGTTTCTATTCTAGATGTGTTTCTAGGAACGAAAAACACTTCGAACAAAAACGCGTCCAAACGCGTTTCTTTTTTTTGTTCCCAGAACAAAAAAAAAAAATTTTATTCCTGGGAACAAAAACAATGTTTACCATGCAGCCCCTAAATTGTAATATAACGCCCATTTATTTAGCCTGCATATTTTATTATCCAAGCCCTCGACCCAGCCCATGTCTCTCATATACCAAGCTTAGCCCATATTCATGTGGTGTATGTATATAAAATTTAGTCCAACTATTTAGTATGCACAGTCAACTTCAAAATTTTGTTTCGGAAAAATTGTAAACTTAAATTGAAATCCCGTAAAATTTTATAATTTTACAACACCCTAAACTGTCATATGTGTGCACGTGCAACCCGACAACTCCTCAATCGAACGTAGTAACTTAGAATTGACATAAATCCAAATTTCATGCCATAACTTCGACAATTCTTTCAATTAGATGAATAAAGATTTTGAGTACTTAATAGGTGTTGTAAAATGATCAGCTTGATGAGTCGCCTGGATCATGAATGTGTGAAAACTCTCTCTCTCTCTCTCGTGGACAAGCTCCCTTCTTTGGTAATGTGATTCGTCTTCTTCCTCTTACAATCAAGCACGATATGTTGAAGAGAAAAATAAAGGTGGACTGTGGTTGATTTATAGGAGACACGGGCTGGGTTGAGGGCACTGATTGTTAAATATGTGGGCTGCATTAATGAGCCCTATATTATAAGATTTGACCTCGAAGTTTGCAGCCGCCATGGCTAGATTCGGTAGGTGGTCAAGTAAGGGTTAACGAACGCCGCCAGAGGTCTACGTGGCAGTGGGCAGCTATGGCGAGTACTAAGGAAGCTTAGGCCGAGCAACCGAGGTTGAAGAGATGAACAGTACTTCGAAATTTCCATTTATTTTCTTAGCTAATTTTTTTTTGAAAAATAAACCAAAACTAGTCACAAACATAATATAACAAATAATATACTCTGCCATGTTATTAAAGCCTTGGAACAAGATCCTGTGAGCTAAGCTCTAATCTAAACATGCAATTGTCTCTAATTTAAATGATGCAAACTTCCTAACTCGTCAAAAACATAGTATAACAAAATATGAATCAAATGGAAGCTGTGACATACAATTCTAAACTAAATGCAACTCTCATTTTTTTCTTATTATCTTTTTATTTATCAATTTATTAATTATTTTTATTCACAAGAAAAATGATTTAAAGCCCTATTATGCTAATTGCATATCGGAAAGTCATGATCTAAATGCTATGCTTATAATCAATTCAAATGCAACGCAATCGTGTGAATATGGCTTAAAATTAATGCAAACATGTAATGAGGATGCCTAGAAACCATCGAGACCCCCTAAGGTGACTATGGGACACAACCCGAAGTTTTTCAACTGCTTCCCACCAAGCCTGAATCAACAGTGACTCGACAATCAAAACCTAGTCAGTCATGGTTTGGCAATTAGACTCGGAACCAAACGCACCCTAGCATTTGGTAGGTCGGCTCCCGGGCATTCATTAGTAAAATTTTAATCACCAAGTCTGAGGTCATTAAACTTCAATGTCTCTAGTTTATATGTCCAGAAGAAATTTGATAGAAGAAGAAATGGCTACGGGACATCGGGAGATCGAAGTGGTAATGTTTTTTTTTCTTTTCCCAATTAGGGGTCGAATCTTGACATTATCAACAAATTCGATTTCTTAGACAATTTTCTTAAAAAATGCATGTTTAAATTTATCGGCGAAATTTAGATGTCAACATGGTCTTTATATAACATTCAAAGGGCATCGTTACATTGGCAGCAACTTCCATCCTTTTCATTTTATTAAAAGAAGAAAAAATATGTTACCATAGTCTTCAATGATTGAACGTTCATTCTCAATTGATTATTAATTTTAGCTTGCGAATCATTCTTCTTCTTTTTTTGGCATTTTTTATTACATGAAACGTGCGACAACAAAACAAATCTCACATCATAATTCCAAAACATCCAATGATTTGAGCTTTTAGACTGATGACGGTCCCATTTTGATATATTTATTTATTCACTAATTAACTTCTTATTGCCGAATTTTCTTTCACATGTCAGAAAGAAGAGAGCAAGAACAGAATTTCTTCCTCTTTTAAATATAAGATTCTCTTTATATACTCTCGATTTATTTTTATGAACTAATGAAGATCTCCTATTTTCCTTTTCGGGGCAAACTTATGTTAACTTACAAATAAAAGGTTGAAGGATTAACAAAAAAAAAAATATTTGGCCTTTTATTAGGGCTAATTCCATTAAAACTCCTAACTTTATATCATATTCTAATTCTACCCCAATTTTTTTATCTCATATAATTTTTTTTTTTACTTCATATCTAAATATGTCCTCCGCTATATTTCCATTAAATTTCATCGGTAGAATCTAATGTGTCTGGTGTCCTTGGCATGGTTCTTCACGAGCCATTTGGCTTGTTGTGGTTCTTTCCGAAGAAGATGGTGATGGAGGCGTGAAGAAAGAAAAAGAAGAAAAAAACAAAAATAAGGACAATGAACAGGGATGAAAATCCCACAATGAATTTATTCCAAATGTGAAAAATTGCTACGTTGGACAACTGACGGCGATTTTGGACCGCAAAGTTAATGGGACAAATTCGAGAATATAATGAAAAATAGATGGTTTTTTTCTTCTATAGAAAAAAAAAAAAAAAGAAGGTTCGATCCAAATGAAATTGTGATTAGTCCTAAATTTGAGGATTTCTATTTCTAAAATCAGATCCGTCTTTTATTGGAGCGCTTAAGTAAGTGACAAAAGAAAAAAAAATGAGAAATATTGATAAAATGCAATAATCAAAATATCTGTTGTCACTCAGAGCCTCCAAGGGAGGTGGTCGGTCAAGCTCATGACACCCCCCTGGGATTTAGCCACTTGTGAGGCTGTGAGCCACACACGTTTTTTCTTCATTGAAAGACCCGAACCGAACTGACCCGACCCGACCCGATCCGATCCCTCTACAAATATCTTCCTTTACTCCGGATAACGCATTCCTCATTTTTCATCGTCTACTGTTTCGACACTCGGAGATATCCAAGAAAATCTCAGCCTTGACAGTCGAACGGAGATGGCAGAAAGGAAGGAATCTTGGACATCTCTGGCCTCCCTCCTGGGCACCCTGGCCTTCTGCTAGACCTTCCTCCAGCTGGTGCTCCCGCCGGAGCTCCGGCTCGCTTCCCTCAAGTTCCTCAACCGGGCCCTCCGATGCTTCTCCTCCTACTGCTACTTCGACGTCGCCGAGATGGACGGCGTCAACACCAACGAGCTCTACAACGCCGTCCACCTCTACCTCGGCTCCTTCGCCTCCACCTCCTCCTCCGCCAGCCGCCTCTCCCTCATCCGCGCCCGCAACTCCAGCGTCACCACCTTCGGCCTCTCCAAGAACGACTCCATCGCCGACGTCTTCGACGGCGTCACCGCCAGTGGGAGCACGCGGTGACGCAGCGCCAGCCCCAGCCATCCTCGTGGCGGTCCGTCCCCGACGAGAAGCGCAGCTTCACGCTCCGGATCAAGAAGCGCGACAAGGACCTCATCCTCAACTCCTACCTGGACCACATCATGGACAAGGCCAACGACATCCGCCGCAACAACCAAGAACGCCTCATTTATACTAACTCGCGCGGCAGCGAATCCAGGGGCCTCCGCGACTTCGCGGCTAGGCAGGCCTTCTACCAGAGGACGGGCCGGGCCTGGAAGCGGGGCTACCTGCTCTACGGCCCTCCTGGGACGGGGAAATCGAGCATGATTGCAGCCATGGCCAATTTCCTTGGCTATGACATCTACAACCTCGAGCTGACCGAGGTGCCCTCCAACTCCGAGCTCCGGAAGCTCCTCATGAAGACCAGCTCAAAATCCATCATTGTCATCGAGGACATCGACTGCTCAGTCAATCTGTCGAACAGGTCGAAGGCGTCCAAAGCCCCCCCTCCTCAGAGCTACTCTGCTCCTAACGCTTCCAATGCTGCGTCTGGTGGTAAGGACCGTCCCTTGTTTTCTTGTATGGGAAACCCATTCTTTAATGAGAGAAAGAAAAGAGTTTTTGAAAAGCCTTTCTTTTTGTTTGGATGTATCTGCTAATGCGTCTTTGGATGCCTCTGCAGATTCAGGTGCCACAGAGGTGAACCAGGTCTCCTTTGATTCCGTACTAAAAAATTCAATTAATGAATGAAGTGCGGTTTCACCTCATTTCGCCCAAGTTGTTGCGGAACCGGAAAAAGAAGCGGAACAACAACACTATGACCCTATCGGGACTGCTCAACTTCACCGACGGCCTGTGGTCGTGCTGCGGGAGCGAGCTGATCTTCGTGTTCACCACCAACCACATCGACAAGCTTGACCTGGCATTGCTCCGGAGCGGCCGGATGGACGTGCACATCTGCATGAGCTACTGCTCCTACCCGGCGCTCAAGATCCTGCTCCACAATTACCTGGGCATGGAGGGCGAGGACCTCAGCGAGGCAGCAGCGAGCGAGCTCCGAGAGAATGTCGAGAAGGCCAAGATGACGCCGGCGGACATAAGCGAAGTCCTGATCAAGAAACGGAGGAACAGAGAGAAAGCAGTGAGCGAATTGCTGGAGGTGATGAAGGCGAGAGTAGAGGGGAACGAGGAGTACGGAGGATTGAGAAAGAAATGCGAGTCGAACGGGGTTGAAGAAGAGGAGCAAGAGGAGGACTCTCAGCGACCGTGAGGACGATTGTTGCAAGAAAGTGGAGGACCAAGAAGAGAAGAAGGCAAATTGAGAGGTAAAATTAATTTGTTCTGAATTCGTGTCTTATCATGTCTTATTAAAAGCCCCTATGACTCAGCAAAAATTGTAAGCTCATACGATGTATTGTGTTTTATCCACTTTTGTGGGTATGTGTTGTTTTGTTCTTCTTGGGGTGGCCGCCCACATCCATGTTTGCATTAGGCGCCCCACTTTCGAGATGTTGCAATGTGCATAGTGTGACTTTTGGTCAATTATCTTTGTTAATATGGAAAAAGTACAGGTGAAAGTAACTAAAATGTGTATTGGCAGATTGCTTCACGGTGTCCGGTCGCCATTTATCTAGACTTTGTGTTGCCCTAATGCAGTCGTCCATTGCACTGATCGCTAATCTGAGTTTCTCTATGGTGCACAAGCAATTGGGTAGGGTGAGTTTATTTATTATTCGATGGCTATTATTTTAGAAACGCGTCATGCTTGTGGTGAAAACATCACTATCATATTATATCTTGCATTAGGAGGTTGCATATTCTTTTTTTTTTTTTTTTTTTTTTTTGGGTGACCCAGGGAACCCCGCACGGCGGATGCCGGGAGTAAACCACCTGGGCGACACGTCTTGCTACCTACCACACACGTCTTCTGGGTAAGTCACCCCCCGCGACGCGCTGGGGATTCGAACCCCTCCCTTTCGTGAGGGGGGGGAGGCCCAAAGCCAACTGCGCCACCCATGTGGGTGGTTACATATTCTTTTCTCATTAGAAATCAAAAGAAATATTCATTCTTCATGTTTGAGCATAGTCATTGATTATTATAGATTATTTCTTAATTGGTTAAAGCCACTAGAGGCAGTTCCCTATTTTAAATCATAAAAAGAAAATGCAAAATTTAATTAGCATTGCATTGCTGGGTCATTTTTAATAAAAGTCATCAGGTGTCGTAAAATTTAATCTTCATTTTTATAAGAAAAGAAAATACAAAATCTCTCACTGAGTTTAAATAATAGGATCGTTTCATAGTTAATCATATTTCATGTTATTAGAGTTGTGTATAGGTTGCGTGTATGTTGATCAACACGGAAAAATTACCAAATAACAGTCATCAATTTTCCTTTTGTCAATTCAATCTTAAACTTTTTACAATTATGCCAATTTAGTCCATCTCGTCAATTTTGGTCGGGCGGCATTGACGTGGATGCTAGCTATCCAGTCGACGTTGACATTACAATTTTTAATAATTTTTAATTTTTCTCGTTTTTTAATAATTTTAATTTTTTTCCTTTTTTTCCCTTTTCTTCATACTTTCTTTCTTCTCTTCCCCGACAATGGCTGGTGAGGGCTTTGGGCTGGTGAGTGGAGACCCTTGCTTAGCCTCGCCCAAATTTTGGGGAGGCCTAGGGATCACAGGCAAAGGTGGCTTTGCCTTGATCTAAGTAAGGCCCACTTTGCCCGTAGTGCCCATTGTGAGGTTGGCGTCCCCTATGGCCCACACTGTCCCTAGGCCTCGCCCAAATCTAGATGAGGGTCATTGGTCACCGGCAAGGGCTTCGCGGCCCTCATCGGCCACTATGGGGAGGGAAGAAGAAATGTAAAAAGAAAAGGAAACATAAAAGAAAATAAAATAAAAATAATTAATAAATTTTGAAAAAATAAAATATTATTAGTAAATTGCCACGTCGGCGTTGATAAGCCAAAATTGGCTAGATGAATTAAATTAGCTCAATTGAAAAATATTTATGACTGAATTGGCAAAGAAATAAAAAAGGTTTGGGACTAATTTGTGAAAATTGCAAAAGATTTAGAAATTTTTTGGTAGTTTTCTCTAATCAACACAACATACATGTTATCTAGATTTTGTGTTATTACATCAATGCATGTTAATTTAGAACTCATATAGACATTGAATTTATATTTATTTATGCTTATTTTCAAAGAAAAACCCAAAAGGAATTAATTGCGTTAGCCTTGGTCTCTAGTTAACATTTTGCAGGACACTCGATGTGTGAGACAATAATAAAGCTTCGCTATTGAGTTGCTTAGCCCATCAAGGTCTTTCTTGGAAAGAATGATGTGAACTAATGGGTGAATTTGTGTGTATTGACTTTGTTTTACGACTATCTGGAAAGTTTACATCTGATATTAGCTGAACATGTGTGGAAGAGAGTTAGGGTTGCTTTTTTTTGCGTTAACTATACTATGATGTTAGCATAACTGTTTATGTGTTAACTACTTATGTGTTAGCATAGGAGATGCCAAATCAACACAAGTACATCAAGTCTTTCCTAAAGTTGCTTGTCTTCATTCAGAGCTAGATCCATCGACAGCAAACGAGGAAAGGTTCTTGGACTAAAATCCATTTTTCATTTCCTAAATATAGACTGTCTCTCAACAACTTATGCATTTCAATGCTTTTGTCTTCATGGTGGGGCATAAGCATTTGTAGACACTTGAGTCTAGTCCTAATACATCCCTCGTACGGACTTGGCATGCACTAGGTCCAACGTTTCCTACATCAACTTGAATCCTAGATGCGGATGAACTAACAGCTGCATGAACATCGTTACTTCTAGGCGTCTATACCACATATTTCGTGTTGATAAAGAAGTCACCCAGATACTTTCAGGGGCCTACAAACCTTGGAATCTTTACGCCTTCTTTTAATTACTTTTATTAAGTCTCGCGCATGGATGATGTGCTTGTGATGATTTTCTAACTTATCAAATAATACACTTAAGTTCAAATTAAGTCCGCTGGTATAGAAGATAGAGCTCGTCTATTTTTCCAAGGTAAAATGACTGGTAGAATTTGCTGTATATCTTAGCGCAGCATGGGATTAACTTCGATAAATGATTAGCGGAATAAAAGGCAAAGATTTGATAGCGAGACTCTTCAAGGTACCTTTTCTAGCAATCATATATTGCATTTGGATGGAGGGTAACTCTAGACGGTTTCCAAATAAGTCAATGGACATCCATATTATCTTGGGCAAGGTGCGTAAAAATTTAAAAGATATAACTTCACTTTATCAAAAAATTAAACATTTCCAGACAAATATTGTATTGGCTACTATATGAAGACTTTTTATCTCCATTTTTTCAATTATTAATTTTATTTTCCATGCTAGGGATGCCCCTAAGCTGCTATGCTTCATATCCTCTATAATACATACATAATAACGAAATAAATTATTTACAAACTGGTTTCATATACTTTTTTTTTTTTGGATTTATTTTGTAAGAATGGTTTCACCTTTCGGAAATAGACGTACTTTCAATTAGATAGTTTTAGATCAAATTTCTATATAGAAAGGAAATATGAGACTTGTTTTATAAAGAGAGAAGTGGGTAAGTGGAGAAAGGTGTGTCCGCTTTTGCTTTATGATTGAACTTTTCCGATGAACGTGGGCTTAAGTGGGGCCTGGGAGGGTTTGCCAGCAATCAGCATGCAGGTAAGGCGACGATCTTGTGACTGAACTTCGTTTCATGATAACAGAATCTCCGTATTGCAAATTGAGGATCTCTCTCCCCCTATATATATATATGAAATTAGGCGTAGGAGGTCTATTGAATGAAAATTTAATGGAATTAGGTGTAGGAGGTCTATTGAATTACACAATTTTAGCCCCGTGGCTTTATTTTATATAAGTATATATACATACCTAATTTCATTAAATTTTCATCTTTAATGTCAGCAATCCCAAAGTTTAGGCGATCAAACTTGCTCACGAGAGTAATGTGCCTCTATTGCTTTTGTGACATTACGATGATTCTTAAATGAAATTGACTCATTCCAACCATGAGTATAAGAGTATTCGGCCCTCCTCGAGTTCTTTCATTTTATAATAAAAGAAAAGTGTTGGAAAAATTCTTACCAAAAAAAAAAAGTGTTGGAAAAATAACATGCAAAAACGACGATTTTATCATTTATGTCAACGCAAAATTACCAAAGAAATAAACGAGAAATAATAAGAATACTAAAAATTTACATTGTTCGATTTGAGTATTGGTATCTATGTCCACGGAAGAGCCAGTGGCAAATTAAAATTTACAATCACTCACACGTTTAAGTGTTTCTCACATCTAAATTTAACCAAAAATTTAAAATATTTATAAATAAATAATTCACTTGGACATAAATTTACGGTATAAAATTACCGCACATTCAAGTTCGAAACAAAAACGCGCGCGGCTCTTTGGATCTTGACCGGCTTCTACCTCTAACTCCTTATCTTTCGTAGGGTTTCTAAGCCACTTCACGCATGTGAAAGGGGAAATTCGTATTCCCAAGGGTCAAATGTTGCCTGGCCCATCAGCTCTTTTTTTCGGTTCCCCGTGCAATGAGGTTTTCGGCAGGTTTTCTTCCTGGGGACATTGCTTTTTATTTATGTGTGCGCGCAAAAGTCAAGACTCGACTGTGGCCCCACATAACAAATTATTCTCCCTCCTCCTGTAGATAAAGAAAACTTTCCTCCCCTTTTCCTTTATACTATTATTTTCTCTTTTATAAATCTTTAAGAATTTAACGAATTTTCTAATTTAATTTGAAATCTATTTGAAAAATCTTTATCAACGAATTCGATTTTAAAAATCGTTATCCGAATTTAAACTTGAGACATTAATTTAATAAAAAGTACCATAATCTTCAATAATTGAATCATCACTATGGCATAGGAGACCGATTTCGGACGTTGATTTTTAATTAATTATTAATTTTCTCTTGTGTGTTTAGACGTCATATTTTTAAATCATATGAAACACGTGATGTGAAAATATCGAGATTATCGTTGAATAAACTATACTCGCCTGTCTGTACATTCACTTCCCCCAGAGAAACAAGACAAAAGCAGAAGGCGGTGGGTAGTTGGAGGTGGGTCGTGAACGACTTTTTATGCTTACAGTCTATCCCATCTCTTTCATTAACTGTACGTGCTTTTCTCCTCAAGCCTAAGGTGGCTCGGTTTGAAGTTTCCTACTTATTAAATCCACGAAACGGTGAGCACACCTTGTTGATTTTCTTCTTTGAAACTTAGAAATATCGAACATCATCTGCTATTTTTTTTTTGGTAAGATACTGAAATTTGAATAACATTTTAGAATTTCACGAGAAAGCAAAAAAAAAAAAATTGGATTCTGATGGGTAGTATTATTGTATTTGTCGATATTTTATGTACTCCGATGTTCGAGGCGTTCGAAATTCCACGGGAGTCGAATTATAAAATGCCGAAAAACATAAACAAACTAAAGTTCAAGATCGAAGGAGCAACAAGAAAAACAATCTTTGACCTTTGCAGTTTGCAGTACAGCAGTGATTGCGACATAAAGCACATACATTGGACCTCCAAGTGCTTTCTCTGTTGCTCTGCCGGCAGGTAAACAATGGCAGGGAATTAGGAAGCGTCTCGTACTGGATCCTTGCGATGCCGGGTCCTGATAACCAACTTAGGGAAGGTACAAGGAAATGAAGGCCAGACCAAAAGCATATAAATACCATATCTTTCCTAGGGGCTGCGCCTAGAAAGGGTAGAAAGGGAAAAACAATCATTAAACAGTTGAGCCCACACGTGTTGTCCTCATTGAAACACCAGAAGAACCCGCCATAAATACTCCATCGTCACTCCCCAATTCTTTCTCGCACACCACCCCTCATTCCTCTTCATAATCTTCCTTCTTCTCCGGTAAAAATCTCAACTTTGACACGGATCACACAGAGATGGCAGAAAGGAAGGAGTCTTGGACATCCCTGGCCTCCCTCCTGGGCACCCTGGCCTTCTGCCAGACCTTCCTCCAGCCGGTGTTCCCGCAGGAGCTCCGGCGCGATTCCCTTAAGTTCCTCATCCGGGCCCTCCGCTGCTTCTCCTCCTACTGCTACTTCGACGTCGCCGAGATGGACGGCGTCAACACCAACGAGCTCTACAACGCCGTCCACCTCTACCTCAGCTCCTTCGCCTCCACCTCCGCCTCCACCAGCCGCCTCTCCCTCATCCGCGCCCGCAACTCCAGCGTCACCACCTTCGGCCTCTCCAAGAACGACTCCATCGCCGACGTCTTCGACGGCGTCACCGCCAGTGGGAGCACGCGGTGACGCAGCGCCAGCCCCAGCCATCCTCGTGGCGGTCCGTCCCCGACGAGAAGCGCAGCTTCACGCTCCGGATCAAGAAGCGCGACAAGGACCTCATCCTCAACTCCTACCTGGACCACATCATGGACAAGGCCAGCGACATCCGCCGCAACAACCAAGAACGCCTCATTTATACTAATTCGCGCGGCAGCGAATCCCGGGGCCGCCCTTGGGAAGCGGTGCCGTTCAAACACCCGAGCACCTTCAAGACGTTGGCCATGGACCCGGAGAAGAAGAGGGAGATCATGGAGGACCTCGGCCACTTCGCGGAGGGGCAGGCCTTCTACCAGAGTATGGGCCGGGCCTGGAAGCGGGGCTACCTGCTCTACGGCCCCCCTGGGACGGGGAAATCGAGCATGATTGCAGCCATGGCCGATTTCCTCCGCTATGACATCTACGACCTCGAGTTGACCGAGGTATCCTCCAACTCCGAGCTCCGGAAGCTCCTCATGAAGACTAGCTCAAAGTCCATCATTGTCATCGAGGACATCGACTGCTCAGTCAATCTGTCGAACAGGTCGAAGGCACCCAAAGCCCCCGCTCCTCAGAGCTACTCTGACCATGACGCCCCCGATGCTGTGTCTGGTGGCAAGAATTGGAATAACACTATGACCCTATCGGGACTGCTCAACTTCACCGACGGCCTGTGGTCGTGCTGCGGGAGCGAGCGGATCTTCGTGTTCACCACCAACTACATCGACAAGCTCGACCCGGCATTGCTTCGGAGCGGCCGGATGGACATGCACATCCCCATGAGCTACTGCTCGTACCCAGCGCTCAAGATCCTGCTCCAAAACTACCTGGGTAGCGAGGGCGAGGACCTGGGCGAGGTGGCGGCGAGCAAGCTCCGAGAGGCGGTCGAGAAGGCCGAGATGACGCCGGCGGACATAAGCGAAGTCCTGATCAAGAACCTGAGGAACAAAGATAAAGCAGTGAGCGAATTGCTGGAGGTGTTGAAGGCGAGAGCAGAGAGGAACGAGAAGTACGGAGGGTTGAGAGATGAGCGCGAGTCGAACGGGGAGGAAGAAGAGGAGCAAGAGAAGGGGGCTCTGGAGAGCCCCAAAGAAGCCATCGACCAAGAAAGTGGAGGACGAAGAAGAGGAGAAGAAGAAAGCAAAATGAGGGAACACTAATTTGTCCTTTTCCTTTGGCAACCCTCGAAATACGTGTCTTATTATATATCTTATTAAAGCTCCGATAACTGAGCAAAATTGTAAGAATTAGGACTAAAGCTCGTACGACATATCGAGTCTACCCACTTTTGTCGGTTTGTCTTGTTTTGTTCTTCTTGGGATGGCCGGCCACGTCCACGCTTGCATTAGGCCGCCCCTTTTAGAGATGTAGCAATGTGCATTGTGTGATTTTGGGTCAATTATCTTTGTTGATAAAAGGATTATGCTATATGGAAAAAGTACAAGTGAAAGTAACATAACGTGTTTGTCAAATTAGTTCACGTTATTGGATCATCAGGCTATCTAATTGCCATTCATCTAGACTTTGCATTGCTCTAGTTTGGTTGTCCATCGCGGTAATAGTTGATATGAGTTTCTTTGCAGTGCATTGGCGGTTGGAGATTGGGTAATGTTGGGTTGAGTTTATATATATTATTCAATGGGATTTTATTTTAGAAACTTGTCTTGCTTGCGGGAAAACATCTCCAGGCATGTTCACGGCATAACATTGTATTTTGCATTTTTTTTTTCACATTTTTAAATAATAAAAAATTCTCATGTCATATCTTGCATTAGGAAATTGCTCATTTTTTTCTCACTAGAAATCAAAAGAAATATTCATTCTTCATGTTTAAGCATAGTCATTGATTATAGGCAGTTCCCCATTTCAAATCATAAAAAAAATACCAATAATAATTAGCATTGCGTTGCTGGGTTATTTTTTTTTATAGAAGTCATTTGGTGTCCTAGAATTTAGTCTTCATTTCTATAAGAAAAGAAAATACAAAATCTCTTACTAAGTTTTAATAAGAGGATCATTTCATAATTAATCATATTTCGTGTTATTAGAGTTGCATCTAGGTTGCATGTAAATTAACACAGCATAAATATTATTTAGATTCCACGTTAGTTCATGAATGCATGTTAATTTAGAACTCATATAGACATAGCATTTTAATTAATTTATGCTTATTTCAAAGAAAAACCCAAAGGTTACATTTTGTAATCAAGATAAAATTTAAAAATAGGATAAATTTAATGTATCCTATGTAATTTAATTAACACAACATAAATGTTTTGCGCCTGTCCAAGATAAGATAAAATCGGCTATAAGAGGGATTTAGCTCGGATGAAATTATTTCATAGGGGAAGTAGGATAAAAGTGGATAGGATGTCTAATCTATAATATAATTTTAAATAACAAACTTCTTAAATTAATAAAATTAAAATAATATTTGAATGTGAAATAAAAAAATTCAAAATAACAAAAAAACAACAATTTCATTTTTATTCATTCCTATTTTATTTATATATTCAAATTTTTTATCTCAAAATATGAATTCAATATATAAATATATATTTAGTATATATATTTATTGCACATTTTAGTTATTTTAGTATTTTAGGTATGCAAATATAGTTTACTATTTAATAACTTTTTATTAGAGAATAATGGAAGGGAAAAAAAAGAAGAGAATTTAAAAAGAAAGAGAAAATTAATAAATATATGCAAATAAAAATAAAGTAGGCAAGGGTGTTGTGAGAAATTCTTACCATCTCTATTTGTAAAATTTGCATATTCATTTTCACTTATATATTGGTCATACTAAACAATAGACATGATAGTATGTGAAAATATCATATTCTATTATTATGATTCACCAATAAGTGGTTAGAAATAGTAAAATCTTTAAATTTCATATCATATCCTTTTTGGTCATATACTAGAACTTCAAATGATCAAATATAGTTAAATAGAATCAATAACATTAGCCTAGGTCATGGAAACATCACATCATTATTTGGTCTTTAGTTAATGTTTTGTAGAACACGATGTGTGTGACCATAATAAAGCTTTGCTATTGAGTCACTCAATGCATCAATGTTTTGCAATCCTTAAGCAATTATTATTGCTTTGATTTATCAAGTGTTAAATTCTTACTTGTACACTTGCATGATCATCAATCATATATTAGTGGGTTTAGGATTAAAATTCAACCAAGCCTTTTTTTGAAGGGTTAATACTTTGAAAATCCCCAAATTGGTACAACTGCAACAAATTTATTCAAAACTAAATTTTTGATCACTAAAAGTTTCAAATTGATATATTTTTGACAAATTTAACCCAAGTGTACACTTGCGATAAATTTACTCTTTTGTTAATTTTTGTTAAATTTTATTGTCAAATTGTCAAGTCGGATGACATGTGACAGCTGACTAGTATACTAATTTGGGATTTTATTTTTTATTTGTCACAATTGTAACATTCTTGTGATTTTGTGTGGTATTAATCCAATTTAATAGACAATATATTTGTTCAAAATATTTTGGAGTTTTTGGCAGTTGAACAAATTAATTTGGGGTAAATTTATCACAAATGTAATAGTTTGGGGGGTTTTTTTTTTTTAGTCATTTGGAGTAAATTTATCACAAGTGGACAAGTTTTGAGTTTTCGGTGGTTAAAAAATTAGTTTATGGTGAATTTGTCATAGGAGTAATAGTTATGGGTTTTTCAAGATATTAACCATTTTTAAATAAAGAGTAAAGGTACCCAAAAAAACGTTATATTTATATAGCACAATCAAAGCCCTATATCCGCGAAAAATCTAGTTTGCAAAAGGGGTTTCTAATTGACCTATAACAGTTTAGTGACAACTCCCAAAAGAATTGATCTACATGTTTAACTAATAATTAAAACTCCAAAGTTGCAATTAGTATGGACCTAAAAGAATCTATGCTAAGTGTTTACTTTGTACTCGATTAGCTTTTCCTTGATGGTTTACCTTTGAGGACAATGATCTGGAAGGCTGATAGGAGGCTACAACTTTCATTTTCTTAGGTTGGTTTGTATTTGTATAATTGGTGCAATGATGCAATGGTCTTTCTTGGAAAGAATATTGTGGACTAATGGGTGAATTGGTGTGCATTGACTTTGCTTTACGACTATTTGGAAAGTTTTGATTTGATATCAGTTGAACATGTGTGGAAGAGTGTTAGGGTTTGCTTGTTTTATGCGTAACTATCCTAAGATGTTAGCATAAAACTGTTTATGCGTTAACTGCTCATGTCTTAGCATATGAGATGCTAAGTCAACACAAATACATCAAGTCATTCCCAAAGTTGCTTGTCTTCATTTAGAGCCCGATACATCGACAGCAAATGAGGAAAGTTTCATGGACTAACATCCAGCTTTCATGTGCTAAAAACAGATTCTCTCAACATCATATGCAATCCAATGCTTCTGTTTTCATGGTGGTGCAGAAGCGTTGTAGACTCTTGAGTCTAGCCCCAACACATCCCTTGTACGCCCTTGGCGTGCACTACTAGGTCCAATGCTTCCTACATCAACTTGAATCCTAGATGCAGATAACTGCATGAACATTGCCACTTCCAGGCGTCTATGTACGGCATATTTTGTGTTCTTTGAATTTTTTTTTATTAAGTCTCGCACCTGGATGATGCGGTTGTGATGATTTTTCATCTTATCAAATAATAAACTTATATTCGTTTTGAAGAAATTAATTATTTACAAACTGGCTTCATATACTTATTATTTCTTTTCGGTCTAAAGTTGGAAGAATGGTTTCACCCTCCCCGAAGGACGTACTTCAATCAGATGTTTTCAGATCAAATTTCTATTTAAAATGGAAATACGAGACTTATTTTATAAAGACAGAAGTCGGTGAGTGGAGAAATTTTGTCCCTACTTGCTGACTGATTCAACTTTTCTTGCGAACGTTGGGGCTTAAGTGGGGCTGGGAGAGCTTGTCAACCTGCGAAAGGACTTGACATGGAAGCGTGCGTGGTGCCAAATGACAACACAATGTTCGAGATATCTACGTATTTTTCGAATGATTTATGTTTGGCCGATCCGGAATTTCACCGCTTCTCCCCCGAGAAAAACAAGACAAAAGCAGAAGGAAGCAAGGTGGGCGGGTGGAACTGAGTTTTGATCCGTATCACCTCCTCTCACCGCCACCGACAGTTCCCTTTCAAAAGATTTTTCCTTTTGAAAATTAGAGTCTCGTTCTCTTCAACCTCTTCTCCTCGCCCTTCATTGAAACATCAGAATTGATTGGATCCTGGTGATGCAGACAGGTTTCGGCCGGAGGCGAGGGATGAAGGTAAAGAGTCGCTGTCGCAGTCAACTATATTCCATTTCTTTCGAGAGGGGCCAATCAGCCAACCCTCATCCCCCCATTTCCCCCTATTTTGTTCTCATTAAATAAATCCATCATAAAAGGCGTCGTTCCCGAGTGGGATTGAGTCTACGTGGACCATCACAAAATCAACGGACCGGCCATCTTCTTGGAAACTTCCAAAAAAAAAAAAAAAAAAGAAGAGAGAAACACACACTTATTGAGTCCAACTGGTGTCTCTTCTCTCTCAAATCCCGACACGTGGTAGTGGTCTGCCGCCAGCTTTGAAATGGACCGGCATGGCCTCTTCTCTCCAATCCATGTTGTGCACGGAATGGGCACTCTCTCTCTCTCTCTCTCTCTCTCTCTCTCTCTCTCTGAGGATTCGCTCTTGTTGAACCCAAAAAGAACAAAGATACAAAGGAGAAGAAATTGTAAACAAAGATATAAGTAGCAATCAAATCCCAGTTTAAGAGGCTGACAAAAAATGGTGTTACTCTCGTCGAACCCCGAGGGACATGCAACGACTTTCCATCAATTGTCTTCCACCCCTCCCCCTCTCTATAAATACCCAATCCCCCTTAGAAAACTCATCACACAATTAGAGGTAAATGATTCTAGGTTTCTTACAGATTCCACTTGAAATCTGAAACCTATCATCAGGTATAGATCCCTTATTTTTTGAAATCTGAAACCTATCTGTTGAAATATAAAACCTGAAATCTATCTTGTCACAGATTCTAGGGTCGATTCTAGAGTTCAATAAATTTTTTTTTTTGTTTCATTAACAAAAATGAAGGCAATAATAATGAACAAGTTTAGACATGTTTGGCCTCTTAAAAATGATGGAAGAGCAGCATATGAACTTCTTAAAAGAAACATATAGAAACCCTATTGACTGTCAACTTCAAATTTTTCCAGCATTTAGAAAATCATTCATCTATGAGTTCTCTATGGTCATCCCATATTCTTTTAAGAGAAACCATAAGTATGTCGCAGCCACAATCATGAAAAAAGCAAAGGAAAGGGAACAAAGAAGAATCTGGGTCCTTGTAGACTATCCAAATATCTTCTCTAGAAAATACTTGCTTGGGGAAGAATGATAAAGTAACGGGAAGGCAAAACAAATTTTACTTCTTAACCTGATGAATGTCTCACTAAATTACATAACAAATCATGGGAAATGAACTTGAATTCTTCTCTTGTTTGTCTTCGCAAAGAGCTCACTAAATTGACCCACGAATGTGCACGACTCAATTAAACAAATGGATAGAGTCCATTAGCATTATGTTCCATGAATTCGATGATGGAAATCCCATAAGAACCAAAATGCATTGGTAAAAGGCAAAAAGAAAAGCAAAAAGCAAAAGAACCAACGAGCTCATGGCCTCAACTAACAACCACCATAGTACCAAACATTCTATGTTTCCAATTATTCCTCTGCCAAAAAAGAAAACATGAAGAATGAGAGTGTCCAAGAGAGAAAAGACGTGAAGAATGAAGAATGAAGATATTAGGGATTTTAGGTTTAGAAATCTTGGTCTAGTTTCGATTTCGGTTCCTATAAGAACTAGGAACCTAACTAGGAATAGCTGATTTTGAAAAAAGAGGAATTGGGAGCTAGGGCCTCCCTCCTTAGAATCGGGAACCAAACAAGACCCACTGATTTGGTTCTTTGGTTCCCGATTCTACCCGGGAATTGTGCTCATCCCTAATCGCAATAGCACAAACCCCCCCATCCTCACTCACTCTTCTTGATCGTCTCCTTCTTCCACCACAACCTAGAGAAAGATGATCTCCATGAGAACCTCCACTTTCATAACGCACTAGAAGGGCAAATATGAAGTAGTCTTGGACCTCTTTGGCCTCCCTCTCAAGCAACCTGGCCTTTTGCCAGACGTTCCTATAGGCGATGCTCTTGCCACACCTCTACTTTGCCCCTCTCAAGCTCCTAAAGCGTGCCCTTGCTGCTACTACTCCTACTATTACTTTGAAATCGCCGAGACCAACAGCGTCAACACCAACGAGCTTTACAATGCCGTCCAACTTTACCTCAAGCTGAACTAGGCCCATGAAGGGAGCAAATTAGCTCAAGCCGGTTGTTTTTTAATTAATTATCTTGTGAGAAATTGAGATTTGATATGATATTACGATGGATTTTTAAAATTTAAGAAATTTGCATTGCTATCTTATCTTTAGCAATCGGTGATAAAATCATTGGAGAATATTTAGGAGATAAGGAAAATAAAAGGGCTTTTTGTGATTGGAAGGTTATAATCAAACTTTGTGTATATTGAAAGGAGATAAAATATTCCAAAAAAGATTGCATTTGTTTTGCCTGTAAAAAAGGGTTAAACATATAGGGTTTCTTTGGGGGAGAGGGGCTTTTCTCGAAGTTTTAGGTTAAAAGAAGAAGAAGAGAAGTTTTCCTTGGGGGCTTCTCTCGGTTCAAAGGAAACAAAGAAAACAAAAGTTAAAAAGTGAAGGAAGAGAGAGGGGGAGCCGTTCGTGGGATTTTTTGAGACAAAGAGAAGAAAAGCTTGGAGAAAAGTCAAGGGAGCAAAAAGCAGAGAAGAGACGTGAGGGAGATAGGGGGAGAGAGAAAGAATTGAAAAAAAGAAAAAAAAAAAAAAAACCCCTTTTCTTCTTCCCCAGGAACTTCGCTGCCGTCTGCTCACACTCTACCGGACGCCTCAACCTCGTCGCTCCACCCGACGATCTGCGACCTCCTGCTGCTATCGTTCGCACGCGTTTCCCTCCGCCTGAGCTCCGCTAGTCACCGTCGCGCTCACCTCGCCTATAACCCACTCTGTCGCTGTGATCGACCCCCACGCGTACACGAGCTCTTCTACCGCAGCCTCTGCTCCACCTAGCAGTGACCAGCGACGCTATTGCTCGCCGCTGCAGCAACGACACCCCTGCTTCACCCTCTGCCCACCAGAAGCCATTTTGCTGCCACGACTCAGAGCCTCCGTCCTCGCGCGTCTGCCCGAGCACCAGATCCTGAGGCCCCACGACGCCGCTTCTAAAGTGAAATCATTTTTTAAAAAGAAAAATCTAAAATGAAACTTAAATAGAGAGTGTGCTCGTCGGTTGACGGGTCTAGGTAGAGACGTAAGGTCTTGAGCGATTGATTAAAACAAAATATGAGATAGGGCACATTTTTGGTCAAAACAAAATATGAAAAAAAGATTAAAAAAAAAAGCCAAAAAAATAAAATGGGGAGAAAGTGATTGTGGTCGTCGCTTCAACGACGAGGCATGATAGCAGGAGCAACAGGAACCTGACCGTCATCATCGCAACCAAGAGAGCGCTGAGGCGTAGTGATCGGAGCAGCAAGCAAGAACCTAGATGTGTTGCCAATGCAGAAGCCGAAATAGGGCGAGATCTAGAGGTTTTCTGAGGTTCGCAAGCTCGTTGGCGAAGTCCACGGTGCATGCCCTAACCATCTCCAATTTCCTTTTATCCTCTAGTTTAAAGTTTTATTTTAATTTTTTTTAGTTTCTCTTTTTTGCTTCTTAGTCTTTGTCTAAATTTCATTTTGGACGAAATTGCCTTGTTGTGGCTGCTGAAAAAAATTAAGTACTTGCGGATTGGTGAACTCAAACTCTTATTTTCACAAAGCTCAATTGATCATCTCTTGAGAAAACAACTTCATTTTAAATTCTTATATGGAGTTTTCTACCCATTTTATATGGACAAAAAAGTTGATGAGAGGAGAAACTTGTCCCTTTTGCTTACTCAATGAACGTAAAGGAGAACGATGTGACAAAGTGCGAGAAGGCATTTCGGTTAATGGATCACAACTCAACAAAAGGCTATCAAATTTAGGAGTGAGTATCGGTCCAGGGTCAACTCTGGACCGATTCTGGACCGGCCCAACCCTGTCGGTCCTGGTTTGATTCCTAGGAAGATTGGGTCGGTCCTTGGTCCTAGAATTTCTGGACAAGTACTATGCGAGTTCCGAGTCGATCCAACCCTGAAAATATATATATATATATATATATATATATAATATCATTTATAATTTTTTATATAGAGAAAATCTTGAAATAAATGACGTCAACAGTATTAAATAGCTCTTTAGTGATGAGCTCAAGTAATTTTACATTATTCTTTAATAATGTAGGTTTTTAATGTCTTTTACGTCAATAATCATAATTTACGAATGTTAAATATGTCTCGAGTTTGAGTCTAATGTGAAATTCTGAATATTCCGAATTGGATATGTTGCGGACGTTTGAAATAGGAAAGTCCAACTTCGACTTAGATTTGGATTTTGTTTAAAATATATAGAGATATGTTTTGGATAAAATCGTTTAAAATAGGAAACATAATCCTATGAGAAGTTGGCAAAAGAATAAAGGTTTCACTCATATATATAGACTTGTGGCCCTTGGTGGTAGATGTGGATCACACATTGTCTTGAAGCGCCGCGTGAGTGCTTGGTGTTCCGCCGTTGATCATGAAGAATTGGTCTTGAAGCGCTGTCTTGTCGTCGAGTGCTTGGGAGGGTTTTTCTTTGTCATTCTTGTTCGTGAGTTAAATCCAAGAAGATTTAGTGTTCAAGCCAATTAAATCTTGTGGTACGATTTGTGTGTAAATTCCTTCGTGAGATTAAGAGATTATTTTGTGAGGAATTTTGGGGCTAAACACTGTGTATGTTTTTGGATGTAATTGGGCTTGGGAAACACCGAGAGAGTGTTTGAGTGACTTGAGTGTGTAATCTCCTTGTATCGCTTGATCTATAGTGAAATTCGCTGCTGCTCTCCCCGTGGACGTAGGTCTTTACGATTGAACCACGTAAATCCGTGTCCTATTTATTTTCTTCTTTTGTCTATATTATTGTTCGATCGCTCGCCCTATCGCAACAAGTGGTATCAGAGCCAGGTTTGGCTAAGTTGAAGCGAATCGATGGCGACAGAAGAAGTAAAAGTGAGAATCGAAAGATTTGATGAGAAGGATTTTAGTTTTTGGAAGATGCAGATTGAAGATTATCTTTACCAGATGAAACTGCACTTGCTATTGTTTGGGGAGAAACCAGAGACGATGAAGAAAGCTGATTGGGATTTGCTGGATAGACGAGCTATGGGTGTTATTCGGCTGACGTTGGCTCGTAACGTCGCGTTTAATATCTTGAAAGAGAAGACCACTGCTGATTTGATGCAAGCCTTGTCGGATATGTACGAGAAGCCCTCTGCGATCAACAAGGTCTATTTGATGCGACGTTTGTTTAATTTGAAGATGAGCGAAGGTGCGTCAGTTGCAGATCATATCAATGAATTCAATGTAATTGTTAGTCAATTGAGTTCAGTTGAGATTGACTTTGAAGATGAGGTACGTGCTTTGATTCTATTATCCTCATTGCCCGATAGTTGGAATACTACTTTATTCTTCTTTGTTAGTAATTCCTCCTGGGGTCAACAAGTTTGACGTTTGATGGAGTTCGAGATTTGATTCGAGCGAGGACATTCGTAGAAGAGAATCTGGCGAACATGTATTTGCTGCTTTAGTGGGTGAAAATAGAGGAAAATCTAGAACACGTGTGGGTAATAGTAGTACTAATATGAACAGGCGTAGTCAGTCTAGGATTGCTAATGTTATCTGTTGGAGCTGTGGCAAGAGGGGGCATCTTAGAAGGGATTGCCTTAAGCTAAAGAATGAGAAGGGTAAGGGAATTATGGTTGATTCTGCAGATAATGTTGCAGCTGTAGCAGATAATGCCGATTATGTCTTGTCTGTCACTAATGATTCATCGCTTGATGGATGGATTATGGATTCTGGTTGTTCTTTTCATGTCACACCAAATAGAAACTGGTTTATCACTTATCAATGCATGGGTAGTGGTAAAGTCCAGTTAGGGAACAACGCTGAGTGCGATGTTGTGGGTGTTGGTGATGTTAAAATTAGAATGCATGATGGTATCGTGAGGACATTGACTAGAGTAAGGCATGTTCCAGATTTAAAGAAGAACTTAATTTCCTTGGGTGCCCTAGATTCAAATGGTTGCGGGTATTCTTCTAAAGGTGGAGTTTTGAAGGTTGTTCGAGGTGCCTTGGTGATAATGAAAGGAATCAAGCATGGAGACCTGTATAAACTTCAAGGTGAGACAATGACAGGTTTCGCCCCGGAGACGTTGGATGCATCTGTTCAAGAGTCTATGGACTGCTCGAAGAAGACCTAGGTGTTTGTGCCAAGGCACAAGTTTGATGCTGGTGTCAGGATCTTGCAGTTAAGAGCTTTGATCGAGACGGAGATTGGTAAGTCGATCAAGCATGTGCAGACTGACAATAGCATGGAGTTCTGCTCGGAGCTGATAAATAAATTCTACATGAAAGAGGGCATAGTGAAACACCGCACTAGTGCCAATAAATCATAGCAATTTGCAGAATTGATGAGCAGAATATTACTAGAGATGGCCCGAAAAATGATCTCTAGTGCTGGTATGGCTAGGAGATTTCTCACTGATGTGCTAAGTATGGTAAGCTACCGGATGAATATATCCCCATCAACTGCTATTGAGAGGCGGACTCCTGAAGAAGTGTGGTCAGGTAACGTTGCTGATTATTCTATTTTTAGAATGTTTGATTGCCCATGTTATTTTCGAGTGAGTGATGGTAAGCTCGATGGGAGGGCAAGGTGCATATTCCATGGCTATGCACAAGGTGAGCGAGGTGATCAGTTGTGTTGCCCGGAAATAAATTCACATGTTAATAGCAGAGAAGTTACCCTTGATGAGTCTCCGATACTTCTGGCTAGGAGTGTATGTGGCAGTGTTAATACGGATCTGGACGGTGTTCAGTTTGAGGTGGAGTTGCAACTAGAAACTCCTAAGGTAGCGAGTACAAGTACTAGTAAAGTAATCGACACAGATGGTGTTCATAGCGAGGTGGAGCCTATAGAGCCAACGGTTGCTGTAACTGCTGAAATTAACAAGGTACGTATTCAATCTCCTGACAGATATGGATGTAACAATGGTTTTGCTTTATCTGCGGTTAGGGAGGTTGTGTCAGAAAATCCTTGTGGAGCAGTTAAAGGTGCATGTGGAGTTGGTATTTTGATGAGGTCCTCGGTTATGGTGAAGTTCAAGCAAGGCTTGGACTTGGATAATATCTGTGACGGTTGAGCCCATCGGGGGCAATGGGAAAGTAGCAGTAGAGTTTGAATTTTTGCAAAGCGATTGCGACTTGGCTCACATGTCGAGCCAAGGTGGAGATTGTTAAATATGTCTCGAGTTTGAGTCTAATGCGAAATTCTGAATATTCCGAATTGGATATGTTGCGGACGTCTGAAATAGGAAAGTCCAACTTCGACTTGGATTTGGATTTTGTTTAAAATATATAGAGATATGTTTTGGATAAAATCGTTTAAAATAGGAAACATAATCCTATGAGAAGTTGGCAAAAGAATAAAGGTTTCACTCATATATATAGACCTATGGCCCTTGGTGGTAGATGTGGATCACACATTGTCTTGAAGCGCCGCGTGAGTGCTTGGTGTTCCGCCATTGATCATGAAGAATTGGTCTTGAAGCGCTGTCTCGTCGTCAAGTGCTTGGGAGGGTTTTTCTTTGTCATTCTTGTTCGTGAGTTAAATCCAAGAAGATTTAGTGTTTAAGCCAATTAAATCTTGTGGTAAGATTTGTGTGTAAATTCCTTCGTGAGATTGAGAGATTATATTGTGAGGAATTTTGAGGCTAAACACTGTATGCGTTTTTGGATGTAATTGGGCTTGGGAAACACCAAGAGAGTGTTTGAGTGACTTGAGTGTGTAATCTCCTTGTATCGCTTGATCTATAGTGAAATTCGCTATTGCTCTCCCCGTGGACGTAGGTCTTTACGACTGAACCACGTAAATCCGTGTCCTATTTATTTTCTTCTTTTGTTTATATTATTGTTCGATCGCTCGCCTTATCGCAACAACGAATGAGGAAAATGTGTTTGTGAGAAGTCCTCATGGCGTCTAAAAAGACACCTTATGGTATTCTCCTCTAGTATTTCTTGTCCTCTGTCTTATTTGTCATCTTAGTATTCAATTTGCCAAAATCGAAAGATTGCCACTCAACACTCACCTCGCTCGCTTCGAGTCACTCGTGTCGCTCGCCGCTTGATTCTCTTAGCTTGTTGCTCCCTGCTCAACATTCGATACTTATTATGTTTGACGCTCACCCCACTTGACCTTCATCGCTTGCCTTCCTTAGTTGACCTCGCTCATCATTGAATCCATTGAGTCGGTACGGTCATCGGTTGCTCTTTCAAGGAGTATAAAATAAAAAATAAAAAAAATTATTTATTGGTCCTAGGTTAACCTTTAAAACGGACCGAACCTATTAGATTAGTCCGGTCCTCAATCTTTTTTAAAGAGTACAAAAAAATCAAATAAAAATTATCTATTGGTCCCGAGTTGACTCTGGAATCGAACCGAACCCATTGGGTCGGTCCGATTCTCAGTCCCAAACTCAATAGGGCCGGTTCTCGATTATAAAAATTAAGGACCATGCGAGTTGGTCCAGTTAGGGGGTGGATGGCCCAATTCGGACCATACTCATCCTTAGTCAAATCCTTGTCAATCCAACCTTGAGCCACACCCTTTTGTGGACCCCAAAAAAGTAAAAAAGAAAAAAGAAAATTGACTTACCAAACCATGAGAAACGTTAGACGCGACGAGAAAATATTCGTTGACTGACTGGTGCTCTATGTGCCTCCCCCTCATCCAAAAATCCACTGACCGTTTGATAAAGCGCTGTTATCTCTTTTATCTTCTCTTGTCAAAATCAAATTTCACACGAAGCAAAGCGGGTTATAAATTATTGTATCCAAAAGAAGTTTCCGAAAAATGTCGATGCTCCATGGGCTATAACAACACTATAGAGGAATCCTCAATTTCATTAACAGAAAATCAACACTACAGGAGTTCGCAGATCCTTCTTTCGAGGAAAATGAGTCGAGAGATGTCTATCGCACGACGGCCAAAAAAGCTCGGAAATAGTGAGCCCTAACTTCGACAAGCCTTCTACGTTACTCCCTTTTTTTATAGGTTGACTGACTTGGCTCATCGACAGCCACGGAGAACCCCTACCTTCTCTCAACTCTCCTATCAAAATCTACTGTTTCCCTTTTCGGGGTAAACTTGTGTTAATTTTCTTTTTTAACAGGAAGTTAAATGCCAGCTGCATTAACAGGATAGTTATGCTTGTAACCCTTTTGCCTACCCGCCCAACGAAAGAACTTAGAGGCGATAGTGGGGTTATTTTCCGCCTTGAGCACCTTTGCAATGGGCTCAGGCGACATGCGACGGAGCTCACCGAACTCTGCGACAATCAGCGGGCTTCAATTGCCGCGGTTTCGGCGGAATGTATTGGTGGCATTGATTGATAAGCGCTTAGATAATAGTTTCTTTCCATTACCCCCTATAAAGTCGTCATTGATCTTATTAATCCAGAATTTTTTATTGATAACTCTAAAGACATCACTAGTCTCCTTATTCTAGTATTTATGATTGATAATACTGGCCTATTGGCCCTGCTTTGCTCAAAGACATCATAAGAGTGTTACATTCTCACTTTGTATTTAAAGTACAACATAACTTTTGAAGAAAAAAAAAAATCGTTCGATTGATTGGTTTGTTAATTTTGGAATCGACAAATGCCGTTTCTTTTCATTAACTCCTATAAAGTTACTTCATTTTTTATTGTAGGATAAAATAAAAGTAATAGATTCACAACTTTCAATTTTGTTATTCATTTTAGTCTTTTATCATGTAATAATTTGTTTTTTGAGTACGCGAGATTTGATGTTACAATGGGTGCTTTTAGGAAAGCTGTATATCCATGTTCGACGCAGCCAAATTAAAGTGGGGCAAATCCATTTTCATCATGAAAATTAAAGTGGGTGATTTGTGAGAAAGTTTTGAAGAAATCCGACCACCGCGATACCCATCGATGTCCGGCGATTCTGTTCTCTCTTTCGTCGCTAATCATGGTGGGGCACCCCCCCTTTTTCCTTCCATAAATTTATTTAAAAAACAAAAAATTCTTCCATAATTTATTTAAGAAACAAAGAGAGAGAGAGAGAGAGAGAGAGAGAGAGAGAGAGAGAGTGTGAGAGAGGGATGGAGATTGTTGGCGGCGAGGGCAGAGTAGGAGTGATCGGGTCCAAGGTGGGTAAGGTCTATACATGAACCTTATACCCAACCTTATTATAACCGGTTCTCATTTTTTGGACCCCGTACTCTATCTTGTTTGTATTAGATCTTGTACCCGATCCACCCTTTTTTTTCTGATCCGATTACAGGATCAACCCTATTTCCACTATAATTTGTTTTGCAACCTTTCGATATTCTATAAGGTTTCTAATTTTACATCAACATGCGAGAAAATAACATAATCCTCCTAATTTGTATTGCAATTTTAAGTACTTGTAATGAATAAGTACATGAACTTTTTAACTAAATGAAAAATTAAGGATCCACAAGGCTAATTATTATAAATAAAATCATAATGCAAAGCAAAAATCATAACATTGCATAAATGTTAGCAATAAATATGGGTCTAATATTAGTTTCATTCTCATAACTACTACATGAAGCTGTTCATTTATCTAAAACAATTTGACAAATCTCTGCTGCAAGCATAACTCCTCCTCCAAAAGAGAAATTAGGCGAGTCAATTCACGTGGTACACAGGAATTTGGTGACGACGAATACTGTATGTCTGTTAAACGATGTGAGAGGGAGCCAATGAAAGAGGGAAGCAAGCAAGGAAGAGGAACGATGAAGGAGGAGCGTCATGCATGTCTAAGAGAGCTAAGAGGAAAAACGCCATTTGATTGCGGGAATGAGAATAGAAATCAAGGAAAAAAAATAGGGTTTTGCACCTCTACTTACAAAATTGGTTCCCAAATTGGTTCCAAAACTAGTCCAGGAACTGGTTCTAGATGGGTAATCACTTAGAATTGGAAATCGGACCAGTTCAAACTGGTTCCAAATTTTGGGAACCTGTTCTCGGACCGATTTCAATGGGAACCTGTTCTCGACCCCTGTTTTTCGGGTGGGCTGATCCGGTTCTCGAGTATACCCGATCCAATTGCACACCCCTAGGGCGAGCCCACAGCCATGTGCTTCATTCCTCTTTTTTAATTTTTTTAATTTATTTTTATATTAAAATTCAAATCCACACCAAAACGACATCATTTTTGTGCTTCTTTGCTAAGCCAGCTCTCCAACGAGTCACATAGGCAAGGAAAAATAATAAAAAAATTACTATGTAGGATTTTTGACGAGGTTCACCAGAGGTGGCACTTATTCCTAATGCGGGAGCATCCACCATAGCTCCATCGACCAACTCAGAACCATCTATGTTTATCTAAGCCCCTTTAAAAGATTTCCGCTTTGGAATCACTCACCTTATCACGCATCAATTCCGCTTTTAAAAAAAAAAGTGACATTTAAATATCACTTTTCAAACTTTAGACATTTGTATTCCATCATGTGTTGTACTTCTCCCTCCTTAGATGTTGTCCTATGTTCTACATTCCTGAGGGCGACTTTCCCTAAGAACTGTGCTGATCTGATATTGATTGATCTATTAAATTGTCCAGATAGAGAATATCCCTCAACCCCAACCACTATCCTTGCCTTTTGGCCAATGCATACCCAAAAGAGCCATCTCGTGCGTCAATCGACACTCCCTCCCCGAGGTCAGTCTGAGATTCCTCGCTTTCACCTTCGTCAATGTTATGCCATCTACAGTATGCTATGCTATCTCGCTATGAGAACAGTCATTTTCTAATCATAGCCGTTCTGTCTCCTCTCGTATAAATGGCCACTCTTCCCGTGTTTAGCTCCATCATCTTGTCTGATCGAGCACTAACCCGTCCTCGCCCTCGTTTCCAAGCTTGAATTTTTTTTTTTTTTCCCGTTTCTCTCCTCCCCTCCCCCCGCTCTGCTGCTCCATCGTCTCCTCTTCTTCCACACCCAGAGACGGAAATGAAGGAGTTCTGAACATCTTTGGCCTCCCTCCTGGGCGTCCTGGCATCCCCGATGAACATCCTACAGGCGCTGTTCCCTCCGGAGCTCTGGTTCGCTGCCTTCAGGTTCCTGAATCGGGCCCTCAACTACTCCTCCTCCTACTGCTACTGCGATGTCACTGAGATCGACGGCGTCAACACCAACGAGCTCTACAACGCTGTCTAGCTCTACCTCAACTCCTTCGTCTTCCCCTCCACCAGCCGCCTCTCCCTCACCCGCACCATCAACTCCAGCGCCACCACCTTCGGCCTCTCGAACGACGGCTACATCAACGATGTCTTTGACGGCGTTGCCGTCCAGTGGGAGCACGTGGTGACCCAGCGCCAGCCCCACACCTTCTCGGGGCGGCCCCTCCCTGACGAGAAGCGCAGCTTCACGCTCCGGATCAGGAAGTGCGATGGGGAGTGTATCCTCGACTCCTAACTGGACTACATCATGGATATGGCCAACGACATCCGCCGCAATAACCAACAACGTGTCATTTATACGAATTCTCTCGGCAGGTCGCTCGATCCCCGGGGCCAACCTTGGGACTCGGTGCCGTTTAACAACCCGAGCACCTTTGACACGTTGGCCATGGACCCAGATATGAAGAGGAACATTATGGAGGACCTCAGCAACTTCACCGCCGGCCAGGCCCAGCAGATGGGTGGGGCCTGGAAGCGGCACTACCTTCTCTACGGACTGCCCGGGACAGGGAAATCGAGCACGATCGCCGCGATGGCCAATTTCCTCTGCTATAACATCTACGTCCTCGAGCTGACCCAGGTGCGCTTCAAGTCCGAGCTCCTAAACCTCCTCATGAAGACCAGCTCTAAGTCCATCATCGTCATCAAGGACATTGACCGCTTAGTCAATCCCTCGAAATGGTCCAAGATGCCCCAAGCTGCCACGCCTCAGAGCTACTACGACCCCGGCGCGTCTAACTCCGTGCGCAGCCTTGAGGACGGGAACAACAACACCATCACCTTTTGGGAGCTGCTTAATTTCCCCGACGGCCTGTGGTCGTGTTGCGGGAGCGAGAGGATCTTCATATACACCACCAGCCACTTCGAGAAGCTCGACCCAGCATTGCTCGAGAGTAGCCCTCTGGACATGCAAATCAACATGAGCTAATATTGAGCGCTTCGCATTTGTGTCTTACTATAAATTAAGAAAAGAAGCTCCTTTTCCCACTCGGATTTGTTCTTTTCGAATTTTGTGTGTTCTTGTGTTTTTTTTTTTTTTTTTTTTTTTTGGGGGAGGTAGAGGAGGGAGGTGGGGGTTGGGGTTGGGGTCCCATGGGAGTGGAGATGCTTTTTTTGCAGATGTTGCAATGTGATTCTGTCATAATATGTCAATTATCTTATTAAGAAAAGAATTATGCTCTTTTATTTTTAATTAAGGGAATGCTATTTCTTAGTTAATTTTCATTGCTATGAAGATCAAATTGCCCCTACTTTCTTTGGAAAGATGATAAGAGATTTCATACTACACCTTACTAATGGGAAGTATTTTTGCCGACAAGCCAATCGTATATTTGTCTTTTTGTAGAAATAGAAATCAGTAGGAAAAGAACAAAAAACTTTATACATAACCAAATAAACAAATAAATAAATAACACATAAGAAATGATAAGTACGTGTACAGAAGGGAAGCGCGTGTACGGAAGGCATTGCTCTATTTTAAGATCATCTAACAGAATTTGCTTCGCTGGGGGACCAAAACACGATAGGACAACGTCTATTGTTAGGGCGGAAAATAGGATGGCAAGTATTAGATTTCATACCATTTGTGGACCACAAATCTCTCTCTCTCTCTCTCTCTCTCTCTCAATCTAAAAACTCCAAAACTTTTTTGTTGGTCTTATTTAGAAGGTTAATACCCTGAAATACCCCAAATTGATACATCTGTGATAAATTTATCTAAAATTATTTTTTTGACCACCAAAAACCTCAAACTAATATGCTTTTGATAAACTTACCCCAAACTAGTATATTTATAACAACTTTATCATCTGTTAGTTTTTATTAAATTTTATTGTCAAATTATTAAGTTAAATGACACGTGACAGTTAATTGATATACTAATTTGGAATTTTACGCTCTGATTGTCACAGTTTATAATTTTTGTGATTTTTTTTATATTATCAATTTAATAGAGGGTATATTTGTCACAAATTTACCAGTATGGATTTTTTTGCGGTCAAATAAATTAGTTTGGAATACATTTGTCATAAATGTACCAGCTTAAAGTTTTTTTATGGTTAGTCGCGGTAAATTTATCACATGTGTACTAGTTTGGGGTTTTTTATGATCAAAAAAATAATTTGAGGTAAACTTATCACATGTATATCAGTTTGGGGTTTTTCAAAGTATTAACCATATTTAGAAAGAATGGTTTCACTTTTCTCAAGAGAAATACTTTCAATAAGGTAGTTTTAAATTAAACATCTATTGAAAGGGAAAATGAGACTTATTTTAGAAAAAAATCTAAAAAAAAAAAATCTAAAGTGAAATCATTTTTTAAAGAAGAAAAATCTAAAATAAAACTTATTTCAAATAAAAACTTAAAATGGTCGGCTTAGTCTCAAATAAGAGAGTGTGCTCATGGGCGGGAGAGTACTTGATTTTTCTCGAGATTAAAATAGGGCACACTTTTTTTCAAAATAAAATATGAATAAAGATTAAAACAAAAAAGATTAACAAAAGCCAAAAAAAGTATTAAACGAGGAGAAAGTGACCCTGGCCGTCGCTTCGACGGCGAGGCAGGATAGCAGGAGCAACGAGAACTGGGCCGTCATTGTCGCAACCAAGAGAGCACTGAGGCGGAGCAATCGGAGGAGCAAGCAAGAATCCAAAGGTGTTGCTAGTGCAAATGTCGAAATAGGGCGAGATCTAGAGGTTTTCTGAGGTTCGTTGGACGGGGTTTTCTAAGGTTCACAAGCTTGCTGGCAAAGTCCGTGGTGCATGCCCTGACCATCTCCATTTCCCTTTTCTCCTCTAGTTTAAAGTTTTATTTTAAAATTTTGTTAGTTTCTCTTTTTTGTTTGCTTCTTAATCTTTGTCTAAATTTTATTTTGGACAATAATGCCTTGTTCTGGCTACCGAAAAAAATTAAGCGCTCGCAAATCGGCAAACTCAAACTCTTATTTTAACAAAGTTCAATTGGTCATCTCTTGAGAAAATATACTCCATTTTAAATTCTTATATGGAATTTTCTACCCATTTTATATGGAAGAAAAGTAAATGAGAGGAGAAACTTGTCCCTTTTGCTTAGTCAATGAATATATGAACGTGCGCTTATTACATGGGGTTGGGAGAGCTTGTCAGTATGCAGGTGAGGTAATGATGCCATAGGATTGCAAATTTCGTTCATGGTATAGGATCATATTGCAAATTGAGGACCTCCCTCCCTCTCTCCATTTATTGGTTATAGATGCTACGTTGCTAAAAATGAGGAATATGGAATATAAAGGCATGATCATTACTTAATGTGTTACTTATTCACTTAGAATTTCTCGGAAGGGCGCTTTTTCCTCTCGCCTCAGCAAATGTATTAACCTTTGTGCATCCCCTTCTAAACATCTTTGACCTTTCTAAAAAGCGTTCCCCTATTTTGGCCGTATCCTTTTTTATTTATTGATTTCATATTTCTTTTCCTATGGGTCCCACGTCCACTGTCTTTTCATCTTCTTCCTTCTCTCTATCCTCTCTCAAGAGGCAAATAAATGAATATTCCGAAAGATCATGTGCTTGTGCTCGCATATCCTAGTCAAGGCCACATGAACCACCACCAAAAGGTAGATGAAACCCTCCTCCTTAACCGCCTTTGTTTCTATAGTCACCGATAAGACCCACTCAACCTCAGCATAATTCATGCTCTTTGTGAAGAAATTTAGTATTTTTTTTTTCATGAATAGATGGGGAGAAGGCGAGAAAATTGATAATCAAGCTCTTGGGGGTAATGAAATGCCCAGAGGATTTGCTTGAGAGCAAAACTTATCATGAATATATAGTTGAATAAAAAAATTAAAAAAATCTGTTGGAAGCATAACAAAATCAAGTCTTGAAACTTATTACATTCATTCAGTTAAGTCCATTTGTTGATTGTATATTTTGAAAGTTTTAAGACTTAGTTACACCGTCATAATAAATTTTATGATTAAATTTCATTTTTTAGAAATTTTAGAATTTGATTGTATTTTTATTTTCATGACGAGTTTTATAAGTTGATTATATTTTTTTTTTTAAAGTTTTAGAATTTTCTTAATTAGAAGAAAGTTTTAAATTTTAATTAAATATATTTGATGAGGGTTAGAACTTAACCCTTTTCCTTGAACGAATGAATAAGTAACTGTATAAACGAATGAATAACTCGTTCATCTCAAACAAGAGTGAAAAGAAAATTTCGACAAAATCGAGGTGGGAGAGGGGGGGGGGGTGGAAATGGGAACCGGGGTGGCCCGCCGCGAATCGAGGCAGATAGGGGCCATGGGGGAATCGAGGTGGATAGGGACAAAAATAGGAACCGGGTGGCGTATCGGGACACGCGGGGATGGAGTTGGGCCGCATGATGTCGTCATGTAGCGCGTGAAGGGGTCAAGATGACGGCAATTCACCGGGGGAGGGAGGGCAGCAGCTGCAGCAGCAATAGCAATAGCACTAGCGCTAGCACTAACACTAGCCTTTCCTGGTCTTGCTTTCTTCCGGCTTCGCGAGTCAACAATTTTGACCGGGACAGTCCAATCCGAGTATGGCTCTACGTGCCCTTTCGACGCACCTCACAGCTAGCGCGCGCCACCGCTGACTCATCACGAACTCACTTCGACACGCCTCCCAGTCTTGCTTGCTTGGGAACGATTCTTTTACCTGATAAGAATAGAAAAGATTCCTTTACCCTATAAGAATAAAAAAGAAAAGAAAAGGAAGAGGGCAGATGAGTATGATTAACCCATGCAAACTTTGATTATTCGCTCGGGAGCGACTCCTTTATCCCATAAAAATAATAATAAAAAAGCAAAAAAAAGGAAGAAGGCTAATGAGCATGATTGACCCATTAAGTGAGGGGTTGGAATTTCTTTCCGAGAATGAAGTGATGACTCTAACACCGTCTTTTTCCTCCGTCGTGGCCCTGTCCTGATTTTTTAATAGAGGGCGCGTAGAAAATGGGGAGTTCGTGGAGAAAAAGAGAGAACAAACTTGAAAAGTCCCATTCGTCAAAAAAAAAAAAAAAAAGAAGAAGAAGAAAAACTAGAAAAGTCCCAAGAAAGCTTGGGAGAGAGGGAGGGAGGGAGACTTTAGGGCTGAGGTTGTATTATGTTGTGTTTCTTGGATGAACTGCCGCCAGTATATTCCATTGCAGGAGAACCGGAAGGAAGGAAGGAACCAAGAAGATTCGGGTCGTGGGTTCCGATGTTTCAGTCAGGAGACGTGTGGCTCCCGGATGAGAAAAAAACATTAGGTACTCCTGCCGTGCGTCGGTGCCCACGGAGAATACGGCACGTGTCGATACTATTTCTCCCGACCCCTTCTGCACAAGGGATTCGATATCGGGCATGGCCCTACCAGTAAAGGGGCCGGAGGGGAAGGAAAAAGGGGCTCGGGGCCGGATAGTACCGGCTCTTGAGTTGGATCCACATGAGTATTGCACACACGTGTGCATTGATGCCAATAGTGAGACCCAAAAATAAAAAAAGCATGAGAAAGAAATAAAAAAAATTAAAAGTAAAATGATTTTTTAAAAAATATTCAAATTATTATTCACGTCGATGTTAATCATTTCGCGTGTCATGACCGACACTCATGATAGCGATTTTCAATCAAAATTAATTGAAATGACTATATTAACGAATCGTTAAAATGTTGAAAACTAAATTAGTCAAATTAAAAAGTTTAAGATTGAATTGGCACAAACATAATAAGTTTATATAATATATACAGGCAATTTTCCCTATCTAAGTGAGACAAACCTCTTGTACCTAGATTTATTATTGTGAATCACTAGTGAGGTGAGATAAAAGCTTGGATGTGAAATGAAAAAGCCTTAAAGGCTAGGGATGAAGATTGTATTTTGGAAAGTGGGCTCTCGGTCAACCCACCTTTGTACTTAGATTCGATTTGTGGATTTTGGGCCAGTGGATTCAGAAAGTTAAATAAGCGAGGTTAGAAACACTATAAAAATCGGCTAAACTTTTCTCTTTCCATCAGCTCTTTTATTGTGTGCATACCAATTGATCGTTGAATTGCTTACCTATTCTTTGTGCTTAATTGTTGAATAATTTGATTTATTATTGTGTTATCTTAACATCAAACAATTGGTATTAGAGCAAGTGCTTCAAAAATGGATGGGTATTTCGCTTGTGATTTATTGGATTTTTTGAGCTAAAGATCATGGCTTGAAATGTTGTTGGTACCGCCTTAGGCAAAAGCCAATCGATTGTTAGACCTCCTTTGTCCTCGGCTGTAAACTTACGACTACTGGAAAAGCGAGGGTGAGAACTCTTATTCAATCGCAAAATTACTGAACAAGTCCAGTTCATAGCAATTCAATGCTAAAGCTGTGAACTTTGCTTTGTTGTGCTTTTGACGCTGATGAATATGCGAGAAGTAAGAAGTAGCTTATAAAGGGACCGATAAAGTCAAGAAAGTCTAAGATAAGCATGCCCGCTTACTTGTATAAACTTTTCATTATGAATGACGTTGAGTCTACTGTCAATTACCAAATTCAAGATGCAATTCATGGATTACAGATAGACTCGAAAACTAAAACCAAGAGGGAAACCGAAAGACATGGCTGCAAACACAAAGGAAAAAGACTCGAGATGAAAATTTGACTCGATTTTGACATAGCTCGAGCGTGTCCGTGCTCCTTCTGCATTCCTTCTGTTCATAGGCCTTGAATCCCTTCCGACGGTTACTAGACTTCTCCATGTGAACCTCCATTGTTCAACTGATCCCGTGTCTCCATGATTTTTTCTACTTCCACGAGCTTCGATAGCTGCCCTGTTTCCGAGATTTTCCTCCTTCCTCATTAACCGCTCCATCGTACTCGAATCTGCTCTCGTGCAGCAACTGTTCCCGCTTTTGAATTCAATCGAACTCCTCCTGTTTTGCGCCTAGGTAGATAAAACAGCTTTTGCAGGCTCTAGGTCGAGGCGTGACTTCTCATTTTGAGATAAATCCATTCCTTTTGTCTTCGACCTAATACATGAACGATTGCTCTCTTCAACTGACGATCGTGCTGCGGAATTTTTCCATAAGAGAAAAGCACCTTCAATAGAATAGATGAAGACAGCATTCCCTCAACTTGATATTACACAGTAATTGAAGCTGATGGTTACATATGCAGTCAAAAGGGGGTGGCATCCAGCATAATTCTTCAAAGCAGGCACTTTCTGAATTTTCTTGCGTGCGGGACTAACTCAAAGCAACAGCTACACATCTTCAATCTCAAGACACACAACACGATTAGTTTGACCTCATTTCCTAGTGATGCTATCAATGGAAATTGGAAATGCAAGTCCTCGAATTCTATCCAACTATGGCTGAATAAAAGCTAGATGTTTTTTCCCAAGTACTAGTGTCCACGTTTTGTTGATACCTCCTACATTCGTACGGTTGAGACACTCATTGCCATAGAGATCAATGAATCAGCTTGTGCTCGTGGAGTACTGAATTATTAGTCTGTATTGATCTCCAGTGGACTGATTAAACTGTAGGTTATTCATGCGGTATAGCATAGCCTCCAACCATCACAACAAATGCATATTAGGGTAAATCTCCCTGCAAGGCGCCCCCGCCCCCCCTACTTTTTTTCCTAATCAACTCCCAGCTGTCCCTTGAAGCTTGACACTATAAAGACCAAAGACCACATCCCCATTTCTCCCTCACCCTCCTCGACTCCCCACTCTTCTTCATCGTCTCCATTTTCCACACCCATAGACGGAAATGAAGGAGTTCTGGACGTCTTTGGTGTCCTCCTGGGCATCCTAGCATCCCCGATGAACAACCTGCAGGTGGTGTTCCCGCTAGAGCTCTGGTTCGCCGCCTTCAAGTTCCTGAACCGGGCCCTCAACTACTTCTCCTCCTACTGCTACTGCGACGACACTGAGATCGACCGCGTCAACACCAATGAGTTCTACAACGCCGTCCAGCTCTACCTCAGCTCCTTCGTCTCCCCCTCCGCCAGCCACCTCTCCCTTACCTGCACCATCAACTCCAGCATCACCACCTTCGAACTCTCCAACAACGACTGCATCAACTACGTCTTCAATGGCGTTGCCGTCCAGTGGGAGCACGTGGTGACGCAGCGCCAGTCCCAAACCTTCTCATATGGCTTCAGGCTCCGGATCCAGAAGCACGACAAGGACCTCATCCTCGACTCCTACCTGGACTTCATCATGGGTAAGGCCAACGACATCCGCCGCAAGAACTAACAACGCCGCCTTTACACTAATTCTCTCGGCAGGTCGCTCGATTCCCGGGGCCAACCTTGGGATTCGGTGCCGTTCAAGCATGCAAGTACCTTCGACACGTTGGCCACTGACCCGAACAGGAAGAGGAACATCATGGAGAACCTTGGCAACTTCACCTCCAGGCAGGCCCTCTACTAGCAGACAGGTGGGGCCTAGAAGCCGCGTTACCTGCTTTATGGTCCGCCCGGGATAGGGAAATTGAGCACGATCGCCGCGACGGCCAATTTCCTCGGCTATGACATCTACGACCTCGAGTTGACCGAGGTGCACTCCACGTCCGATCTCTTAAACCTCCTCGTGAAGACCAGCTCCAAGTCCATCATCGTAATCAAGGACATCGACTGCTTGGTCAATCTCTCCAATGGTCCAAGGGGCCCCAAGCCGCCACGCCTCAGAGCTACTACGACCCCAGCACACCTGACGACACGTGCAGTGGTGAGGACGGGAACAACACCACCACCAACTTCTGGGAGCTGCTCAACTTCCCCGATGGCCTATGGTCATGCTGCGGGAGCGAGAGGATCTTCATATACACCACCAACCACTTTGAGAAGCTCAATATAGGATTGCTCGAGAGCAGCCGCATGGACATGCAAATCTGCATGAGGTACTATTAAGGACTCTACATTTGTGTCTTACTATAAAATGAGAAAAGAAGCTCGTTTTTCCACTTGGTATTTAAGCCACATGGACATGCAAATCTGTAACATACAATATTCGATGATGTATGTATAATCTAGAAGCACTAGTCTTAAATTCCATTTTATAACGAAGATTTTTACGTAATTAATGTTTATATTTTTTGTATGTCTTTATGATTAATGAATTTTAACAGTAAGTGGTGGCCATTAAAGGTTTTAATTTACAGCAATCATTCAATTAATAATATAGGGTAGATTCCAAGCTTTAGGATATGTGGGGTAGATTTCAAGTTTCAAAAAATGAGAAACCTATTCTAATGGGTAGATTTCAATATTCTAAATATAATATGTACAGAATTTGGAACGGCTCATCCCTAATACTGCCAGCTTATAATGCACTTGCTTATTCCTTGAATAGGAACAAGAAGTTCCGAGCTGTTGATCCAGTGCTCGATATTCTAAATATAATATGTACAGAATTTGGAACGGCTCATCCCTAATACTGCCAGCTTATAATGCACTTGCTTATTCCTTGAATAGGAACAAGAAGTTCCGAGCTGCTGATCCAGTGCTCGAGTTGATGGACTGGCTGGCGAAGCCGCCTAGTGAGAAGCAATTCTTTGATTGCATGCGGATGCCAATAGGGGATTGAGACTTTACCATGAGTATGAGAAGATGAAGAAGTTTGGCGTGAAGCCACGTGTACTTTTGTATAACAAGATTGTTATACACTATGTTGCATAAAAAATGATTTTTGCATCAATTCAAAACCTGGAAAAGGTTGTAAAAGATTAAAATGTCTGTTGTGCATCTCATGGCTATATCATAATAGATTTAAACACTTATCCCAGATCAACTTCAAATCATTATTGCTCTAGTGAATAACTAAATAATATAGATGGGAGATAGAAGGAAGAGAATAAATCTAATTATAAACATGGGTTAGTACCACCAAAAACCCTACACCGGTACTTCAAATTAAGTTTTTTACTACAAAAAAACTCAAATTGGTAAATCTGCAACAAATTTATTCAAAACTAATCTTTTAATCATCAAAAATCTCAAACAGGTACATTTGTAATAAATTTACCTTTTGTTAGTTTATGTTAAATTGGATTAAGAAAAAAATTACAAATTAGTACATCTATGATAAACAGATAAAAAACCCTAAATTAGCACACTCATCAATTATCACGTGTTATTCAACTCAATAATTTGATGGTAAAATTTAACAAAAACTAACGAGGGGTAAATTTGTCATAGAAGTACAAATTTAGAATTTTTTGTGGTAAACAAATTAATTTGTACTAAATTTGTCATAAGTGTAGTAGTTTAGAGTTCTTATAAACATCTCCGGTAGGTTTATTAATTACTTAATTATTGGCGAATTGTCTGGAAAGATGAAAACTTAATGATTATTCTTTATCGTGAGAAGTCAAAATTTTGATAAATAGGGATCCATAAAAACTTCTTTCTAAGAAATGAGCCTAATCGAATAATCCATGTCTATGCATCTTAATTATATTTTTTTAGCATTTGTGATCGGAGAAGGTGGATTACAGATATGAACATTAACCTCACTTGTGCTATTTCAAAGCATTGTACTTTCTATTTAACGAGACGAAAGCTTCATGTGTACTAAACACGTGCCCATTTGTGTCATTTCTTCGACTCGGGTCAAACTTGTCCTAGAGGATTCTGTGCCATCGCAGGGAAGCTCTGCACGCTCAGGCTCTCTCTCCTCTCTGTCTCTCCTCTCCCCCACACGTGTCCAAAGCGGGCCACTGTGTTCTGCAATGCCGACGCGGCTTTCCTCCGCCTGGCCTACAACGTTGCCGCCCACGGCGCCAACAAGCTCGCCTCCAGCCGCAAGCGTGGGTGGATGTGCGAGGCGTGCGAGTGCGCGCCGGCAGCCTTCGCGTGTAAGGCCACCGCCGCCGACAAATATACCTGGGGCACGCTTCAGGAAGCCCTTTACATTTTTGTGGTCGTTCCATGGAATTGAGCAGCCATGTTCCTGGGCACTTCCGCGAGGCGAAGGAAAGGAAAAAGTGGAAAAAGGAAATCTAATAGGTGGTGGTGGTGTGCTGCTCGCTTTGAAGTGGACCGGCATAGCCTCTTCCCTCTCCCTATATTTACATACCACAATGCTCCCCCTCGCCCACCCCCACATCTTCATCATCTCCTTCTTCCACACCCAGAGATCTCCTGGCAAACCTCCACTTTCACTCACGCAGAATGCCTGACGTGAAGGAGTCTTGGACCTCTCTGGTCTCCCTCGTGGCATACTGGCCTTCTGCCAGACCGTCCTCCCGACGGTGCTCCCGCCGTAGCTCCACTTCGCCTCCCTCAGGTTCCTGAAGCGGGCCCTCGGCTTCTTCTCCTCCTACTGCTACTTCGAAATCACCTAGGCCGACGGCGTCAATGCCAACGAGCTCTACAAGGCTGTCTGTCTCTGCCTCCACCACCCGCCTCTCCCTCATCCGCGTCCTCAACTCCAACACCACCACCTTCAGCATCGCCAACAACGACGTCTTTAACCTTCACACCGCGCGTGGGATGCGTGTGGTGAGATGACGAGATTTCAATATGTTCATCAATCTGTCTGGGGCGAGATGAGAGGTGAAAAGTCGAGAATTGAAAGTCAACAACATGCGTCATTTGCGATCGACTTTGCTGTCGGAACAATAACCGAACGACGGCCAATATGGCTGGTGTGGCTATAGCAAGCGGAATTTGCTAGGCTTTGTCGAGCAAAAATTACTGTGCAAAGACGTGTCTTCGTGATATCAAAAAATTCCTCCATGAAAAAAAAAAGCTTGACCTAGATGACCCATCGCCGACGTTGTGGATAATTCACGTGTAATTTTTTTGTTTACTGTCCAAACTTACTGGATTCAAAACTAAATCAACAAATTTTATTATCTTGAATAATGAAAGAATAACATTAGATATTTTCTTATAGATTAGGAATTAGATAAAAAAATTTAAAAAAAATTAAGGATTACATTGAACAAACTAAAATTTAAAGATGACATTACATATTGGGCAAAACTTCAAAGATCATTTGTATAATTGTACCAAACAAAAAGATTTCTATACATATTTGCGGTGCGTCTCTTCCCCACTCTCTCCATCATCCGATAGCCGGAACACCCGAAAGAGACTCCAAATGCCACCAGTCATAGCGGGGCTCGGCGAGCTCCATCGCATGACGGCCAGCCTCATTGCGAAGGTCATCAAGGTTGAAAGTAGCCCCATGGTCGCAACCAAGTTCTTTGCTCGGGCAGGTAGGCAAAAGGGTTATAGGCATGCCTATTCTGTTAATGCAGTTGGCGTTCCCTTTGTGCTGCAACAATGGGAGACAGTAGAAAACTTATAGCATTGTATATCACCATCGTCGCGGCTTCAACAGAGGAAGGAAACCTAATCCCCACATATTGGCTCTTCTGAAGTTCGATTTGACGAAGAACTAGCAGACCAATTTAAGACTCATAAAGCACATCTTATCTAGGTCTCTGTTTCATTGCCTGAAAGGCTCCAAGCAAGAAAGTCAGCAACATGACGGCAGAAAAAGGAATACTATCTTCCCTAAGTGGTCACCTAATGCTGATCATTGTAACCTTGAATGCATGCTTTTTTTACCCAAAGCAGAAATGGCCCTGTACCAGTAAAAGCTTCAGCACCTCTGACCAGACTGTCCTTGAAAAGAGGCACTCTAAAATAAAATAGTACTTTGTATAGTCAAATTAAGTAGACTAGCTTAAGCTCTAAATTGAAAATATCCAGGATAGATATCATAGAAATCGTACAACAATTTGGTAAAATCCCGAAAGGCCGCACTTTTTCCACTCCCTCTTTGGCCAAAACACTCCTGAGCACAATAATCTGACTATATCGCCCTTTGTAGATCCCACCTTTTGGCTTCCATCTCATGCTAATGTTCTAGGAAAGTGCCGTTCCATTTTTTTCCAGTCGTGTCCCTTTTTTAAATTAAATTTGTATTTCTTTTCATGTGGGTCCCATGCTCACTTTCCCTCACTTCTTCCGTCTCTCCAGGAGAGTTCTCCCTCATGTAACCACTCAAAGCAATAGAGTTAGAGAAATAGAGACTTCCACGCTTGTGCGGAGGCGGCCGAGCGGGTCCTCATGACCTGTGACAGCAGCTCTTTGAGCCGCCCCAGTGAAGGCTCTGCGCCACGTCTCTTACGATAACAAGGGGATCGTGTTTGTGGAGAGCGGTACATATTAGCGAGGCACGAGGAGGCCATGCACTGTGCATCTGATGAGTCCTGCAATGTGGAGTAGTTCGCGCCGGGCTGATGGGAGGCTAGGGTGGGGGTGGGGGAAGGCGGGGCCTTGAGGCATACTCTCCGCAATTTGAAACACTTCATCAAAACACCCTTCTCTGCAAAAGGAATCAATTAGATTCACAAAAGCAGCTTCGCTCTCAGGCAAATTCTCTGGGCATTTCATTACCTTCAAGAGATTGAGAATCAATTTTCTCCCCTTCTCCCCATTTATCTGTCAAAAAAATATTAAATTTCCTCTCAAAGAGCTTAAATTACGTGCGCTGGTGAGGAGTAGAGCGGATGAGTGAAACGGCTGAGGTTGACACTGGAGTTTCAGTGCCTTTTCTTGTAAAGAGCAGAGAGAGAGATGGGAAGTGAGTGGAAGTAGAAGCAGAGCAAGCGGTGGTGCTAATTATATATAATTTGTTGTGGTGGGGGGGGGGAGGAGGAGGAATGGTGGTGGTGACTGAGAGAGAGGAGAGAGAGAGAGAGAGAGAGAGAGAGAAGGCGGTATATGTATATAAATAAAGCGGAGAAGGTGGGGGAAACGGAATCCTTCTCCTTCATTGCAAGCTGTCCCTTTTTAACGCACACTCCTCCCCACCATCTTCTCCACTGTCTTGACGTTGAAGCCTTCCCTCTCTTTCTCTCTCTCTATCTCTCCTCTCCCTCCGATAGCGGAGGGACCCACGCGATTCCACCGCTCCCTGGTCGTCTCTAAATAAGACCTCCCCTCCTCCCCCTCGATTGTATTCGATTTCATTGGAGAAAACATAAAAGAAAGAAGAAAGAGAGAGAGAACCTCAAGCAGGAGGAAGTGTTTATGGACTCTTTTTTTTTTTTTTTTTTTTTTTTTTTGGGACAGAACTGTTTAGGGAGTTGATGGATTCTTCACGGCGTAAAAAAGTCGATGCACACGTAAGGGGCCCCACACACACCCGTCTTTGCTTTACGCATTCGGGGCGTGACACCTGCCCTCGGGCCTCCTCATGGGACTTACCCTTTGCCCAGCCATCCAACGTCTCTCATAACCTCCGCTGTTTCTCCAGTCATCCAACGGCTCCACAAGCCCCTTTTCTTCTCTAAATGCTCCACCTTCCTTCGTCAGAAGAAAACTTACTTACCAAAAAACCCAAATCCCCATTTCTCCCTCACCAACGCCCTCCTTCATCGTCCCCTCCTTCAACACCCATAGATCTCCAGAAAAATCTCAACCTTGACATTCGCTTAGGAAGGTGTTGAGAAAGAGAATTTATCACCAATTCACCCCCCTAGGTGATCTTCTAGCTTTATAAGAAGGCAGAAATGGAGTCGTCTTGTACACCTCTGGCCTCCGTGTCCTCCCTCCTGAGCATCATTGCCTCCCTCTTGAGCATCGTGGCCTTCGTCCTGAGGATCTTGCGTAAGCTCTGCCGGAGCTCCGGTTCATCTCCCTCGAGTTCCTGAGCCGGGCCCTCATCTGCTACTCCTCCTACCGCTACTTCGACATGCCAGAGATTGATGGCGTCAACACCAACGAGCTCTACAATTCGTTCTTTTTCATTTTCCTTTTCACTCTCTCTCCACAAACTTTGACTTACACAGGCACAGATCAGACAGAGAGACGGAAATGGAGTTCTGGACTCCCCTGGCCTCCCCTCCTGGGGGTCGTGGCCTTCTGCCAGGCCCTCCTCCAGGTGGTGTTCCGCCAGAGCTCCGGTTCACCTCCCTCAAGTTTCTGAATTGGGCCTTCAACTGCTGCTACGACATCACCGAAATGGACGGCGTCAACACCAATGAGCTCTACAACGCCGTCCAGCTCTACCTCAGCCTCTTCGCCTCCGCCTCTGGCAGCCGACTCTCCCTCACCTGCGCCATCAACTCCAGCGCCACCACCTTCGGCCTCTCCAACAACGATTGCATCAGTGACGTCTTCAATGGCATCGTTATCCAGTGGGAGCACGCAGTAACGCAGGGCCAGTCCCAGACCTTCTCGGGGTGGCCCTTCCCTGATGAGAAGCGCAGCTTCACGCTCTGGATCTGGAAGCGTGACAAGAACCTCATCGTCGACTCTTATCTGGACTACATCACGGGTAAGGCCAACTACATCCGCCGCAAGAGCCAACAACGCCTCATTTATACTAATTCTCTCGGCAGGTCGCTCGATTCCCGGCACCAACCTTGGGCATCGTTGCCGTTCAAGCACCCAAGCACCTTCGACACGTTAAGTATGGACCCAAACAGGAAGAGGAACGTCATGGAGGACCTCTGCAACTTCGCCGTCGGGCAGGCCCACTACCATCAGACGGGCGGGGCCTGGAAGTGGCACTGCCTGCTCTACGGCTTGCCCGGGACAGGGAAATCGAGCATGATCGCCATGATGGCCAATTTTCTTGGCTATGACATCTACAACCTCGAGCTGACCGAGGTGCACTCCAAGTCCGAGCTCCTAAACCTCCTCGTGAGGACCAGCTCCAAGTCCATTATCGTAATCAAGGACATCGACTGGTTGGCCAATCTCCCCAAACCGTCTGAGGTGCCCCAAGCCGCCATGCCCCAGAGCTACCACGACCCCGGTGAGCCTGACGCCGCATGTCACGGTGAGGACAGGAACAACACCATCACCTTCTGGGGGCTGCTCAACTTCCCCGACGGCCTGTGGTCGTGCTGCGGGAGCGAGAGGATATTCATATACGCCGCCAACAACTTTGAGAAGCTCGACCCAGCATTGCTCGAGAGCAGCCGCATGGACTTGCACATCTGCATGGGCTAAATATCAAACGCTCCGCAGTCGTGTCTTACTATAGAAATAAAGCTCGTTCTTCGACTTGGTATTGTTCTTTTGGATTTTCTTTTTTTTTTTTTTGGGTGGTGGTTGGTGTTGGTTTTGTTCTTTTGGATTTTTTATTTTTTTTGGGAGCGGGGGGTGGTGGTCGTCGGTGTGTCCTACATCTTATGTTGTGCCGTGTGAGGTGCAGTTTTTGGAGATGTTACAATGGGCATTATATGATCATAGATCAATTATCTTATTAAGAAAAGAATTCCGCTCTTTTATCTTAAGTAAGGGAATGCTACTTCTTAGTTAATTTTCATTGCTTTGATGATCAAATTGCCCCTACTTTCTTTGAAAAGATAATAAGAGATTTCATTCTACACCTAACTAATGAGAAATATTTTTGCCGACAAGCCATGCGTACATCTATCTTTTGGTAGAGATAGAAATTAGTAGTAAAAGAACAAAAAACTTTACAACGAGTAAGAAATGATAAATGAAGATAGAGCCCGACCCCCTTTTCTCTTTAAATATTCAAATTCAAAGTCAAAAGAGGAGTGCGTGACAGAAGGGGATGCCCTCTTTCTGGATCATCTTTAGAATTTGCTGGAGGACCAAAACACGGTCGATCGATTGATCGGATGAGTACGGATCCTAGGGAAAGTCGCCCTCAGTAATATAGAACATAGGACAACTTCTAAGGCATAAAAAAGGACGACATTCAATGTTAGCTTTCATACCATTTCTCGACCAACGTCTCCACTTTCCATCTTTTCCAAAAATTGACTTTGGAAATATGTTCGGAGGACGGTACATCACTCAACCTCTAACCCCAAACCCAATTACCGATCAGGCCCCAAATATTCTCTCTCTCTCTAAATCTCAATCGAAACTCCAAAAAACCCTTTCCCGTTTCCCTTCCTTGTTTTCTTCGCCAGCTGTTCTCCCTTGTACCTTTTTCTTTGGTCAGAGTTCTCCCTTGTACTCGAGGCATTCGAAAATTGAATAGAAGTTATAAATGTCAAAAATAAACTAAAGTTTTAAAAGTAAAAATGTGCAATTCCAGGAACACAAACATGTCCCTCGAAATGCCACCAACAATTATTAAATTGGAGTAATTATACATATGTTGGCCACATGCTCCGGAAGCCGAAATCATATTTGAGTTTTTCAAATGCTCTAAAAGCTGAATTAAGACGGTGGGAAACTTGGTCTCTGACACAATATTGATAGTTCAATTGTTGAATACCATGATAATAGTTATTTTTTATAAGATAGAGGAGAGAGGAGGCACAACCATGTTAGTGAGCTCATTCAATATATAAACTTCGAATGACTGATTTCAAAGATAATATTGTGTATTAAATTAAAGTTCAATGATTATTGATATAGTTATATTACACAAATTAAAATTCGTATACAACATCATGCATTGTTCCTAACTTCAAAGATGGTTTATGTAATTATACCCGTTTCTATTTGTGCTCGTGGTGCATCTCTCCCCCACTCTCCACCGTCCGACGGTGGCGACACCCAGAATGGACTCCAAATGCCACCAACCACCCTCCCCCACCGTAGCCCTACAAACCCTACTTCTAAGGCCACCGCAAGCCCTCCCAAAACTGCCCTGTTGTCGACGGCGGCCTCTTCTGTTCCCCTCCGTAGACCCCCAAACCCATAGTCCCATCAGCTCCCTTCCGCCTCCACAAATGGGACACAGACCACCACAACCCCCTCCAATCTCCGCCTTTGTTGACCGAGCCTCCCTCGTCCCTTAACGCCGCTCGTTGCCTCTCTCTGATCGCCCGGTTTATTGTTGATGCATTCCGCTGGAACCGCAACGGTTCGGGCACGCTGATCGTCGCAGGCCTCGACAACCTCTGTTACGTGACGCCTGGCCTCGTTGCAGAGTTGCTCACTGTTGAAAATGCGGTCGCGTCCAAGTTTTTTGCTTGGGCAGGTAGGCAAAAGGGTCATAGGCATGACCATGCTGCCTAAAATGCCCTTGCTTGTTGGTTGAACAGGAACAAGAAGTTCGGAGCTGCTGACCCGCTACCCGAGTTGATGGGCTCGCAGGGGAAGCCGCCTAGTCAGAAGCAGTTTGAGATTTTGACTAGGGATGCATGCGGATGCCAACAGGGGATGGAGGCTTAACCGTTTGTATGAGAAGATGTAGAAGTTTGGTGTGAAGCGACGTGTATTTTTGTATAACAAGATTGTTATACACTAGGTTGCATAAACAATGGTTTTTGCATCAATTCAAAGCTCAAATAGGGTTGTATGTTAAAATATATCTCGAGTTTGAGCCGTGAATGAAATTCAATCCAGTACAAATAAAAATAAATAAATCTGAATGCTGAATATTTATGAACGTCCACAATGGAAATCTAAATTTCCTATATAGCATTGGAGTCCAAAGTGAATTTCTGTACCTTAAGTTGCGGATTTGATAAGTCCAACAAAAGTCCAGGATATGTAGATTACGGAATCAATTTCCGTATAAAGTTCGTTCAAAATAACAAGGAAATAGGAAAGTGGACTTGGTTTCCTTCTCTAATTCGGTCAACATGACTATATGCATAAATATTCAGCTTGTGGGACCATCGAGGTGATCCAGGGCTGACAAAGAATAGATCTTGCTTCGGAGTGAGGTTGTTGCTATTGCCCGTAAAATTACGTTCAAGAGACCAGTGTTCACGCCAATTAAATTTTTATGGTAAGAATTTGTGTTTAAAGTTTTTCGTGAGATTAAGAGATTATTTCGTGAGAAATTGTGGGGATAAATACTGAGTGAGGTATTGAATGTAATTGAGATTTGGAAACATCGAGAATGTTTAAGTGACTCGAATGCGATTGTTATCTCTATTGTATCGCTTAATTTGTAATGGAATTCATTATTGCTCTCTGTGTGGATGTTGGTCATTACGACCGAACTACATAAGTCTAGTTATGATCTATTTCTTTATTTTTTTCTATTTTATTGTTTGATTGCTTATTTGTGCAACATTGTAAAAGATTAAAAAGTCCTTCACGCATCTCATGGCTACGTCATTTTAGATCTAAACACTTGCCTCGGATTGACTTCGAAATCATTATTGTTCTAGTGAATAACGAAATAAAATAGATGGGAGATAGAAGGAAGAAAAAGAAACTGATTATAAACATGGGTCAATATCACGAAAGATCTTAAACTAATACATTGGTGACAAATTTAGCTCAAATTAATTTGTTGATCACAAAAAAAAAAAAACCCAAATTGATATATTTGTAACAAATTTACTCCAAACTAATTTTTGCCCATAAAAATCTCAAACTAGTACACCGGTGATAAATTTATCTACAAAAAAATCTCATATGGGCATATTTGTGATAAATTTACTTTCTGTTAGTTTTTGCTAAATTGAATTAATATCACAAAAAATCATAAATTAGTGTAAAAAATGGAGGGTAAAATCCCAAACTAATGCATTAGCCAATTGTTACGTGTCACCCAATTCAGTAATTTGATAATAAAATTTAATAAAAACTAACAAGGGTAAATTTGACACAAGTATACTAGTTTGGGGTAAAAAATTTATTTAGAGTAAATTTGTCACAAGTACTAAGATAGGGTTTTTTCGTAATATCGACTCTATAAACATCTTCTATAGGTTTACTAATGTGTTGTCCAGAAATAGAAGGACTCAACAATTATCCTTTTGGCGAAATTGAGTCTTCGTTCGTTTCGCGGAAAATAATTTCCGGGAAAACTTTTTCCGGATTTTCCGGTGTTCGTTTCATGGAAAATGAATTCCTTGGGAAAAATGTTTTCCATCTAAGGAAAAAAGTCTTCTAAAGTAAGGGAAAATGTTTTCCGCTTTTGAAAAGTGGAAAACATTTTCCTCACATGATCTCTCTTACCTCACACCTATACAAATCTTCACTTTCTCCTCTCATTTCTTCTTCCTTTTTTTTTATTCGAATTATTTTTTAGTTTTCTTCGTCTTTTTTAATTTGAATTATTTTTAATTTCCTTTTTCTTTTCTTTTTTCTTTTATTTTATTTTTCTTTTATTTGTTTCCTATCTTCTTTTTCTTGGCTAGTCGTCGAACCAGGTGAACCTCAAACTCATCGATCTTAAACTCGCGCTCGTCGATCTGGCGAGCCTCGAGCTTGGCACTCTTGCTCGTCAATTTGGTGAGCAGAAAATATTTTTCTTACCGAACACCGGAAAATATTTTCCGAAACACTTTCAGATTTTAGCCGAACACCAAAAAATATTGTCATTTTACTGGAAAATGACTTCTAAAAAAATATTTTCCGGAGATGGCCCATTTTCCGCGAAACGAACGAACCCTAAAAGTCAAAATTTTGATAGATAGAGATCGCATTAAACATCTTTCAACGAATGGGCCAAACCGGGTAACCCATGTTCATGCATCTTAATCATTTCTAGCATTTGTGATTGGAGAAGGTGGAATACAAATATGAACATTAACCATATGTCAACTCGTGCTATTTCAAAATATTGTATTTTGAGAAATGCTTATGTGATTATCCTTAATTTACTGTAAGAATAATAGTTCGTTTTGGATCACACAAACATAAATAACAATAATTGAAAATTGTAGTGGGGTCCATTTTTTAAAGAATCCATGACTCACAATATGTTATTATTCTAAGGGTAATTTAAAGACTGTTATGTTATGAAAATCCTCATACTTTTTATTTAACAAGACAAAAGCTTCATGCTTACTAAATACGCACCAATTCGTGTAATTTCTTCCACCTTGGTCAACCCTGTCCGAGAGGATTCTAAGCCATCGCAAGGACGTGTCGCTGGCGCCGTCTGGCGAGTACTGGAGGCAAATGAGCAGTAACTGCGTGCTCCGGCAGCTGCGCAACAAGATCATCCACTCGTTTTGGACGGTCCGAGAAGAAGAGACCTCTCTGTTGATGGACAACATTGAGCAGCAATGCTGGGTGGATTCGAGCGATGAGTTTGCGTCGCTGACGAACATCATATGGGTGGGTCTATGGAGGAAGTACAGCGACGGCGAGAGGGCAAGAAGTTCAAGGGACTGTTGGCGGAGAAGATGGAGCTGCCGTGTATTTTAAACGCTGGGGACTTCATTCCAAGCATTGGGTGGAACGACAAGCTGACTGGTCTAGATGCAAAAGCGGAGCTGGTCGTGAGGAAGTTCCGCAAGTTCCTTTGTGAGATGGTGGACGAGCCGAGGAAGATGGAGGAGACGAGCATTGATAGCGGAGGTGAAGAGGGGGGAACCCTTCGTGGACGTTTTGCTGGAGATTGAGCGGGATCAAAGTGTTGGTTTTGCTCCCGGTGCCGATAGCATCAGAGCACTCATCTCGGTAAGCACTCACCCTCGTGACATCCTCCAAACCGAGATCCACGAAATCGCAGATCGCAAGCCAATAATAAGTGATGAGGACTTGGAGAAAATGCATTACCTACGACTACGACCAGTTGTCAAAGAGAATCTCCGCCTCTCACGGCAGTCGACCAAGGACATCAGTATCCGAGACTACGACATCACAACAGGGACTACGGTGATCCTGAATGCCTGGACCATTGGGAGAAACCCTGGCACGTGGGACGAGCCGGGCAAGTTCAAGCCAAATAGATTCTTGAATAGCCCATGGGGCTCCAGGAAACAGCATTTCAAGTGGATTCCGATCGGTGCAGGGAGGAGGGCTTGCGCCGTGATGTCATTGGCGATGGCGACCTACGAACATGTCTTGGCAAATCTGGTGAACAAATTCTATTGGGCACCGCCCACGGGTCTAAAATAGGAAGATTTGGACATGATCGAATGCGCTGGTCTTACCATCCACAGGAAAGTTCGTCTCCTTGCTGTTGCCACTTTATTCCCTAGTTAAATGAAGGTGAATGCGACAGACCTTTTGGTTCAGTAATTGTTGAAGTTTTTGTCTTGGAATGAAAGCGATTGCTAGCTTGTATGTATTGTTGTGAAACAAACGTGAGGGCGACAGAACTTGTAATTGATCAACGCGAGCAAACATCACTAGAGATATCAATGTGCAAAAATAAAAGACACAAAAGATTTACGTAATTCGGTTCAAATATCGATATTTACTTTATGGGGAGAGCCGACCATAAATAATCCACTAATTAATTGGAGAATTAGAAAGTTATTATTGCTCATAAGTTCAAGTATTTTTCAATCTCAATGTACGCTCAAATTCATAGTGTTTAACGTAACGTAATTGCTTCATAAAATAAATTTAATGAGAATTATCTTGTGACTTAAAAAACGAAGAAACTCCTACTAATTAAATGATTTTCTGGTTGACTGTCCTCCTCAGTCGAGAAGACATAAACCATCCCCTAAACAATAAAGAATCATTCAAGGAATGAGAGGGATCACATGGCCTTCAAAAACAAATGTACATTGTTCTTTTCTTACAAAGTTGGTCGAAGAATTTTGACCAACTTAAGAGGCTTTGAAAGCCACTCTTCCGAAATTGCTCATGTATTACGAATTGGTCTACATTCTCCATTTCTGATCGGGATTCGTATACGGGGATGAAACTTGCGACAAAATTTAAGAAGTGTCTTTACAAAAAAAAATTCCGATTAAACCTGTTCTAATAAAGCCAATAGCACATCAAATGGTGATACATTAGGCTCCACTAATTAAATGCGGAGGCTGTTAATTTTTTGGATTTGATCGGACCACTCCAACAATAACGGCACGGTAGCTAATTTATTATAGTTCTTTAAGCATCTATGTATAAAGCAAAATTCTACTGCTCCATGCCCAAAAATATGGATTTATTTTCCTTGTTGGGAAATTTCAGTAAGAGTTTATACGTGTCAAAAGCTATTGGAAAAGAAAAATTGATTAGTGTTTTTTTTTTTAACAATAGTATTTGAATTTTAAAACATTAGTAAACAAAGGTAAAATTTTATAAAAGATAAGAGGAGTTCTCTTCTTCTTCTTTTTCTTCTTGATAACTTAATCGAAAAATTGTTGGTGATCACTGCATTGAGGTTAGTAATTTCTAAAAGTAGTTGATTAATTAAATCTCTTCCCCTTTATCGCCTTCATTGTGGTTGTTTATTTATCTTATGGCATACCCATGGATGTACATTGTTTAGTGGGATAATATAATAAAATAGGCGAAAATGCATGAAAATTGTTTTCGAAAGATTGAGAATTTGTATCGAAAGGGAATTATTTAAATAATAAACATACTCAAGTCTCTAATTTTAGAATTTTTGGGTCACGGAAAGTGAAGTGTCCCTCCACATTTCACTTAGCTCCTAACCATTCCCAATTGGGTCAGTCACTACTCTATAAAGATAGAAAATTTTCATTAATAGATTGATTCCCCTAAATGTTGTGGTCAGTTAGGTTTTGAGCCAACCGAAAGTGAGCACCTCAGATAGAAAAGCCACCTATTCCCATTCGACATTTTGCTAAACTGGATCCCCTGAGCTCTACAACGCCGTCCAGCTCTACCTCAGCTCCTTCGTCTCCGCCTCCACCAGCCGCCTCTCCCTCACCCGCACCATAAACTCCAGTGCCACCACCTTCGGCCTCTCGAACGACGGCTACATCAACGACGTCTTTGACGGCGTTGCCGTCCAGTGGGGGGACGTGGTGTCCCAACGCCAGCCCCACACCTTCTCAGGGCGGCCCCTCCCTGACGAGAAGCGCAGCTTCACGCTCCGGATCCGGAAGCGCGACAAGGAACTCATCCTCGACTCCTACCTGGACTACATCATTAAAAAGGCCAACGACATCCGCCGCAAGAACCAACAACGCCTCATTTATACTAATTCTCTCGGCAGGTTGCTCGATTCCCGGGGCCAACCTTGGGACTCGGTGCCGTTCAAGCACCCGAGCACCTTCGACACGTTGGCCATGGACCCAGACATGAAGAGGAAGATCATGGAGGACCTTAGCAACTTCACCGCCAGCCAGGCCCAGCAGACAGGTGGGGCCTGGAAGCGGCGCTACCTTCTCTACGGACTGCCCGGGACAGGGAAATCAAGCACGATCGCCGCGATGGCCAATTTCCTCTACTATGACATCTATGTCCTCGAGCTGACCCAGGTGCACTCCAAGTCCGAGCTCCTAAACCTCCTCATGAAGACCAGCTCTAAGTCCATCATCGTCATCGAGGACATTGACCGCTTAGTCAATCCGTCGAAACGGTTCGAGATGCCCCAAGCTGCCATGCCTCAGAGCTACCACGACCCCGGCGCGTCTGACTCCGTGCGCAGCGGTGAGGACGGGAACAACAGCACCATCACCTTCTGGGAGCTGCTCAATTTCCCCGATGGCCTGTGGTCGTGCTGCGGGAGCGACAGGATCTTCATATACACCACCAACCACTTCGAGGAGCTCGACCCAGCATTGGTCGAGAGCAGCCGCATGGACATGCAAATCTGCATGAGCTAATATTAAGCGCTTCGCATTCGTGTCTTACTATGAAATAAGAAAAGAAGCTCATTTTCCCACTTGGATTTGTTCTTTTGGAATTTTGAGGTTATTGTTTTTATGTTGGGGGGGGTGACGTTGCAATGTGATTTTGTCATAATATGTCAATTATCTTATTAATCAAAGAATTCTGCTCTTTTATCTTTAATTAAGGGAATGCTATTTCTTAATTAATTTTCATTTCTTTGACAATCAAATTGCCGCTACTTTCTTTGGAAAGATGATAAGAGATTTTATTCTACACCTAACTAATGGGAAGTATTTTTGCGGACAAGCCAATCGTACATTTATCCTTTTGTAGAAATAGAAATTAGTAGGAAAAGAACAAAAAACTTTATACATAACCGAATAAACAAATAAATAAATAACAAATAAGAAATGATAAGTACCTGTACAGAAGGGAAGCGCGGGGACAGACGGCGTTGCTCTCTTTTTTGGATCATCTAGCAGAATTTGCTTTGCTGGAGGACCAAAACACGATAGGACAACGTCTACTGTTAGGGCAGAAAACAGCATGACACAATGTCAGATTTCTTACCGTTTGTCGACCGCAAATCTCTCTCTCTCTCTCTCTCTCTCTCTCTCTCTTTAAATCTCAAAACTCCAATACTTTTTTGTCGGTCTTATTTAGTAAGAATTGTTTCACTTTTCTCAAGATAAATACTTGCAATAAGGTAGTTTTAAATTAAACATCTATTTAAAAGGAAAAATGAGAATTATTTTAGAAAATATTCTAAATAAACATCTAAAGTGAAATCATTTTTTAAAAAGAAACATCTAAAATAATAGTCGGCTCAATCTCAAATAAAGGGTGTGCTCGACGGCCAACCAACACTTGGATTTTTTGACAATTGAAATAGGGCACATTTTTGTTCAAAATAAAATATGGCTAAAGATTAAAAAAATTAAAAAGAGCCAAAAAAAAAATTGAGAGAAAGTGACTGTGGCCATCGCTTCAATGGCGAGGCAGGATAGCAAAAGCAACAAGAACCCGGCTGTCATCGTCGCAGCCAAGAAAGCACTAAGGCGTAGCGACCGGAGCAGCAAACAAGAATCTAGAGGTGTTGCCAATGCAGAAGCCGAAATAGGGCGAGGTATAGAGGTTTTCTGAGGTTCATTGGACAGGGTTTTCTGAGGTTCGCAAGCTTGCGGGCAAAGTCCATGGCGCATGTCCTGACCATCTCCAATTCCCTTTTATCCTCTAGTTTAAAGTTTTATTTTAATTTTTTTTAATTTCTCTTTTTTGTTTGCTTCTTAATCTTTGTCTAAATTTCATCTTGGACAAAAATGCCTTGTTCTGGCTGCCCAAAAAATTTAAGTGCTTGCAGATCAGCGAACTCAAACTCTTATTTTAACAAAGTTCAATTGGTCATCTCTTGAGAAAACAACTTCATTTTAAATTCTTATATTGAATTTTCTACCCATTTTATATGGACAAAAAAGTCGACGAGAGGAGAAACTTGTCCCTTTTGCTTAGTCAATGAAATGTGCTTATTACGTGGGGTTGGGAGAGCTTGTCAGTACGCAGGTGAAGTGACGATAATCGGGGATTGTAAATTTCGTTCATGGTATAGTATCATATTGCAAATTGAGGACCTCCCCCTTAACAAATGTATTAATCTTTGTGCATCCCACTTCTTAATACCTTTGACCGTTCTAAAAAGCGCCCCACTTTTCTGGCCGTATCCTTTTTTATTTATTGATTTCATATTTGTTTTCTTATGGGTCCCACGTCTCCTGTCCTTTTATCTTCTTCCTTCTCTTTATTCTCTCTCAAGAGGCAAATAAATGAATATTCCAAAAGATCGTATGCTTGTGCTCGCGGCATATCCTAGTCAGGGCCACGTTATCCCACCACCAAAACGTCGATGAAACCCTTCTCCTTAACCGCCTTTGTTTCTACAGCTACCGATAAGACCCACTCAACCTCAGCATAATTCATGATCGTTGTGAGGAGATTTAGTATTTTTTTGACGAATGGATGGGTAGAAGGCCAGAAAATTGATTCTCAAGTTCTTTGGGGTAATGAAATGCCTAGAGGATTAGCTTGAGAGCAAAAATTATTATGAATATGCAATCAAATAATAAAATTAAAAAAAAAAAAATCTATTGGGAGCATAACAAAATGAAGTCTTGAAACTTATTAGATCCATCCAATTAAGTCCATTTGTTGATTATATATTTTGAAAGTTTTAAGACTTAGTTTCACCGTCATGACAAGTTTTATGATTAAATTTCATTTCTTGGAAATTCCATGACTTATATTACATTTTCATGACGAATTTTATAACTTGATTATATTTTTAAAATTTTTTAGGATTTTCTTAATTAAAAGACATTTTTAAATTTTAATTAAATATATTTGATGAGTGTTAGGACTTACTTAACCCTTTTCCTTAAAGGAATGAACAAGTAATTATATAAATGAATGAATAACTTTTTTTTTTTTTGGTAATCCAAGAAACTTCGTAAGCCGACAGTTGATGAGTACAGAACCAGAAATTCTCGAAGCTCCTGTTTCTCTTGCTCCTTCATCATCCACCCCTCCCGACTTCCGTGTCTCTAATGCTTCTAAGATAGATTATTTTTATGAAGTCTCTCTTAGTGATGAAACCAGGATCTCTGAAACCCAACTCCCTCTCATGAACCCATATTCTGCTTTTGCTAAACCCAGTTCATCCTTTTCACCCATCCGCTCCATTCGTCAACTCATCCATCAAACCCCAAAGCAAGTAAAAGAGTACGTTCAGTCTTCCAAGTTTGACCAGCACCCTATTCCTGCTACTGAAAAGGAGTACTTTGTTACTCTTCAAATTCCTCCAGAGTTTCCCAGACAGTGGACCCAGCAGGGTTACACTCACATTCATTATGGTGATGTTAGTCTTGCTCTTACCTTTCATGGTCGCAAAGGTTTACCCGTTGTTGCTAGGATAGCATTATTGGATACTCGCTTTCTAGAGTACCAACATGCTTGTATTGGCACGATTCAAACCACTTTGAATGCTTTGGCACATTGTTTGTCACTTTATATCCAAACTTTAATATTGCTCTTTCAGATCCACAGTTACTTTCTTTTATGAAAGTACAGGTTCAACTCACGGGAGCCCCTCAAACTGCTGACTCTGTTGCTACAACGCTCCACTACCAGATGGTTTATCGAGTGCAGAACCATGCTCTTGATCTAAACTTCAACAATGGAAATGAAGATGCTTTGTTCATCTCCATGCAAAATGATCAAGCTTCTTGTATTCATGTTCCCGACAAATCCCGAAGGAGAAGCTAGCCACTCTTCTCCCGAGATACATGGATCACAAACTATGAAAAGCCGCACCGCAACAAGTAAGCCCATCCAGTCCTCGGATTCTGAATTTATCCGAAAGAAAGATGGAACTGTTTCCATCAAGTTCGGCAAAGAAAAAAGAAGGTAGTCCATCTATCTTCCAAACTCTTTTTATGATCGAACCATGTGTTCCTGAAGCTATTTCCGAGCCGGACCCAAAAAGCATGTTCGGCATTTTCAAAGTGATGGACAGTCCCATTACTATAAAGACCCATATGGTCATTGTTTTTGGGATCCTTTTTGCCGTGCTCCTCTTGCACGAAATCTCCCGATGAGGTTGATCCATTCGAAAACCTCCACCTCGGCGAAAGAAAAGGAGAGATCCCCTGTTTCAACAAGTACTTAAATGGACATCCATCTCGTTGATACTCTTGGTGAGTGTGACAAATACCGCACGTAGTTTCCTACGCACCTCCTCCACCACCAAAATATACTGTTGCACCAACAAACTCTCCACCACCATCACCCCCACCTTCTCCACCTCAGAAGAAACCAGCTCTCTCCCCGTTTTATAAGCCAATTCTAAAATGGGCTAAGAAAAACTCTTACCCATTTGAAGTTCCACCAGAAAAGCAAACTGTCTCTTCCATTGCCATGTTCCAAGATACGGACTTCCCCCTCTTGTCCGTGAACAATCCAGTACTTACATTCCCCTGCTCCCGGAAGAGTATACTTGATCCACAAAAAGGTTTCGCCATACTCCCAAAATATCTACCCCTAATGAGGTAGATGAGCATGGAAGACCAAAAAGACTACTACTTTGCTTTGAAGCTATCCTAAATTGGCAATCGAGACTTTGATGGCACAAAACAATGCTTTCAAAGTCATTGATTACAAGATCGGGAATGTCCAACAAGATCTTCAAAGACACGATGAGTCTACCAAAAAATTGCTTTTCGAATTCCACAAAAGACTTGAGGCCTTGGAATCAGGACAACGTCTCGAGTATCATTCTCTTGAAAGCCCGCAGCCTGAAATAGAGAAGCTCAAAAGGCAGATTCAAATTCTTGAAGAAGGAAGGTTTCGACCTTTCGATCCGCTAGCACCTACTGTGAGAATCGGTTATGTGCCTCCCTCGCCTCAGACGTCTATCTTTGCTGCCATTCCAGAAGATCCTTATAGGAAGGAACCAGATATGGCAAGCATGAGAGATCGTCTTAAAGAGCTCACTCGAAAACAAAAGGAGAAAGGAAAAGAAAAAGAAAAGCCAGAAGGGCCAACTAGGCCAACCACTACTAGGCCAACCTCTTCTGTGGTCATCAGAGAAAAGCCAGATCAGATGATGCTTTCAAACCCTCTAGAATCCTTTCTAAAGGATTTGGGTACTCATGAACAATCTAATCCTATTGATTCTGCCATTCAAAAGGACCAAACTCTCTTTCCAAATGAGAACAAACTTTCCCTGACATCTTTGATTTCGAATCAGATTCGGTATCTCTTGCATCCTCCTCATCCTTTTCAATTCCTGCTATTCATTCCCCTCCTGAAGCACCAATCACTTCATCCATATATATGGCTGATCCACCAGCTCCAGATATTGAAATGAAATCTAATTATTCTGATCCAGAAGTTGTCCAACATAGTACCAAACAACATGTGTCCATGGCATCGAAACAGTTCTTCACCATTGATGATATCCCTTATCACAAATGGCCAGAAAGATTTGAAGAATTTCATACTTGGTTGAATACTCAATCCCTTACCAACCATGATATGAATGATGTCCTCTACAACTTCGTCACCAGGTTTACTGGAAGCCTCAAAAACTGGTGGAAATCAGTATCCGAACAGGACCAGATTCATTTTCTGATGTCACCAGATTTTGGCCATGCCATCACCATCTTATATCATTTCTTTATAGGGAAACCCACTGACCTTGTCGAACTAAAAAGAAGAGAATTCTTTGAAAGAAAATGTTGTTCTCTCCAGAAGAAACATCTTGATAAACACTACAGGGAGATGCTTAAACTCTTTTATCGCCTTGAGCCGATTCAAATTTGAAGCATGTCTTCCCGACTTCTATTCCCAAAGAATTGACCCGATGGTTGAAAGATCCTTTTTGGAAAGCAAAAAGGGTACAAGACATTCTTTTGGGAGAAATACAGCAAGAAATTCATCTGTGTCTTGAAGAGCTTTGTTTGAAGAGACAGATGGTCCGCTCTTACATTATAGAAGACAAAAGCCTTGAAGCAGCCTGTTCCCACCAAAAGCTGAAGATCAAGTGTTCCAAAAATGATTGCGATGGCAATTGTGGAAAGTATTGTCGAAAGAACAGACACTTCAAGAAGTACAGCATCAAAAAGTACAAACATGGTTCCAAACACTTCCGAAGGAAGAAGAAATGGCGATATCTACGTAAAAGGAAAGATCGCGCAGGCCACAAGAAATCAAACAGATGCTTCATCTGCAACCAGAAAGGACATTTTGCCAAAAATTGTCCCCAGGCGAAAAAAGGTCATAATCGTTTAATTCATCATATTGAGAATGAAACTGGAATTTCTCTTGAAAATGATGATATTGAATCTTTATTCTCCGCTGATGAAGAGCCATCAAAACATACTCTTTGTATCATCCCTTCTTATCAAACTTCCAGTGAAACTGAATCTGACACAGAATCTGAAGAGATTTTTCATATATCTCTTGCATCCTCATAACAACCTCCCGACATATTCTCAAGCCAAACCCAGTGTCCCCATTTTCCTGTAAAAATCTTCACTTCCAAATTTGCAAAACCAATCAATGTCATTGCTCTGATTGACACAGGAGCAAGTTGTTCCATCTTGGACACCAAAATTATGCCTGAAGAATATTGGACTTCTCATGTCCGATACTTCAATTCCTCAAGGTCTGGAGATACTTTCTCCACAAATGTCGAACCACTCCTATAACTGTCCAATTCTTTCCCCGGTGTTCTATTACAACCAAAATCTTTGGATCCGGTCTCCCCAATAAAGATCGATAATTGGGTGGGATATTATGACTCAAATCGCTCAACTTCGAATCATCCCTGGAAAAGGTCTTAAGTATAAAGACCAATTCTCTGAGTTCGTCAATATTCAAAGACTCTTTTCCATTCACATGAGTCTATTAGATCCAATCATGCAAAAGTTGCTTCAATCATGCTCGGAATCTCATCCCGAGTTCGCTCAAAAATGTTCTCATCCCTTATGGGAAAATCCAGAATTTTTGTTCGCCTTCCGTTCAAAAAGAATGAAGATATAAATCCAACCAAGGCGAGTCACTCGGGAATGAACCCGGAACATTTAACTATGGCACAAAGGGAATGCTCAGAACTTCTCCAGCAAGGACTTATTGAACTTTCCAATTCTCAATGGGCTTGTGAAGCCTTTTATGTCAATAAGCGTGCTGAGCAAACCAGGGGAAAAATGAGATTGGTGATCAACTATCAACCTTTCAACCTTTTTCTCCAAGATGATAAGTTCCCTTTACCTTCAAGAGATTCTCTCTTTGCTGGCCTAACCAAAGCCCATATCTATTCCAAGTTTGACCTCAAAGCCGGATTTTGGCAATTTTGGCAATTGGGCATTCATCCTGATGACAGACCCAAAACAGGGTTCTGTATCCCAAACTAGCACTTCCAGTGGAAAGTCCTTTCTTTTGGTTTGAAAGTTGCCCCATCCCTCTTCCAAAAGGCCATGTGCCGAATTTTCCAGCCAATCTTGTCAAGTGCTGCAGTCTATATTGATGATATTCTCGCTCTACACTGCCGATGATGAGCGGTCGCCGCCAACTCCTTGAACAGGTTTGCAGAAATTGTGAGGAAGCATGGCATCATGCTTTCTCGAGAAAAAAATGAATATTGCCCGCATGAAATTGAATTTCTTGGTATGCACCTCAATAAAGGTACGTACTACCCAGGGCCACACATTGCATAGGAATTATTGAAGTTTCCTGAAGAAAACCTTACCACAAAGGAAGTTCAGCAATTTCTTGGGATAATTAATTATCTCAGGGATTTTGTTCCAAACATCGCAAAACTGCTGATCCCACTCCAGTCAATGTTAAAGAAGAATCCCCCATCTTGGGGAAAGACCCAAACCAAAGCAGTTCTTTGAGCTTAAGGAGATTATGCAAAATCTCCCACCGCTACAAATACCATCAACGGGAAAAGAATCCTTCAGACTGACGCCAGTGACGAATACTGGGCAGCAGTCCTGTTCGAAGAAATTGATGGTAAGAGGCACCTCTGTGCTTATAAAAGTGGAAAATTTTCTCAAGCTGAAATGCATTACCATTCCACTTTCAAAGAGATCTTAGCAGTCAAAAACGGGATCAAGAAGTTTGAGTTCCATCTCATCGGTCACCATTTCTTAGTAGAACTAGATATGGCATCTTTTCCACAGATGACCAAGTTCAAGCAGAAGCAAATCCCGAATTCCCAGTTGCTTCGATGGGCTGAATGGTTTTCAAAATACTCTTTCGAGACCAAACACATTCCTGGAAAGAAGAATGTGCTTGCTGACTTCTTGTCAAGGCCGAAAGCACCCGCAGAAATCAACATGTACATCAAGAGACCTGCCTTCCATATGCTCAATTATGGACAGAAATACAAGATCGAGAAGATCAAAGATCCGCCCAACTGAAATATCCCCGGAAATCATTGAAGAAATCCAGCATGACCGTCTCAGTGAAAACATCGATAGTCTCATGTGGCAATGCCATACTGAACTATTCCGATTCAACGGAGGTTCCATTCTCTATCCTTTTGGGTTGAATGCAGATTATCCATTCATTCATCCTCTTACCTGGAAGGAAGATGATTTTCCCGATCAACCCAAAAGTTATTATGGTACTTAACCAACAAGTACCTAATAGCTATGGAGATTCCAACTAGAAGATTCATTGCCAACCTCACAAGGATTTTCATGCTCGGAAAAGGTAATGTTGAAAGAGAAAGTGACAAAAATCTTTTAGACTTTCTCAACTGGTTTTATCCTCCAACTCATTGGAAACATCTTTTAGAGAAAGAACTAAGAACCACAACACCAAATCCTGAAGTCCATACCATTTTGTTTTTTAAGCGACCATGGCATTTTTTCAAACAATGGTAGCATAATTAATGAACCACAGGAAATAGGAACCACATCCTATAAACCATATCTGGACAGCAGAGAAGCCCGAATTCACAGATCGTATCCAGGCTTTGTCAGATATTCTGAACATCAGTACCGAGAACTTCAAAGAATCCTATGTCAAGAAAACAAAACTGTTCCGCATGAAGTCTGGAATTATAATGCCCCCGCTTCTTGGGATCATTATGAACTTGCACCAGAAGCCAAGGAAGCACTCGATGATTTCAGACAAGCGGCGTCATCCCCTGGAGCATGAAATGACAGATGCGGATGACATTGTCCAATCCACTCAAGACCCCTATGCTAGATGGGGAGGTCCTCTGTCCCAGGACCCCTATGCTCCAGGATCCTCATCCTTATCTCAAAACATGAATGTATCCTTCTATAAGGATCCAGCCAACTGGCCTTAGCCAAGCATCCCTGATCCTGACGACAACACCGATTGGGCACAAGAAGAAGCCTCACATTGGGCACATGAAGCATCCTCGTCAAGACAAATTCTCTCACCTGCAGATCTTGAAGCTCTTGAACAAAAGTATGAAGAACACCTCTTTGCATCAAATTACAGCTCGGATGACTCCCACAACAGGCTACAATGCCCGTGACGGACGAGACCGCTGAAAATGCCGTTGTCCATACAAAGTCACCGTAGCAAAGTTACCGTTCACTAGGCTAGGGAAAGTACGTAGCCATCGTTCATAGTACAGTGCACTGTTCATAGTGTGCGAATAATTCCCTCCCAGAAATCTCGTTCCGGAGCCTTTGTTCTGTTCCTGGACCCGTTAGTTGGTCTTTGTCTGCTTGTGTCTCCCATTTGCCTATATAAGGCAAGGAGTCTGCATTGTGTTGGGGAGAGTCCCTTGAATGAAGTGAGTGTTATTGTAAAAAACCTCTCATGGCTTTCTAAACTCCTCTTCTTCTCTCGCCTGGTAGGATCATCCAAGAAATGCAGCTCGAGTATGTTACAAATGTTTCCATCCTGGCATCTCTGAGTGTCTCTAGGCTTTGAACTAAAGGACTGAGTGGTTTTCTGCTAAAAGGCTGTCCCTGAAGGGCTTGAACAGGAGAGTTCGCCCACTGTGGGATGCATACCTGCAGAAAATTGACTTCGTTTTCCCTGGTTCTAAATCTAGGTCCCCTCAATGGTAAGAATCCCTAATGACGTCTCTGGGACTCAAAATTTTCTCTTTCATGAAGGGAGAGAGCTCGAGTTAACTGCGCCGCTGAGGGTGGTGGTTCGAATGAATAACTTGTTCATCTCAAAGGTGAGTGAAAAGAAATTTTCGACAAAATCGAGAGGGGCAAAAAAATGGGAACCGGGTGGTGCATCAGGACACGCGACGGTGGAGTTGGGGCCACATGATGTCGTCATGTAGCGCGTGAGGGGAGCGAGATCACGCCAATTCGGGGGGAGGGAGGGGGACACTTTTTCCTTGGTCTTGTTTTCTTCCGGCTTCGCGAGTCAACGGAACGGCCCAATCCGAGGGCGGCTCTATCTGCCCAATTCGACGCACCTCACAGCTCGCGCGTGACACCGCTGTCTGACTCAGCACAGACTCACTTCGACACGCCTCCCAGTTGTCATCAGCATTAGATCACACGACATAGGCAAGATAGTATTCCTTTTTCTGCCGTCATGTTGCTGACTTCGTTGCTTGGGAGCGTTTCAGGCAATGAAATAGAGACCTGAATAAAATGTGTTTTATGAGTCTTAAAATTGGTCTGGTTAGTTATTCGTCATATAGAATTTCAGAACAGCTTACATGTGGGAATTAGGTTTCCTTCTTCTGTTGTGGCCGCAACAATGGTTACGTACAATGCTATAGGTTTTCTACTGTCTCCCATTGTTGCAGCACTGAGGGAATGCCAGCTGCATTAACAGAATCGTTTTGCCTATAGCCCTTTTGCCTACCTGTCTTAGCAAGGAACTTGGTGGCGACCGTGGGGCTACTTTCAACCTTGATCACCTCTGCAATGAGGCTGGGCGTCATGCGACGAGCTTTCCGAGCTTTGTGACGACCGTGGGGCTATTTAACCCTTTATTATTTGATAAGTTGGAAAATCATCACACCCCTTTATCTTCACATGCAATTGTGGTTCCGTCTACGTATTCTTTTTCCTTTTTTGTTGACGGGTTTCCATCTACATGTAGGGTTCAAATTGTTGGTCCCATGCATCTTCAACTATTTTAAGTCATTTAATTTAGTGCATTTTATTAAAAATTGCTTTTTTTTTTTTTTTTTTTTTTTTTTAACTCTTCTAACTTAGCCCGCAAGAAATGGTTTTATTTAGAGGGTTGGGTAGGCAATGTGACGTGGGCCACAAAGCAGAGTGTGGTGTGTAGAGAGAGAGAGAGAGAGAGAGAGAGAGGGTGCTGTTCTCTGGCCTTTCGATTCCCGTAAGCGATTCCTTCCGTTCGCCACGCCCACCCAATTTTGGAAGCGAACTGAAGAAATTACTGGATTTTCCATTTCCTTCGAGATTTATTGCGCCTTTTGGGCGATGTTGCAGGTCCGGGGGGACTTTAAAGGGGTCGGAAGGGGTGGGAGAGGTCGGAAAGGGTTTAGAGGGCATGTGAATTGAGGGGTCATACCTCACCCCCGTGTTCATTCCTTGTTTATTTTCTTCACCAGCTGTTCTCTCTTGCACTGGAGGGCATCGAAAACTAAACAGAAGTCAAGTTATACTTGGCAAAAATAAACTAAAGTTTTAAGAGTAAAAATATGCAATTCCAGGAACACAAACATGACATGACCCTCGAAATGCCAACGACAGTTATTCAACTGGAGTAATTTTAAATTTTTTGGCCTCATGTGGAAACTGTTTCCTAGGAAATAACAATTATTCCGGGCCGAAAATATTGGCTTTTAATGAATGGAATCACTGTGCTTGTTGTTGCTTTATGTATATTAATGTCGAGGCGTTTGAAATTAAATGAAAGTGATATTACAAATTCCAAGAGTAAACTAAAATCTATAAGGGTGGAAAAAGTTATCCCAAAAATATGAATTGTAATCTCTAACTGTCTAACAAAATCGAAGAAATTTCACATGTTTTTGACAGAGAATAGGGAAGGAAATAACATGTTGGAACTACTTCCCTTTGAAGTAACAATTAATTTTTACTCTTCTGCAGTTAAACCAAGGATAAGCATTTCTAAATTCCATTTAAGTTCCACTTTGAACCTACCAATTAGAATAGATATTTTAATTTTTAGAATCTCAAACCAACCTTACACATCCAAGAACTTGAAACCTACCTCATCATAGGTTTTAGGATCCGTCCAGGTTCCATATATACTCTTAATTAAATGATTCCAATAAATTATCACCTCTACTGACCACCATTTGTTACACTACACTCACCGCAACTCATTAGCCATACAAAAATTATGAAATATAAACAAAATAAAAGCCTAAGCCATAGAAATTGCCAGAAATGGTAGTTTGGATTAATGATTTCACATTCAAACATTCATCATTGGACACCATAAAATATTGCAGGATCACGCGAAAACATAAAATAAGAAATATCAAAAATTTGTTCAAGGTTTTAGGTTCTCCGTTGGTCGGAATAGGTTCCTTGATTTTTAGAATTTAGAATCTACCTTGCATGTCCCAGAATTTCAAACGAGACCGATTTCCATTGGCTTAGCTTTCAAGTTTTTGGTTTAAATTTAGAATTATGCTCACCCCTAATTAAACCATTTGTTTCAAAATGGGAACTGAACTTCACACGATGTCGATGTGATTGGGGCTATAGCAACGTGAAGATCATCAACACAGTAGGGGTTGTGACAAATTATTAATAATTAGCATAGAAGCACCATGAGCTTAAAAAAGTAAAACAAAAACAATAAAATAAATAATTTCATTAGCAGAAGCCAATCTCTCTCATCAATATATTTATTAAAATGGATCGTAAACCTATTTCTCAACCTATGGATATTTAATAGTTTGTCAATGGATTATATTGATACCGACCAAAAAATGGATTATATTGAGTAAGTGTGTCATAAATGAGTTTAAACATAATACAAGTGTTAAATGGATTTATTATTTATTTAGACTTAATATATTTTTGTAACTCTCTTTTCGATCTCTCTCGTATGCACTCGATCTTGCATTTATTTACTCTACAATTCACCTCAATTTGATTATGAATTTTCATAAATAGAGTTAAATATGAAACTGTTTTAGCAATATAAGTCGGGTCGAATATAATTTACTAGATTTATATTGCGTGAAAATGAATCAAAACAAATTAAATAATTCTATTTGGATCATATTATTGACGTGACCTAAATCCCACTCTAATCACTCTTTGGAGGGTTCACTCACCACCAAAACCCCATACCACTCTCCCTCTCTCTCTCCATGCTTTTTTGGCTTTGATCTCTCCCCCTCCCCTCCCCCCCAAAAAAAAAAAAAACAAATTCAAGACGTAGTTGTCCCTTCCTCGGAAAAACTCACTTTCCAAGAAACCCACAACCGATGCGGTGCTGATCTTCGCGTTTCCATTTTGAAGATCAGCTTAAAAGAGTAAAAAGAAATTAATAATCAGCATAAAAGATCAACCATTTGTCACTGGTTGTGACAAATTATTGGTAATCACCATAAACATACCTAACCCTCTTAAAAACTCCTATAGGGGCCGAGCTTAAAAGAGTAAAACATAATTTTTTTTAACTAAATGTTTTAGATTTTTTTTTCTGAAATTAAGCATCGTAGATTAAATGATCTATAAAAGAGAGAAAAAAAAAAACAATTATTAATAAAATCTATCTCGGACGTCTAAGATAGTGCGACCACCATATAGTGGGCCCCAGCTTTGACCATTTTTTCCACACGCGACTGCTTTTACTTTTTTTTTTTTTTTTTTTTTTTGGTCCTACTCTATACCTATTCTACACTCACTCTCGGACTTTTACCACGCCTCTTGCGGGCGTGGGCGTCGAAACCCACTCCTGAAATTTGCACGTCCCCACCCCATCCCTCCCTAATAATGTGGGGGTTTGAACCCCTAACGACTGCTTTCACTTGCATCCCTCTCTCTCCATGCTTTTTTGGCTTTGATCTCTCCCCCTCCCCCCCCCAAAAAAAAAAAAAAAAAACAAATTCAAGACGTAGTTGTCCCTTCCTCGAAAAAACTCACTTTCCAAGAAACCCACAACGATGCGGTGCTGATCTTCGCGTTTCCATTTTGAAGATCAGCTTAAAAGAGTAAAAAGAAATTAATAATCAGCATAAAAGATCAACCATTTGTCACTGGTTGTGACAAATTATTGGTAATCACCATAAACATACCTAACCCTCTTAAAAACTCCTATAGGGGCCGAGCTTAAAAGAGTAAAACATAATTTTTTTTTAACTAAATGTTTTAGATTTTTTTTTCCGAAATTAAGCATCGTAGATTAAATGATCTATAAAAGAGAGAAAAAAAACAATTATTAATAAAATCTATCTCGGACGTCTAAGACAGTGCGACCACCATATAGTGGGCCCCAGCTTTGACCATTTTTTCCACACGCGACTGCTTTCACTTTTTTTTTTTTTTGTCAGTCCTACTCTATACCTATTCTACACTCACTCTCAGACTTTTACCCTGCCTCTTGCAGGGCGTGGGCGTCGAAACCCACTCCTGAAATTTGCACGTCCCCCACCCCATCCCTCCCTAATAATGTGGGGATTTGAACCCCTAATGACTTCCTTCACTTGCACCCCTTCAAAAGCAAAGTTAAATTGCCAAATGGGAGTGGGACACGCCGCACGCCCCCTAATAATGATGATTTCGGTGATGGGTGTTCTCAAGAGTCCAACTTAAACTCCCTAAGATGGCCTGAGATCTGGTTCCTACTGATGAGGAAATCGAAATTCAATGACGACAAGTAGATAGAAAGATCATATGTAACTTGTGCCAGAAGATGGATTGGGGCCTCCAAGCATTGGCATTTTTTTTCCATATGCGACTCTTTCATCCGTGCCTCATAAAAGGAGAAATTATATTAGCCAGAGCCAATCCCTCTCGTACCCTAAACCCTAAACTCCCACGGAGTCGTCAGAACCCAAAGTCTACAAAATCAGAAACCATAAAAACCATTTGAAAAGAGAAAAACCCATTTTCCAGCAATTGTATATCTTCGTGTGACTTTGCTTGTTTCATGCACTACTTGGAAAGTTGGAGGGGTACCGAGTACGACCACATTAGGACGCAAAACCCCCGTCCCCTGGAAACATCAGAACCTAAAACAACCCAACCCCCCACGCCACTAATTATTCATGGGTAAACCAAGTCATGCATAATTAGGATCGTATGCGGAAACATGAAAAATTATTTAATTATTTTCCTTTTTGTTTTCAGCATCAGCGTCCATGCACCGTTATCACCATGCATAACGAATGTCCGTGAATAAACCGCTGATTTTGCGCCATCCAACGACTCCCACGAGATCCAATAAACCCCCTCTTCTTCTATATAAAGTCCCTTTGCTCAGAAGAAACCTCACTTCCTATAAAAACCCTAATACCCAATTCTCCCTCACACTTCTCTGCCCTCGCCCTCCTCTATCGTCCCCTCCTTCCACACCCAGAGATCTGCAGAATAATCTCAACCTTGACACTCACATAGCAAGGCAGAAAAGAAGTCGTCTTCCATATAACGAGCTCTACAATCTGTTCTTTTTCATTTTCTTTTTCACTCTCTCTCCAGGAAATCTGACTCACAGAGGCACAGATTAGAGAGAGAGACGGAAATGAAGGAGATCTGGACATCCCTGGCCTCCCTCCCGGCCGTCCTGGCCTTTTGCCAGACCCTCCTCCAAGTGATGTTGCCGTCGAAGCTCCGGTTCGCTCCTGTTGATATTTGCAGAAGCGTGTGTTTAATGTGTGTGCAAGGAAGTGTTTTGTATGTGAATTATCAAGGGAGCAAATGAACTAAGAACAAAGTGGGCAAGAAATGATTGGACAAAGTAATACTAAGAATATGTAAAAGAGAGTGGCTGCAAGGAAGCAACAAAAGAAAGCTTTTTTATTTAGTTGTAGTACAAAGGAAGGGGAGGAGCTTACCTTTTTGCTCTACTTTTTGCTGCGCTGCCCCCTTTCCTTTTTATAGTAGTACTCCACCGACTTATGCCCATCTTCTAATGGTTTCTTTTATAATTTATCCTTGAACAATAGACTTTTTAAAGGTAAATATCTCTGCCATTTGCAGAGATAATTCCATAGACTCTTCTAGGTTTTTTCTTGAATATTCTAGCTCAAATCTTTCATGAAGTTTCTAGAGATTGGATCAATAATTTAACAGTCTCTCTCCACTTCCTCAACTAGGCCCTCAACTGCTACTCCTCCTATTGTTGCTACGACATCAGCGAGATTGTCAGCGTCAACACCAACGAGCTCTACAATGCCGTCTAGCTCTACCTCAGCTCCTCCGCCTCTGCCTCCGCCTTTGGCAGCCGCCTTCACTTGGGCCGTCAACTCCAGCGCTACCAACTTCGGCCTCTCCAACAACGACTGCATCCACGACATCTTCAATGGCGTTGCCGTCCAGTGGGAGCACGTGGTGATGCAGCGCCAGTCCCACACGTTCTTAGTATTGAAGATATAAAATAAAGCAGTAAACAGGAAGTTCAAGCTGAAGCAAAACTAAGGCAAGCTGAAGCAAAGCAAGCTGAAGCAAAGCAAAACAAGCTAAGGCAAGCTGAAGCAGAGCAAAGCTGAAGCAAAGCAAAGCAAAACAAGACAGGGCACTTGAAGCAGCAATACAAACTTGAAGAACTAATAATTAGCTTATCAGCTGCAAGAAGCCAAGATTAAAGAATTCAAACCTGGAAAGAAGGAGCAGACCCTTGCACGTGTAGCAAGCTCCAGTGTTCTGCAACCAATAGTTTGTTTTATAGTTGTTAATTCTGTTAAAAGAAGAAACTCAGGTTGTTAGTAGATATAGTATATAAGGGAACTCTTGAGATAGAAGAAGATGTATGCTGAACTGAAAATTCCTCTCTAGTTTCTCTCTTTGAAGTCTTTTCTCAAACACTTTCTCTACATTATTGTATCTACTCGAGAGGGCCTTCTTTGTACAGAATGATTCAGCATCAATAAAGAAGATTCACAGATGATGTTACCTGTTTTGATTCATCTCAGATGTTACCTATTTTCGATTCTTCTCATGGTATCAGAGCACTGAGAAATCAATTGTGTCTGAAAATGCAAAAACCAACAACAGCAGACTTTAACGGTTTGAAAAGAGTACTGAGATATGTTAAGGGTACTATCAAACGTGGATTGTTTATTCATTCACAGAGCACTATGCACCTATATGGCTTCTCGGATGCAGATTGGGCAGGGTGTACAGAAACCAGAAGATCCACGACTGGGTTCTGCACTTTTCTCGAGTCTAATCTTGTTTCTTGGACAGCAAAGAAACAACCCACAGTAAGTCGATCTTCTACAGAGGCTGAATATCGTGCTCTGGCATCAGCTACTGCTGATCTCACCTGGATCAGCTTTGTACTCCGAGATATTGGCTGTTCTCTCACTCCCCCTATTCATCTCTACTGTGATAACAAATCAGCTATATCTCTCACAGCAAATCCTGTCCTACATGCTAGAACTAAACGTATAGAAATTGACTTCCACTTTGTACGAGAGAACGTGTCTTCTGGCTCATTACATGTCAGCTATGTTCCTAGTCAATACCAAATAGCTGATATCTTCACAAAACCTTTGACACGCCTCATACATTCTCAACTGCGAAACAAATTGGGAATTTCATCTTACTCCATTCCCAATTTGAGGGGGGCTATTGAAGATATAAAACAAACAGTAAACAGGAAGTTCAAGCTGAAGCAAAACTAAGGCAAGCTGAAGCGGAGCAAGCTGAAGCAAAGCAAAACAAGCTAAGGCAAGCTGAAGCAGAGCAAAGCTGAAGCAAAGCGAAGCAAAACAAGACAGGGCACTTGAAGCAGCAATACAAACTTGAAGAACTGATAATTAGCTTATCACCTGCAAGAAGTCAAGATTAAAGAATTCAAACCCGGAAAGAAGGAGCGGACCCTTGCACGTGTAGCAAGCTCCGGTGTTCTGCAACCAATAGTTTGTTTTGTAGTTGTTAATTCTGTTAAAAGAAAAAACTCAGGTTGTTAGTAGATATAGTATATAAGGGAACTCTTGAGATATAAGAAGATGTATGCTGAACTGAAAATTCCTCTCTAGTTTCTCTCTTTGAAGTCTTTTCTCAAACACTTTCTCTACATCATTGTATCTACTCGAGAGGGCTTTCTTTGTACAGAATGATTCAGCATCAATAAATAAGATTCACAGGTGATGTTACCTGTTTTGATTCATCTCAGATGTTACCTATTTTCGATTCTTCTCACTTGGGGCCGCCCCTCCCTGACGAGAAGCGCTGCTTCACGCTCCACATCCGAAAGCGCAACAAAGGCCTCATCCTCGACTCCTACCTTGACCACATCAGGAATAAGGCCAACGACATCCGCCGCAAGAACCAAGAACGCCTCCTGTGCAGTGGTTCGCTCGATTCCCGAGGCCATCCGTGGGAATCCATGCCGTTCAAGCACCTGAGCACCTTCAACACATTGGCCATGGACCCGAAGAGGAAGACGGCCATCATGAATGACCTCCACGACTTTAGAGACGGGCAGGCCTTCTACCAGAGGACTGACCGAGCGTGGAAGCGGTGCTACCTGCTCTACGGCCCACCCAGGACGGGAAAATCAAGCATGATTGCTACGATGGCCAATTTCCTTGGCTATGACATTTACGACCTTAAGCTGGCCAAAGTGCAATCTAACTCCAAGCTCCAAAAGCTCCTAATGAAGACCAGCTCCAAGTCCATTATCGTTATTGAGGACATTGACTACTTAGTCAATCTGTCGAACATGTCGAAGGCAATCCACACCGTTGCGCCCCGGCGCTACTACTATCCCAGTGCGCCTAACGCAGCCTGCAGCGGTGAGGACGGGAACAACAACACGATCGCCCTCTCGGGGCTGCTCAACTTCACCGACGGCCTGTGGTCGTGCTGCGCATGCGAGAGGATCTTCGTGTTCACCACCAGCCACATCGAGAAGCTCGACCTAGCATTGCTCTGGAGCGGGCTCATGGACATGCACATCTCCATGACTTACTGCTCGTACCCGGCGCTCAAGATCCTGCTCCGGAACTACCTGGGCAGCGAGGCCGAGGGCTTTGGCGAGGCGGTGGCGAGTGAGCTCCGGGAGGCGGTCGAGAAGGCCAAGATGACGCCAATGGATATAAGCGAAGTCCTGATCAAGAACTGGAGGAACAAGGAGAGAGCAGTGAGTGAGTTGCTGGAGGTGTTGAAGGGGAGAGCGAACGGGGTGGAGGAAGAGGAGCAAGAGAAGAGGGTTCTGGGAAGCCCCAGGGAAGGGAGCCATTCGGAGGACAATCCTAGCGAGGAACCAGACGATGATGAAGCAGAACTGCTTATCTGAAAAGGAGAGAAGAATGCAAGATGAGTTCATTTTCTTTTTCACTTTTACATAACCCTCCCTCCCTCCCTCCCTCTCTCTCTCTGCAAAATGAGTTTCATTTTCTTTTTAACTTTTACATGACGCGGTCTCTCTCTCTCTCTCTCTCTCTCTCTCTCTCTCTCTCCGCGAAGAATGCAATAGGAGACGGAAAGGGAGACGGAATTGACTTAGTCCTGCGAAGACACGATGCTATTTGGGCTATTATTGAAATAATAGCATATTATGAACCAGAAATTTTTTAAAGAATAAACCTCACAACAATTTTCAATCAATTGTTATTTATATTTTTTATGGTCCAAAACAGATTATTATTCTTATAATACATCAAACACAATCAAACAAGCATTCCTCAAAGTTCAATGTTTTGTAATAGCACAAGTTGACACGTGGTTAATGTTCATATCTGTATTCCAACTTCTTCAATCACAAATGCTAGAAAATATAATTAAGATGCATGAACATAGGTTACTTGGTTTGGCCCATTCTTTGAAAGAAGTTTTTATGAGATGCTTATCTATCAAAATTTTGACTTCTAATTCCAGTAAAAGAATAATCGTTGGGTGCTCTTTCCGGACGACACATACAAAGAAGCTCGCTGATGGTCAAGTAATTAGCAAACTTATAGGAGACATTTATACAGTTGATATTACGAAATACCCTAAAATAGTACGCTTGTAACAAATCTATCATAAACTAATTTATTTACCATAGAAAACTCTAAACTAGCATATTTGTGACAAAAGACTCTACCAATGGGGAGAGCATGAGATTGAAATTTTGGATGGGAATTTGGCCGATAGTCAAAGTGGAGGGGTACATTTGAAATGGACCCCAAAATATAGGGCGCACATTGCAATTTTGAAATTGTAAATGCCAAGAAGCAAATTGGCTACAACCTAATCAATATTTTTCTAGCTACACTCATCAGCCGTCTCTCCTCCACTCTTTACACCATCCGACGGCAGAGCCACCCCAAAAGGATTCCAGATGCCACCCAACCACTTCTAGCGCCGAAGTCGTTCAATCCGTACTTCTTCTACAGCCACTACAAACCCTCCTAGAATCGCCTTGTCATGTATGGCGGCCTCTTCTCCTCCCACAAGACTATCCTCGCTCGGCAGAGCCCCAAACCCACAAACCCACCAACTCCTTTTTGCCTAGAGCTGGCAAAATGGGTCATAAACCCATATTATGACCCATTTTTAGTTAAATAGGTCAAGTGAAAGTTAAATATGAATTATAAATGAGTTTGAGAAAGTAAAACAGAAAAAGAAATTGGTTTAAATGAGTTATTAGAAATGGAAACCCACTTCAAAGTTTAAACCTATGGCAACAAAAAATTGAAATTATAATTATTTTTCATATTTCAATTTTTTTCTTTTTCTTTTTTCTTTCTGTTTCTTCCTTCCTTAGCCGACAGCCAATAGGCCGATGGCTGGCTATTGGTCGGCGATAGGCCAGGCGAAGCTCGAGCTTACCGACAAGTCGATTAAAAATAAAAATAATTAAATTCAATTAAAAATTATAATTATATTTTTTAAAAATAAAAATAATTGAAAATTATGTTTAAAAAGTTTTTATTCGATTAAAAATTATATTTGAAGTTTTAATCCAATTAGCATATAATATAAGTAGGTTTTCCTAGAATATTAATAGGTTTTAGTAATATGGGTCGGGTCGGGTCGGGTATAGGTCGGATGCGGATTGAGTCGAGTATGAGTCACTAAATTTACACTACAAGAATATGGGTCAAAACGAGTTAAATGGGTCAAATATGGGTAGATCCATTTTCAACCCGACCCATACTTGATCCAACCCACCCATTTTCACCCCTATCCGCCTCCACATATGGGACCCGGAGTAACACAGCTCAGCCCCCTCCAATATTTGCCCTTGTCGCCCGAGCCTCCCTCCTCCCTTGCCACCTGTCTGATATTGCTCGATTCATTGTTGATGCATTTTGCTAGAACCGCAGCAATTGGGGCTTGCCCATCGTTGCGATGCTTAGTAAACTCGGTCACGTGACACCTGGCCTCGTTGCGGAGCTGCTCAAGTTGGAAAATAACCTCACGGTTGGCTCCAAGTTCTTTGCTTGGGCAGGTGGGCAAAAGGATTATAGGGATAACCATGCCGCCTGCCTATAATGCACATGATCATTGCTTGAATAGTTACAATAACTTAGCAGCTGACCAGGCGCCCGAGTTGATGGACTTGCAGAGGAAACCGCCTAGTGAGAAGCAATTGGAGATTTGAATTAGGATGCGTGCAAATGCCGATGAGGGATTGAGGCTTTACTATGTTTATGAGAAGATGAAGAGGTTCGGCATGAAGCCACGTGTGTTTTTGCATAACAAGATTGTTGATGGGTTGGTGAGGACTGATCATTTGGATCTGACATTGTCTGTTTACGATGATTTTAGGGATGGGGCAAGCTGGATGCTTTTGGATAGACAGCAATGGTTAAGATATTGGTTTCGGAAGGGAATTCAGAACGGATGTTTAGGGGCGTGGAGGAAATGAAGAGAGATGGTGTCGAGGCTGATGTAACGGCACATGGAATGGAACCTTGGTTATGGAATTGTGAAAAGGAAAGAGAACGGACGAGGCCTTTGCTTAAGGAGATGAAGCAAAAAGCTTCTTGATCGATTGGTCGAGTCATTTGTTTGCAAGCGGCAAAGTTGAATCTATAACTGTCTCATCGAAGGCCTGTGTAATGTCGAGCACATTGATAAGGCTCGCAAACTTTGCTTTATAGTTGCAGGAGGATCTCCAGCCAAATTTTGGGTCAGCTAACCCCATTCTAATTTCTTATGCTGAGATGAGCAAAATTGAGGATTTCAACAGGTTGCTGATACAGATTGAAAAGTTAGGATTTGCCGTGATAAACAATCTCTCTGTTTTCTTCTAATCTTTCGTATGTGAGGAAGAGAAGATGTCTATCACTTTAGATGTTTTCAGATATTTATATTTAAACTTTGGTGACTCATTTGATTATTCATTAATTGCATAAAAAATTATGAATTATTTTTTTACTCCTAACCCAAAATAATTTTATATCAAATTGCATAACCTTATAGATATTGGGAGCATTTGCAGCATTTTGCATTGATAGAAACAGAATTTATTAAACATTTTTTAAAATATATATTAATTGCTAATTATTTAAAAAGACTGAACGGTGGGCCGGGCTAGGGCTGGGCTTGCTCGGAACCCTCTTCTCTTCCTTTTTCCGTAACCCGCTTGGGCCTACTAGCCCTCTTTTCTTTTTCCCGGCCCGGCCCTTTCCTCCTCCGGTCCTCTCTTTCCCTTACGCTTGCGGAACAGGACATACGCCGAGGGCGTCGGGCAAAGACGTCTGGTCGAGTACAGGGCGGCAATGGCAGCTGGCAGGGCAGGAAGCCATGCGTGCCGGCCGGAGAGCGAAATCGAAAGAGTGAGATCGGGAGAGGGGAGAGAACGAGAAGCCAAGGGCAGAGAATGAAGCCGAGAGTGAGAGGCTTCCTCCGGTAGCTACAGCACTTGGACTTCGGCCGACGACCCTCGCCGACGCGTACATTTTCCCACGGTAGGTCTCGGTGCGATTTTTTTGGGTTGTGTCGATTTTTGAGGATCCCGGCCCGAAGGTGCGCTAAAGGGACCGAACGTAGTCTGATCTATTGACCTCGCCTCCATTCGCTGCGGCCGAGCCATCGGTTAGGGAGCACCGCCGACCGCCCCCTGTTTTTACTTATTGTGCTTTGTTTTGCCCTGCTTCGGGCTCACCGGACCGGGGTTGCCGTTGTTCGGTTCGCGTGAGTTCCAGCCCTGTCCGTATTCGCGCGCGGTTCTTGGGTTGTTTCTTGTTGATTGTCATGTGTCCCGGCGTGAGTTTTGGGCTCGGTTGGTTCCTTTATCCCCTTTTAGCCAACGTACACGCGTTCGATGAAATGCTCAAACCGGATTTCGCTTAGGTCTCCTCTGATTTTGAGTTGATCCTGGATGTTTGTTGGTCTTTAGACACGGCTTTGTAGTTTTTCTTTGATTCGTTGCTTGATGTGCCGTTTCTTTGTGCGTATTGTGTCTTTTCTGTCGAACGCGATGACTAGCCGTAGTGATGATAGTCGTGGGAGTACGTTTGCTTTTCTGACGGCGTAGTCGAGATGAAGGCCAACCGGGACAATGGGCGTTAGTTGCTAATTTGCTGTAGGTAGGAGTAAGCAGCGGTCTAGAGTCGACCCTGGACTGACGCTGGAACGTCCCAACCTTGCTAGCCCTAGTCTGGTTTCTAAGGGGATCGGGTCGGTCCTTGATCCTAAAATTCTTGGACCGGTACTGTGCAGTTGGTCTTCGATCTTGGAAATTTAAGGTCGGTCCAATCCGGACCAACTCGATAAAATATATTTATATATTATGTATTTTAAATATTTAATATAATATATATTTATGCTTTTCTTATAAATAGCAAACCCAACCTACGTTCTTCACTTGAACAACTTGAATGACGGCGTGAATGACACCGTGAACGGTATGAATAACGCTGTGAAGTGACTTAAAATGTCCTCAGCCTCTTGTCTTATTCTTCCATCTTTATCATGTTCATTTTTCACTTAAAAATGAAACTTTCCCTCGTGAGCAAGTTCGTCGTGCACACTCACCCGCTTGCCGATCGTCACTAGTGGCTCGTCGCTCGTCACTCACTGTCGGCTACTCAACTTGCTTGCTGCTCGGTGCTGGCTGTTGGACTCTTGCCTCTCTCAATGCTCGCGTCGCTTGTCATTGGCTGCTTGTTGCCATTGGCCACTTGCCATTTGCCTTGCTCAACGCCCGTGTTGCTCGTTGCTTAACTAGCCTCGCCTTTTGCCGAGTAAATCAAAAGAAAATAAAAGCCCCAATTAGAAACCCTTTTTACTTGTGAACTACACTTGCCATTTGTCGCTCGCCTCGCGGCTCGCCCCTTTTTGCTCACCTTTGCGAATACAAACTTAACTGATGAGTTTCATTTTTGCTTGGATTAATGAGTTTTACCTTTTAAGGAATAAAAAAAATGAAATATAAAAAACTATCGGTTGGTCCCGGGTTGACCCTGGAATCGGACTAAACTCATAAGGTTGGTTCGGTCCTCGGTCCTAGACTCGACCAGGTCGGTCCTCGGTACCAAAAATTGGGAACCAATACTGTGCGAGTTGATCCTAGGGTTAGGCGTCGGACCGGTCCAACCCAGACCATGATCACCCCTAGTTGTGGGTGTATGGGTGTTAGTCAGCTGGTGATAGAGGCGAGAATTGACGGTCAGTTGGTTTGGTGATGGACGCATATTGATTCATTCACCGTGAAGCAATGGGAGTGAGCGTCAAATTGATGAACGATGTAGTTCGTTAAACACTCGGAGTGCTGAGAGAGTTCCATTTATGTCCTGGATGTTTTGTTTTGGATGATGATGGGTTGTTGATATTCTTCTAGTGTCTCATGTCTCGCGTCTGACCGAAAGAGGGACCTGGGAGGGATCAATGCTAAAGAAAAGAAGTGCAGGGGCACTGAGAAGGAAATGTGAGAAGACGTGGCTGTGGGCTCGTTGGATTTCGATTTTAAATGAGATTAATGGGTTCAAGCTTAGCTAAGATCGGTAAATTTGGGCCGGCTTAGACCTGGGGGAGTTTGGGCCAGTTTCAATTAGATGAATCTGGGCTGGGGCTTGTCATAAGTGAGTTTGGGTCTCCCCCGGTTTTGGCAAAATTGGATTTCGATTGGTCCTTCTCTGAAAAGGCTTAAGGGCCCGTGAGCCGAAATTAGTGTGACCGGGCTCAAGGGCCCAGACAAGGTCCCTATTTTCGGATAAAAATAATTGTTTATAAAATTCTTTAAAAATAATTTGTTAAAATTTAAAAATTCCATTTTTTCCCTAAAAATTTGCCTTTTTAGTAGTTTTCTATCAAAATATGTGAAAATCTTTGATATAAAAGGTTGTGATCGATATTGAACTAGCTCTAAGGACTTTACAATAGGGTTTGAATGTTCTTAAAGACAAATGCGTTGCTTGCACATTTCTATTTCAATTATCACTAGATTGTGCACTTTCAAATGTTGATATTTTTCCCCTTTTAGCCTAGTCAGGAATGGGATTTTTTTTATTTTCCTAGTATTAGATTCTTGCTTTTCCTTGCAATTTATTTAATGCTTCCTTGGTTATTAATTGTTACTTTAATGATTATGTACTCGCATAATATAGTTGATAGGTTTAAAATCAATATAGAATGCTTGATAAACATCTTCTCGAAATGAATAAGTTTAGGTATATAAATGACATTAATTGATTAATTAGTGTAATCAAGTTCTCGATTCTAGATCCTTCGGTTATATAAGAAATAAGGTATACTCTCATCCTTGACTTAGTTTTTAGCTTACCTTGATAGGCTTACGATGACTTCTCATTTAAAAACCCTCAATTTGTGGGTTTAGAAGTCGTAGGCCCACTTTCTAAGCAATACCCATAAACCTATTGTCATTTCCCCTCCGGACGGAAAAGGTGGGTTACGACATCAGGGACTTGAAAGTAAAAGGCTACTGCAGCGTGTCGATGTACAATATCCTGTTGGGGCTTTGAAAAACTCTGTTGAGGTGAAACTGGTAATGTCCCTATTTGATGAAATTTAATATCACCAAATCATGCCCAATTCTTCGACTTACAGTATTGCCATCGAATGTCTTGTTGCGATAAGAGGATATAAAAGACATGCACATATTATAACAAGATAATGGAAATGCCGTGTCTGCCCTCTGTGGATGCATATCGTGCTCTTGCTAAAGGACTCAGCAAAATAGGAGAGATTAATGCGACTATGATGCTTCCTGATTGCCTGGCCAATATCATGAGTGGACCCATGGAGTTTAAATACTCTGACGATTCTTCATGAGAGTAACTCAGGGCAGGCTGAGAAAGTGATTGAAGTCCTGGATGAGATGGTGCAAGACGGCTTCCCTCCAAGTGATGTTACATACTCTGCTGTCATCTCTGGATCGTATAAACCCGGGACAATTGAAGAAGCCAGAAAAGTCTTCTGTATGCAAGAATGCAAGCTTTTGAAGGAATCAGATGTGATTGTGTATGATGACATGCTGGTTGAACACACGCAAATAAGACAGCAGACCTAGTGTTGTCGGGATTTTCTTTGGTCAGGAAATAAGGCATAGGGTTGTAACCTGTTGCCTACGTAAAAATATAGTGTTTATGTTCATTCTACTACCACTATATTTAAAGGCTTCATAGCAATGCAATATGGGATGGGCTTCCTAGCTTTGCAATCACTAGGATGACCTCAATGAAATGCAAGGCAGTTTCTGGATCCTTGAGGTTGCACATTGTTCTACTGCCCTATGCCAGTTCCCCTTATTGAGGGTCGACTTGATGTTGATCCCTGCTCCTATTGCACCATCACTTCAGGTAGGCCAACTTGACTTTGGAATTACCTACGCGTTGCCTGGAAATAATTTCCTTATTCAATTGACATGAATCATATCCTTTTACGACCTTCAACTTATTTTCTCCAGCTTCTTGTAACTTTAAGGTGTCAAATGTATCTTTTCCCTGTTCCAGATCTATGCCCAATTTTACAGGGTTTGATTAGTACTTCCCTCCCTAATGTACTTAAAACGGTTTTGGTTATTCACATGTCTTGCCCCATGTCATTTTAATGTCTTGTGCAGGGCCTTGCAAGGAGAATACCCTATATGCATTTATTGTAACGGTTGGAGCCTATGCTATAGTGTATGAATAACTACAGTTTAATCAGTCCCACTGGAGATAAATACAGACTAATAATTTCGTGATCTCCACTAGCACAGGCTAATTCATTGATCTCTAAAACAATGAGTCTCAACTGCATGAACGTAGGAGGCATCTGCAAGACATGGAAGCTAGTAGCTGGGAAAATTATTAGTCTGTCCATTGATAGCATCACCAAGAAATTATGTCAAATTAATCGTGTTGTGTGTCTTGAGATTGAAGATGTGTAGCTGTTGCTTTGAGTTAGTTTTGCACGCAGGAAGATTCAGAAAGTGCCTGCTTCGAAGAATTATGCTGGACGCCACCCCTTGTCGGCTGCATATGTGACCATCAGCTTCAATTACTATGTAAAATTGAGTTGAGGGAATGACGTCTTCATCTATTCTATTGAAGGTGCTTTTCTTTTATTGAAAAATTCCGCAGCATGATTGTCAGTCGAAGAGAGAAATTGTTCACGTATTAAGTCGAAGACAAAAGGAATGGATTTAAATTAAAAATGAGAAGTCAGGCCTCGACCTAGAGCCTGTAAAAGCTGTTTTATCTACCTAGGCGCAAAACAGGAGGAGTACAATTGAATTCAAAAGCGGGAATAGTTGCTGAACGCGAGCAGATTCGAGGACGATGGAGCGGTTAATGAGGAAGGAGGAAAGTTTCGGAAACAAGGCAGTCATCAAAGCCCGTGGAAGTAGAAAAAATCACGGAGACACAGGAGCAGTTGAACGATGGAGGTTCACATGGAGAAGCCTAGTAACCGTCGAAGGGGATTCGAGGTCTATGAAGAGAAGGAATGCAGAAGGAGCACAGACACGCTCGAGCCATGTCAAAACTGTGTCAAATTTGTGTCTCGAGTCTTCTTCCTTTGTTTTTGCAACCATGTCTTTCGGTTTCACTCTTGGTTAGTTTTCAAGTCGATCTTGTAATCCATGAATTGCATTATGAATATGGTAGTTGATAGAAGACTCATCATCATTCGTATTGAAAAGTTCATACAAGTGAGTGAGCATGCTTATCTTAGACTTTCTTGACTTTATCGGTCCCTTTATAAGTTACTTCTAACTCCTCCCATATTCATCTGCGTCAAAAGCAAAACAAAGCAAAGTTCATAGCTCTAGCATTGAACTGGACTTGAATTGGACTTGTTTGGTATCATTTGCATTCCACTCAGTTTTACTCTTTGGTTACCATTTCTCCATCCACGTTCTCAGTCGGCTCGTGGAGACCCTTTGTAATAACATCACATAAATCATAATCTTGCAATTGAATAAGAGTTCTCACTCTCGCTTTCCAACAGTTGTAAGTTTACACTTGAAAAAAAAGGGGCTCTAACAATCAAATCATAATCTTGCAATTGAATAAGATTTCTCACCCTCGCTTTCTAATAGTTGTAAGTTTACACTCGAAAACAAAGGGGCTCTAACAATCGATTGGCTTTTGCCTAAGGCAGTACCAACAACGTTTCAAGTCATGATCTTTTATTCAATCAATCACAAGCGAAATGCCCATAAATTTTTCAAGCACTTGCTCTAGTACCAATTTTTTGATGCCAGGATAATCCAATAAATAAATCAAATTGTTCAACAATTAAGCACAAAGAATAAGTAAGCAATTTGTCGATGAATAATTAGAGCCAAGGGATAGAGAAACGTTCAGCCGATTTAAATCAAATAGAGCGAAGCGTTTCGACCCCTGCCTACCGTCCTTTCTACGAAGGTGGGTTGACCGACAGCCCACTCTCCAAAATACAATCGTCATCTCAAGCCTTTACGGCCTTTTTCATTTCACATCCAGGTGTATCTTGATTCACAATAGTAAATCTTAGTATAGGAGGTTTCCTCACTTAGATAGGGAAAATTACCAACATAAATATATATAAATAAAATTATTATACATGTATAAATTCATTCTTCAATTTTTAAGTTGATCAATTTAGTTTTCAACCTTTTAACGATTTGTCAATATAGCACTTCCAATCAAATTTGGCTAAAAACCGCTAACATTGACACTAGTCATACTAGGTGGAATGGTCGGCAGTGACATGAATACTTTTTATAATTTTTTAAAATTTTCTAAATTTTCTTAAAAATTATTTTATTGTTATGTTTTTTTATTTCTTTCTCTTTCTTACCAAGTCCAACGATGACCATAAAGCCCTCGATAAATAAAAACTACCTAATTGAAAGTACTTCTTTGCGAAATGTGAAACCATTCTTACAAAATATTACCAACAAAAAAATGTAAGTATATGAAGCCAGTTGGTAAATAGTTTATTTCTTTAAATGGATATAAGTTTATTATTCGACAAGTTGAAAAATCGTCACAACCGATTGTCGTCACTTCCAGTTGTTGGTCCATCTACATGTAGGATTCGATGAAAAATAAAAAATAAAATTAATTTAGATCGGAACTTTTTAGGCATGTATTATTTAGAATTTCACCAAAAATAATAAACAAGGTTTTTTTTTTTTTTTCCTTTTTGTCCGGTTTCATTGCATTAATAGGTTGGGAACTTGAGATTGAGAACGTGCGAATTAAAGAAGAGGTTGGGAAGAAAAAAGAGATTTTGAATATTAAAAGAGAAGAAGAACATGAGACTGAGCGAGAGCGAGCACCCACGGGACGTGAAAGATAATTTTCTGTTTTAGAAATCAATTTATATTACAAAAATAGATTATTCTTTATTTACGCCCCGAATGAGTTTCTAAACAAAAATACGTCTTCAATAATGATGTAAACTTTCTTTTCCCTAAATAAAAATTTATTTGGTAACAATATGAAATTTTTCTCTCTCAATTAGTTATTAGAGGCGGCAACCGAGAACCGGTGGCGGCAGGTGGAGACTAAGGCGAAGGGTAGTAATCGACGTTGGTGGGAGACCGGAGGTGACGGGTGGCAAGTGACGGATGGTTGCGATCCAATGGTAGCGGATGGCATCAAGTGGGTGATCGGCTAGTAATGAGGATGGACGGTGAGAAGAGTTTTTATTTCTCAATTATATTTCAGAAATGAGAAGTAAAAATTTTACTTTTTATTTTTGTTTCAAACCTAATTTTGGACTTAAAGTTTGTTCTAAAAATAGAAAAATGAAATTGCATTACTCAACAAATTTCTATTTCAAATTTATTCACGGGAACAGAAAAATAATTCTGGCTAGGAAGAAAATCAACCAATAAGAATCAAAATTGGCTCAACCCCCCCTCCCAAAAAAAAAAAAAAAACTTATTATTTCATTTCTTTCTTTCTAACAAGTGAATGTGATCCATGGACTTTTCATATGTTCAATAGGGTCCATAAACTTTAGTCTAATGTTCAATATAGTCCATAAACTTTTAATTTGTTCATTATGGTCTGTGAACTTTTGATATATATTTAATGTAATCCATAAATTATATAAAAATAAAATAGGATAATGGCACAAATAGTTTATGAATTTTGGCAAAAGATATGCAATGTGGTCTTTAAACTTTTCATTTGTTCAATGTGACCCATAAACTTCTGCTTATTATTCAATGTAGTTCTTGAACTTTTAATCTATTCAATGTGGTTTTTTGGACATTTGGTACATGTTCAATGTAGTTTTTAAATTATATGAAAATGTTCAATGTGATCTTTCCATTAATTTAAAATCAAGAACAATATTGAAGAGTTTCATATAAAATGAACATGTATAAAAAATTTGGGGGCTATAGTGGACAAATTAAAAGTTAAAGGATCACATTGCGCATTAGGCAAAAATTCAAAGTTCACATTAAATAAATTAAAAGTTCATGAAGCACCTTATACATCAAGCCAAAGTTTAGAGACCATTGTGTCATTTCTCCAAAAATAAATTGTTTAATATATATATATATATATATATATATATATATCTGAATTGAGATTTTCAAATGCTCTAAAAGGGAAAACAATTGGCAGTATAATTCTATACTTCCACGATAGGAGATTAATCTTAGCATCATGTCTTTCGTCTAATCGAGAATGAATGTGCATACCATGTATCACCATGGTATCACTGAAACGCTAGAGGTCTAGGAACTTATTCATTAGCACGATAATCATGCATTACCACTGTGTTTGGGTTCAAACATGCATGGATTATTAAACTAATAATTACAAACTGGCATAATCATTCGTTGCGGAATATTTTCTTTATTAGCAACAATTTATGTCAAAAAATTTTTGTTGATGAACGAAATATTTTTCATTAATTCATTTCTCTGGGCAATGCGAGTGGTCACTTTTTTAGATAATATTTTTCATACCATTCATTTTCTACGAAATAGACACAATCGGTGTTAGGACGTTTTAGCTTCATCCTTGATGATCAAAGAGCCAAAGAAGACGGCTATGCATTGCGTCTTGAGCTACTTCATCCGTAAGTGATAAGCTAGCGACTATGTGGAGAATCACTTCACACTATCTCAATACTAATATTGGGACCTGAAATTATTTCATTATTTGCCTAAACCAATTGTAATCCAAAAATAATTAGGCATTTTTCTTAATGAAACTAGGGGAGATGTCGCATGTAAAGCGTTTGGACAACACATTGTGTCACCGTCACTAATGCATCCCATGGTCAGATGGGAAATGAAATACCCTTACCATCTTTTTTATTTTCCCTTCTTTCCATCTTTTGAAAGCAAGCAAAGTGTGGGGTTCGTTTGAAAAAAAAAGGGCAATTTAATTTCCAAAATAACATTGTGCACATTTCAACATCTCCAAAAAGAAGCTGCGCGCCTAGCGCTGATGACCAAACATGGAATGTGGCCAGCCGGCCATCTCGAAAAGAACAAAACAAACCCATGTGAGAAAATATTAGCAAATCTGGCGAACGAGTTCTATTGGGCACCGCCCGAGGGTTTAAATGCGGAGGACTTGGACATGACCGAATGCATCGATGTTACCATCCACAGGAAAGTTCGTCTCCTTGCCGTTGCCACTTTTAACCCTGGTTAAGTAGAGGCCAATGCGACAGACTTTTTGGCTAAGTAACTGTCGAATTTTTGTCTTGGAATATAACTTTACTTAATGATGTAGAATCTACATCTTGCAAATTGAGGATTTCTCCTTCCATTTTTTTATTTATATATGCCATGTTTCGCAATTAAGACCTTCTCCATCTAATTTCACAAAATCTTCATCCTCCATGTCAATGCCCTACTGATGCATTACTATACTTTCCAACCCACAGGCTTAAGAGGTCAAACTCACACGCAATAGTAACAGTGATTACTGCGCTGATGAATAAGCTTTTGGACTTTTAGCGCTTTGGTGATTTTGTGGCAATTCTTAAATGGAATAACTCATTTGAACCTTGTGTATTGAGTGTATGTTGGCCTCTTTGGCAACTTTCAGAAGGCATTGTTAAGTTAGTCGCGTCTCCTAGCTCTTTTATTTTACAAAGAAAAAACCGTAATCTTCAATAATTAATTATTGACTTTTGCTTGTTGGTCAAAACACTGGTCCCATTTTTTCCTTCATGTGCACGAGAGAAAACGAAAACGTAAGGTATGGTGGCGGTCAAGCCAATTTTGATTCTTATCGCCCGATTTCCCTTTCAACGTCTTCCTCTTTTAATATTCAGTCTCTTTTTCTTCCCAACCTCTTCTTTAACTCACGCGCTCTCAGTCTCAAGTTTCGAACCTACTAACGCAATGAAATTGGAAAAAAGAAAACAAAAACCTTGCCTTTGTTTTTTTTTTTTTTTTTTTGTGAAATTCTCAAAAAATCCAAGACGAAAAAGCTCCTATCTAAATTAAGGAGGTCTCTCAATCTCGAATTTCTAACAGGTGTTGTTACGGTGACAATACTGTTATTCCATGTAAATAACGGTGCCATTTTGACCACACACTAAATGGAGATGCAATTGGCAACCGACTGTCATATAAACTAGGTGTGGGGCCTCAAGCACCCAATATCTTTTTCATCAAGAAGGATACTTGTTGATATCCTACCACCCCGAACAGCCAAGTCATCTGGTGTCCTTGACAAAATACATGATGCAGACTGCACCGTCGCTTTTCCTATAGTGATGGTGCCGTCAGCTTATCATTTTTCCCGACTAATTATTAACTCAATGAAACTGGAAGACAGACCGTGCTGATTTTCTTCTCCAAAATTAAGAATTTAAGACCAAAAGAAATAACTCTTACTTGTTATTTACTGATTGCAAAGTTACAGTGATCGCGTTATGACTTTCAAATATGAAACTCTTGAAATTTTCATGTTGGCCAAATGTTGACACGTATGATGGGAACACCCCAAAGAGGGGCCGATGCCTGTCGACTAACTGCATCCTACTATAGGGTGCAGCCCCCTCCTTTAGGAACAGGAGCATAAGGGGTCATCCTCTCTAGGAGGGTTCTCCTCTCTATTTTCTTGTGAGTTTTAAGGATTTGCTTAGGTATGAGTTATACTTATTTGAAAGAGGCACGTGAGCTTGGTAAATCAAAACCCAAAGCTCTTCAAAATAATGAAATGATCTCGACCCTCTCTTTTAACGCACCTTCGTTTATCCCCAGCTTGGCCGATAGCTAATCCAAATGGATCTAATCCACAAGATCTTTAACCTTTTGCTACCTCCACTCACTTTACTCGTGCTCCTCTTGTGGTTACCCCATTCACTCGTCTTAATATAACTCGGGTTCACCAATAGACGTTTCATAATTATTGAGGATGACGTCGCCGGAAAAGTCGTGCTCATCACCGAAGCATTCTCGCGGAATGGCGAGGTTATTAAGTTCGTGATCCTAACCAACTTGCTTTTGCTGTGGAGAAAGGACTCGGAGCAGTAGTCAAATGCGGTTGATATGAGAAAATTCATATAGAGTGGCAAAAAAGAGAGAATAAAGCAAAGAGCCAAAAAAAAAAATAAAATAAAATTCGAGTGGCGATTGTTTCCTTTTTGGCCCGGAATGATTCTCACTTCCAAGGAAGTACTTTCCACGTGTCATTTCCTCCCTTTTTGCCAAAATATGTGCAATTACTTGTGTTTTAAAATTCGTTGATGGCATTTCGAGGGACAAGGTTTTTTTTTTTTTGGACGAAAGGGACAAGTTACAAGAGTTAGAGGATGCAATATGTGCCCCTGAAATTGCTGTTTTACTCTTGAATTCGTTTATTTTTCGGCAATTAGTTCTAATTGCGTCAACACTGAAATACATAAAATATAAACAAATACATTGTTTACGATCATTAGGGTCCCATCTTTTTTTGCCTTTCCATAAAAATCCAAAATAGTATTCCAATTTCAGTAAATTATAAAAATATAATATGCGAATCTAGATGTGAACATTTGGCCAATGCGAAAAATTCAAGAGTTTCGGATTTGAAAGAGTCATAAAACATTTCGATCAATAAATAACAAGTAAGAGTTATTTCTTTTGGTCTTGGATTCTTAATTTTGGAGAGAGAAATCAGCAAGGTCTGTTTTCCAATTTCGTTGAGTTAATAATAAGTCGGGAAAAATGACAAGCTGACAGCACCGTCATTATAGGAAAAGTGAGGGTGCAGCACCGTGTATTTTGTCAAGGACACCAGATGACTTGCTTGTCCGGTGTAGGAGGATATCAACAAGGATCCCCCTTGGTGGAAAAGATATTGGGTACTTGAGGCCTCACACGTTGGCCAAATGTTAGACAGACATCTTTGGCCACCCTCCTTGGCGTCCTCGCATCCCTATTGAGCATCCTGTAGGTGGTGTTCCCGCCAAGGCTCTGGTTCGCTGCCTTCGAGTCCCTGAACCGGGCCCTCAACTACTTCTCCTACTGCTACTGCGACGTCACTGAGATCGACAGCGTCAACACCAACGAGCTCTACAACGCCGTCCAGCGCTACCTCAGCTCCTTCATCTCCGCCTCCGCCAGCCGCCTCTCCCTCACCCACTCCATCAAATCCAGTGCCACCACCTTCGGCCTCTCCAACGACGACCGCATCAACGACATCTTTGACGGCGTTGCCGTCCAGTGGGAGCACGTGATGACCCAGCGCCAGTCCCAGACCTTCTCCTGGCAGCCCCACCCTGACGAGAAGCGCGGCTTCAGGCTCCGGATCTGGAAGTGCGACAAGGACCTCATCCTCAACTCCTACCTAGACCACATCATGGATAAGGCCAACGACATCCGCCACAAGAAGTGACAACCACCTCCTTGATACTAATTCTCTCGGCAGGTCGCTCGATTCCCAGGGCCAACCTTGGGATTCGGTGCCCTTCAAGCACCCAAGCACCTTCGACACGTTGACCATGGACCCAGACAAGAAGAGGATCGTCATGGAGGACCTCTGCGACTTTGCCACCGGGCAGGCCCACTACCAGTAGGTGGGCGGGGCCTGGAAGCGGCGCTACCTGCTCTACGGCCCGCCCGGGACAGGGAAATCGAGCTTGATCGCTGAGATGGCCAATTTCCTCGGCTATGACATCTACGGCCTCGAGCTGACCAAGGTGCATTCCAAGTCAGAGCTCTTAAACCTCCTCGTGAAGACCAGCTCCAAGTCCATCATCGTAAACAAGGACATCGATTGCTTGGTCAATCTCTCCAACCGGTCCAAGTGGCCCCAAGCCGCCATGCCTCAAAGCTACTATGACCCCAGCACGCCTGACAACGCGCGCAGTGGTGAGGACGAGAACAACACCACCACCACCTTCTGGGAGCTGCTCAACTTCCCCGACGGCCTGTGGTCATGCTGCGGGATCGAGAGGATCTTCGTATAAACCACCAACCACTTTGAGAAGCTCGATACAGGATTGCTTGAGAGTAGCCGCATGGACATGCAAATCTGCATGAGCTACTATTCAGGACTCTGCATTCGTGTCTTACTATAAAATGAGAAAAGAAGCTCGTTTTTCCACTTGGTATTTAAGTCGCAAGACATGCAAATCTGTAACACACAATATTCGATGATGAATGCATAATCTAGAAGCACTAGTCTGAGTTTCCATTTTATAAAAAAGATGTTTACTTTATTAATGTTTGTATTTTCCGTATGTCTTTATGATTAATGAATTGTAACAGTAAATGGTAGTCATTAAAGGTTGTAACTTACTGCAATCGTTCATTTAATAACATACAGTAGGTTCCAAGCTTTAGGATATGCAGGGTAGATTTCAGGTTTTAAAAAATGAGAAGCTTATTCTAATGGATATGTTTCAATATTCTAAATATAATAAGTACGGAATTTGGAAGCGCTCACCCCTAACACTGTCCGCCTATACTCTTGCTTATTACTTGAATAGGAACAAGAAGTTCCGAGCTGCTGATCCAATGCCCGAGTTGATGGACTGGCAGGGGAAGCCGCCTAGTGAGAAGCAATTCTTTGATTGCATGCGGATGCCAAAAGGGGATTGAGGCCTTTACCATGAGTATGAGAAGATGAAGAAGTTTGGCGTGAAGGCACGTGTACTTTAGTATAACAAGATTGTTGTACCCTATGTTGCATAAAAAATAATTTTTGCATCAATTCAAGACCTGGAAAAGGTTGTAAAAGATTAAAAAGTCTGTTGCGGATCTCATGGCTATATCATAACATATTTGAACACTTATCCCAGATCAACTTCAAATCATTATTGCTCTAGTGAATAACTAAATAATATAGATGGGAGATAGAAGAAAGAGAAAAAAACTAATTATAACATGGGTTAGTACCACCAAAAACCACACACCAGTAGTCCAAATAAATATTTTTACTATAAAAAAACTCAAATTGGTAAATTTGTAACAAATTTATTCAAAAGTAATTTTTTGATCATAAAAAATCTCAAACAGGTACATTTGTAATAAATTTATCTTTTGTTAGTTTATGTTAATTTGGATTAAGAAAAAAAATTACAAATTAGTATATCTGTGATAAACAGATAATGAAACCCTAAATTAGTATATTCATCAATTGTCACGTGTTATCCAACTCAATAATTTGATAATAAAATTTAACAAAAACTAATGGAAGGTAAATTTGTCGTAGATGTACAAATTTAGAGTTTTTTGTGGCAAAAAAATTAATTTGTGGTAAATTTATCATAAGTGTAATAGTTTAGAGTTTTTAAAGATATTAATCTTATTAAACATCTCTTGTAAGTTTACTAATTACTTAATCATTAGCAAGTTGTTTGGAAAGAGGAGAACTTAATGATTATTTTTTGTCGCAAGAAGTCAAAATTTTGATAAATAAGGATCCATAAAAACTTCTTTCTAACAAATGGGCCAAACCGGACAACCTATGTCTATGCATCTTAATTATATTTTTTTAGCATTTGTGATCGGAGAAGGTGGATTTACAGATACGAACATTAACCTCACTCATGCTATTTCAAAACATTGTACTTTCTATTTAACGAGACGAAAGCTTCGGGGGTGCATGAAAACTATTTTGTTTCAGAAATAGTTTTTGGAACAGAAATAGATTTTTCTATTTCTATTTCTAGAAGAGTTTCTAAGCAAAAATAATCGTTTGATAACAATACAAAATTTCTACTCTAAAAATAAAAATTCGTTTGATAATGACACAAAATTTTTTCCTTTCGGAAGGTGGCGGCGACGGCAATGGCAGTGGCTAGCGATCGGCGGCGACTGATGGCTGGTGGCGGCAACTGGCGTCGACCGATGGCGGTGGCGATCGGTAGCTGGCAGCGGTGATTAGCGGCCAGCGGGCGGTGGCGACGACCGGCGACGGCGGCGGCGGCGGCGAACTGCGGCCGGCGACAATGGATGGCGGCCAGCGGCTATGGAAGGCAGCCGTCGACCAACGACTGTAACGCGGGCCACTGTAACGCGGACGCGTCTTTCCACTGCTTGGCCTACAACGTCGCCGCCCACGGCGCCAACAAGCTCGCCTCCCCCCACAATTTTGCGTGGATGTGCGAGGCGTGCGAGCGCGCGCCAACAGCCTTAGCGTGGAGGGCCGCCGCCGCCGCCCTGCGCGTCGCGTGCAACATGGTCGTGCACTTGCCAACCCCCTCGCCGGCCGCCACGTGCGAGTCCGGCCCATGGCGACGGGCTCCGTCCCTGACTTCCTCAACGGCGAGGTGCTGCGGCCCCACGAAGATCGCGAAATGGGCCGGAGCGGAAGCCAGAGATGCGTTCTGGAATGAAGAGAGAGAGAGAGAGAGAGAGAGGAGAAAAGAGAGAGGAGAGAGAGTCTGAGCATGCAGAGGAGAGAGAAGAAAGAGTCTGAAATGATGAGTCCGGCTTAGCTGACTGACGGTCAACTAATTATCGCTCAGTTTTGTGATGACCCAATTTTTTTTTTTCCGAATAATGCTTCTATAACCGTCCGTTACGCGTGCAAAGACTGACAGACCATTACTGACCGCAAAATTTGCGCTTGGAACCTTCTCACTTATGCAAACTAAGAAACAATTGTTTTATTTGTGTTTTGCCCCTGGAGTCTGGTGGAGAATGTGTAAACAAGTTATATAATGATTTTTCATCCTTTTATTAATTGACAAATTTTCAAAAATTAGTTCTCCTTTAAAAATTCATGATATTTGAAAATACACAAAAATTATGCAATATGAATCTAATGCAGGTATGTCTATTTTCTTTTATCCGTTGACGCAACTTTATGGAATTTTATATAGTACTCCAATGTGCTTAGAGACATTTTCAAATAGAATATTATTTTAAATATATCATGAACGACTCTATAATATTTAATGAGATATGACATTTAGATTGACACGCATTATTTACTAGAATGTGTTATGCTATAATTGATCATTCTAATGTGATTGATTGTAATAGGCATGTTTAAAAGGTCTATTTTATTGTGAATATTTCTTTTTTTTTTTTGGCGGGGGAGTACTTTTACGGAAGCAACTGTTGACGCCTAATTTTTTGTTTTTATTTTATCTTTTTGCTTTTTTAATTAATTAGTTTCCTTTTTTATTATTGTTATTATCATCATCTCCTTTTTCGGTTTTATTTCCTTTTTATCTCATTTTGATTAAAAGCTACAGAAAAACAAAAAATGAAAAAAAAAAACAGAAAAAAACGAAAAAACAGAAAAGAAAAGAAAAAAGGGGGAGGCAGCCCGCGCGGGTCGACCCACGCTCGCGCTCAACCCGCGCTCGACCCACCGGGTCGTCTCCTTCGCCCGGTTTCGCGTGCGAAGCACGCGCGGGCAGCCGCGACGACCAGAGAAAAGCAGGGCAGACAGTGGCGTGCACGGAGCAGGCGGAGCAGACGCTAATAGGAAGCGGGGCTGACGAGACGCCGGTTCGGCCGCGGCGGCCACCGGTCGAGCCCTCATCGGCCGATCATTTGCTGCCTATAAATACCCCCCCTTCGATCCAGAGCACACCGTGGCACAGCAAGGAGGAGAAGGAGAAGCTCGCGATCTCTATAACCCCGCTAAGAGACTTCAGAGGGGGGGTCGAGATCTGCGACCTTCGATCTCAACTTCGCCGGAGATCCAGAGAGAGAGAGAGAGAGAAAAAGGGAAAAGCCGAAGCTGGTTTCGCCGTCGCCACCGTCTTCGCCGTCGCAGCCCAGCACCACCGCCGTGAGCAGGTGATCCTGCGGTGACGAAGCCTCCTTCCCCAGTCCAGCATTGCCGCCGTCACCGTCGTTCCAGTGGCCGTCGCCGTCGCGGACCGCCTTCGGCAATCCCCAAAATCGAAACCCTAGGGTTCCCGATTTCGAGTCGCAATTCCGGGTCGTCTAGTCGGATCCGAATCGGGAACCGAGTAGGGTTTCGCGTTTTAAAGGGTGAATTGAAGGTCGGGTCGCCGTCGGGTCGGATCGGGTCGGGTGTCCGTGAAAACGGCACCGTTTCACGCTGAGCCAGAGGACGGATCGCGAAGTCGGGTCGCGGAGCCAGGTCGGGTATTCGCGAACGGCGTCGTTTCACGTTGAAGCCGAGCCATGTGGAGGAAGCGGCGTCGTTTTGGGCGAGGAGCAGGTCGCCCGGCTCGTCGGGTTGGGCCGGACACACCCACGCCCGGCCCGACGTCGTTTCGGCGCCCTTTCCCCCAAAACGCGGCCCGCTCGCGTTTTTGGGCTAGCCCGGGCGGATCCGACCGGGCCGGTTTTATGATATTTTAAATAAAAAATCTTTTTAAAAATCTTTTTAATTTCCAAAAAAATCAAAAATGTTTTAAAATGTTTAAAAAATGTTTTATTTTCAAAAAATCAAAAATAAAAATAAAAATATTTTATTTTCAAAAATACTTAAAATATTAAAAATATTTTTATTTTCCAAAAAACCAAAAATATAAAAAATGTTTTATATTTTCCAAAAATCAAAAAAAAATGTCAAAAAATCCCAAAAAATGCCAAAGTTCATAAAAAGTCCGAATTTTCATAAAATGCCAAAAAGACTTGTATTTTTCCAAAAATACCCAAAAATCCAAAATCCCTTTTATGTCCAAAAATGAGAAAAATACCCAAAAATGTGATTTTTCCTAAAATGCATGGAAAATCCCCAAACATCCAAAAACCTTAGAGTTTAAACAAGATTAGGTACCGAAAGGGCTTTAGTGATTAACTAGTGTAATCAAGTCCCCAATCCTAATTTCTCTTGTTGCACGGGAGCGAGTATTTCTCCCGATACTTCGCTTGGGTTTCTAATCAACCTACCCCAAATCGATTAGTGACGACTCCATTTTAAAAATTGATTTACAAACTAAAAAATTTTAAAGTCGTGAATTGGCGGACTTGGGAGAGTCCAGGCTTTAATTAAATCCAACCAAGCCATTAGCCTCTTTAGGCGCTCGCGCCCGATCCGGCCGGGCGCCCCCGAAAAAAAGGGGTCGCGACAGCTTGGCGACTCCGCTGGGGACTTTAAGGACTTAGGCCATGTTTATCTTGTTTAAATTCTTTACTGACTTAGGTTTTTTTTCTTTTTATAGGTCAAGAGCTTAGAAATTTATTTTAGGCTTGCTTAAATTAAATTGTCTCGTGATGATAAATTGTCATGCATACTTTACTATTTTAAACACTACACGTGGCACACACAGCCCGGCCGCCGGACCTGGGCGGCCATAGGATTTCTAGGATGGTGTTAAGAAAGATACGACCTTGAACGTGAGACTGCGATGTAGAGGTTGCCTTTCTTTTCCTCGAATTTCTTAGCCGAGGTTAAGAGGGTACGCTGCTAACGCGAGACTGCGACTGGCAGATGCCCTTTTAATTTCATCAAGCCTTTTGAGTTAGAAATCGAGCCGCACATCTCATGTGTATGTCTGTGTGCTTGTCATTTTACTTAAAAGCAAAGTAATTTATTTACTTTTTTGACCCATGGCAATTTAGGATACGCTTTTCAAAATCCCGGTTTATATGCGATGGGGGAAGATGACATCCAGTTCATTCCTACACCCAAGCTAGAACTCTTCCGATGGTGGGGCCAGTTGGATCAACTTGCCCAGGAGCGTGTAAAGGACAAGCTCGGCCATCTCATTTCATTAATCCGAATCACTGTTTGCCCAGAAGTCATACAAGCCATTGCACATTTCTGGTGCCCGAGGACGCTTACCTTTATGTTTGGGAGGTTTGAGCTAACTCCGACCCTGGAAGAATACAACATAATCACTGGGATGCCCCTTGGAAAAGAACTGGTCAGACCATCAACAGGCGCCCTCCCTTGGCGCGGACTACCGCATTTTTTAGAAATCGAGTTCTATGTTATGAGGCAAATTCTCGATTATAACAACAATACTTGCCCTTTGGAATTCTTGAATGAATGTTTTCAAAATCAGTCCATGACTAAAAGAAGCGAGATTTTCCTCCTGGCATTTTTCGGGCTCGTCGTTTTCTCCCACCAAAGAAACGTCATAAGTCCTAAAATGGTTTGGATCATCAATCAAATCTTGGGGGGAGCCAATTATGTCAACATAATTTTAGCTGAAACTTTCCTGTCCTTTAACCGTTTTAAAGACAACACAGAAAAAAATCATGCGAGCCTCTCCAGAAATTTTACAAGTCTGGTTCTTTTCTCACTTGAGCGAATACCGGGGCATCATGCGGTCGTTTGAAACAAACACTTCTGAGCATCCATTACAAAAATTCATGGTTTTAGGACCTTACATTCCTAATCAAACCAGTTTACATTTGGTCGATTTCCTAAGAAATCCAGCTCCCGAGATATTCCAGTGATGTGCTGGTTGGTTCTACGAAAAGAGGGCTCGCTTTGCCTACAGACGCACCCACCCAATTCCATTGCTTGGCTGGACTGGCGTCGTTCCCTATTACCCATTTCTAGTGGCACGATAATTTGGAGCCCTACAGGAGATCCCACCACGTTCTAAGTGGAGAGTCCCTCCGGTCTTCTTCAATACCAATGATGGCTATGCATTCGACATCTCCACTTGTGAAGAAGCCTGGGATAAGTGCCATCGCAAAAGGATTGTGGTACCTGAAGGACTCGAAAGAGAAGAAAAAGCTCACCACGCTTCTGCGGCCTACATCCGTCATTATCACATCTCGAAAAGGCACAAGCCATCGGTCCCTCGGTCCATCAGAGAGAACAGCCCGCACGAGCAAGTAGGCCTTATGCAAATGATGCGGGAAGTAAGCCAGATACTCAGCTCAGAACCAGTCCAAGGAAGCAAGCAGCTTTCACAAGACCCCCTGTCGGATATGTCTTAGTAGTCCTGTCTCCTTAGTTTTGCAAAGGCTTTGTCCCATTGTCTCGGGACTTTTCTCTAATGTCTAGTACTTCATTCTGTCATTTCAATTTCTAAACGTCAGAAGTCTGTAAAATCCTCTTTTGATAAATGAAGGTAGATAGACCGTTGCCATGGGTCAATCCTTGCTTGCTCTATGCTTATTCGTTGTCTTCACGCCACCGCAGGTGATCATGAATCATCAGCCATCAGCCAGCCGCGAATGGCCCTACATGATAGAACCTGATTAGGATGAAGTGCAGAATCACCTTGCCCACATTGAAGACGGCGTAGGGCAGATGTCCATTACCCTTCAACAGCTCTCGAGACAAATAAAATCCGCTCATGATAAGCCCAACTCTGTAACTGCCCTAAGCACTGTCGTGACCCCTGCAGATGTGCTAAAAACTAGCCAATACTATGAACAATTTGAAAAAATCATGAAAAAGTTAAGTCAGCTACAGGGGCAGAATCCCATCGACTTATCTGATTATGCCGATTTTGAGATCCCTGAAAAATTCAAAGCACCTGAATGTGAAAGGTATGCTGATACCTCCCACCCTGAGGCCTACCTACAAGCCTACCTGATCCAAAAGATGATTCAATCATACCAGTCGAGCCTGACTGGCCCTGCCCTGCGATGGTACATTGTTAGAAAGATTAGTCTCCTTAAAACCTGGAAGGAACTAATTCATGTTTTCCATCAAGAATACGATATTGACATCAGCCCTAACATAACCTTGCCCTACGAAGAGCCGATGACCGTGGAACGTGAGAGGTTGTTAATTGTGGAAACATGAGAGAAACGTATCGAGGAAACCGTGCATAATGAATGGGTAATTAAGCAGCATCTAGTTACTAAAGAGTTCCCCACTAGGAAAGGCAAGGAGCCTTTGTACGAGGTCGCGGGTTCAGAGCTTGTTTAAGACTGGGGCATGACAAAACAACTCCCCAGACTTACCCCAAGAGCTAGGGTCCAAAGAATACCAACCCCTATCAACTTGGAAAGTGACTCAGACAGTGAAACCTTAATATCTCTCACTTCCTGCGATAAAATTGAGCTAGCCAAGCGTAGGGCCTTACTCAAAAGGTCTGGACCAGGGACCAAGAAAAGAAAGCCTAGCTAGATTGATACGTCATCCGACGACAAGCTATAGTATCAAAGCTCCGAGCATTCCCAGGAATACAACCTTAAAGGCAGCCATCCCCTGGAGTATAATCCTGAAGACTTCTCGCTCCTAGAATACCATCCCAAGGACTTCCAGTGCTATTTCGATGGCGAGACTGATAGTTCATCCTATAACTGTTTTCTGCTCTCATCCGAAGATGAAGGCCCGTCAGAAGGAGAGGGATACATCTTTATCCGCTACAATCCCGACGAAGTGCTAAGCTCGTCGTCCAACCATGAGAATAGCTTAAATGCCCCATCCTCCCTCAGTGATTTTGGCTCTGAAGAAAGCAATGGAGTAATCTCGGTAGAGTCCAACGACCCTGAAGAAGAAGAATTCGACGCTACAATGGGTATGCAGTGGGAAAATCAGTGGCCCAACCAAGACCTATCAGGCCCGTCTCACTCTCGTAGGATCCTGACCCCCATAGAAATGTGGATACCTGACCTCCACAAATATAATGGCACGACTTGCCCTATGGCTCACTTGCAGTATCTCTACACTGAAATGAGTCGGTACTATGGCCCGACGTTGTTTACAACTCAGGCGTTCCAAGAAACTCTTACGAGATCTGCACTACAATGGTTCTTTACGGCAAATATTCATCTCATAGAAGATTGGAGCAAGCTAACCTCCACATTCCCGCATCGATCACGAGACCAGATTGGAACTGAGCTACCATGCGAGAACTCGGCTCACTTCGAAAGGAGACCAATGGAGGATTTCCGGACATACGCAGGGAGGTGGAAGGCTTTCGTAATGCAAGTTCACCCCGAACTGGCCGAAGAAGAGTTGATGAAGCAGTTTGTAGAAGCCTTGTCCCCCAACTGTCACTGTTAGCTACATGGGCTGCACTTCCGTAACTTCAACGAAGTAGTCATCGCATGCGAGTATTTCGAGTCTACTGAAGACGAGAAATCCAAAGATGCTTAGCTTCAAGCCTGGCACCATCAAAGTGCTCCTTACACAGGAGTCGTCATGGGTTTTACTTGTTTTTATAATTTCATGTTCCTTATTATGTCTAGTGTGCTAATGTTGTATTTTCCTTTCCAAGAACTCTAATGTATAATCCTGATATTTTGTTTTGAAAAAACATGAGGAAGTATTCCAAACTGGCCCAGCGATGTTATCCAACCATGAAAAGAAAATGTCATCCAAGGAGAATACTGAGGGCTGGGCTTCCTCATGCTTTTTCTCCCCAAAAACATGTTTTGAAAATGAAAAATATTTCATTACCAAAAGCTTCTGCCAAAATAAGATGATAAATTGTCTCCCACTTTATGTCTCAGAATATCGTTCCTTTAATTTAATATGATAGAAAGCATTTGAAATTGGCACATCATGTTAACAGGTCAAATACAAAGACATTGTTCCAAGAAAATGGGGGCAAACAGAAAAGATCATCCTGTTTCAAAAAGGGTAAGTCTTATCCCCCTAACATAATATTGAAAATAACAACCTCTTCCTTCTATTGACAGGATACAAAGGATGAAGCATAATAGGTACAAGCATAGACTTGAAATCCAGGCATCCATGACATGTGTCACTCCTACCCAGCTCCCTCCTAAGCCAAAAGACTATCTTGTCGCACGACATGCCCAACCAGCCGGGCGTCACAGCTTTGACAAACCCAGAAGCATGAGGAAGAAGCTCCTTTAAAGCAATTACTGTCAGCAGGAAGAAAATCCAGGCAGTCAAGGCAATCTCTAGCTCACACCCTGGACAGTGACTTTAAAATCTAGAAGCTACACTCTAGATGCATGTTTTCCCCAAGAAGGAGTTGCCATCAGATAAATTGGAGGTTTTTGATTGTCCATCTCAAATTTCGTAGAAGCTTAAGGAGCATGACCTTGCCCAATGCTGCTATGATCCAAGACGGAAGGAAAAAAATTTTCAAGAGGGAAACAATGAAAAGAATCCTCGACCGCAAGATACAAAAGATGAAACGTAATAGGTACAGGCATAAAGTTGAAATCAAGGCACCTATGACATACCTCACTCCTGCTCGGCCCCCTCCCGAGCGAAAGAACTATCTCGTCACGCAACACGGCCCGGGTGCCACGGCTTCGACGGGCCCGGGGCATGAGGAAGAAATTCCTTCTCTTCCTTTAAAGTGATTACTTGTCAACGGGGAAAAATCCGGACAGTCAAGGTGATGTATGACCCCACACCTTAGACAATGACTTTGAAATCCAGAAGCTTCACTCCAGGGGCATTTTCTTCCAAGGAGTAATTGCCACCAAAATTGGAGGTTTTTGATTGTCTATCTCAAATTCCATAGAAGCTTGAGGTACATGACTTTTGCTCAATAATGTTGTAGCCAAAGACGAAAGAAAAATTCCACAGAAAGAAGGCGTTGAAGATGACCAGCAGTCACGCATACGTGACCACAAATGAGGAAGGCCAACGGGAGGAAACACCGAACTGTGCCAAGATGAATAGACCATCCTCAACATTCAAATATCCTTAAGAGCTAGCACAAACGAGCTCTGGGGAAGGGTAATTTGGTATCGTTTCCAATACTCCCACTATCTGAGCCCGCTCTTGACATATTTTCCCTATTTGACAGGAAGCATTACAACTCAAAAACCAAACTCAATGGTCAGGCTTGACAAAACAATACTAGCCAAGCTGGCGCACGAAGATGACTGGTGGAGTATGACATCCACAAGCCGATTAAGGAGAGTAATCGACCTGACGAGGTGGGAAGCACGAGACTTCATGTCCCCCTCGTCCACCCAATCATCTGCAAACTAGTGAAGAGTAATGTTGTATCACTTCCAATCGTTTGACTTCTAAAAAGAAATTCGTGACTAACACACTCTCTCTTGCCTTTTATAGAATCACCTGATCGTCTAAGATGCAGAAAATAAATCAGCGAAAGTCGTGTCAGACTCTGATAAACTTTCCAAGCAAAATGACATTTCAAGTATCACCAAAGCAAATGACAGAGAGCCCTCGAGCCCCAAGTCGCTCACAATCTAGGCCCTGCTAATTGAGCCACTTCCACAACTTCTCTTCTGCAAAAAGCAAGAACAGAAATTCCTGATCAGATCCCCAATCCCTGGATGATCATTCATGTGTCATGCCCCTAACCAATAGGAACGTTCTATTGACACCCATTTGTGAATAGCCCTTTATGAATAGCCCTTTTGATGTTCAAATTTCAACACATTTGTAAATACCATTTCACCTAATTAAGCACCCTTGAAGCTGTTAATAGATCTTTCTTGGGTAAAAAGCCATTCATTTATTTTTGAAAAAAGTACAAAGCTCTTCCACATCGTATACTGCATGCCTTTTTCCATGTGAATTTTGCATGATGATTTTGTCTGTCTAAATCTTTGATTCCATTAAGGATTATTAGAATGGACTACCAAGTAAAGAATACAAGATTAATTGAGCATGCTTGATGAGGCACGTCAGAATGATGACAAGCAAGCCATATCCCATACACAGTCCCCCGCCTATACGCTTGTGAGATAAGTGCAGAAAATTCCATGACTACAGGGTAAAAAGTTCTCTCATGAATGGTACGATGACCAAAACAGTGGGAGGCATTCCATAGCTCACTTTAAGCCCCATACACTGGCCAAATTTCCATCTTACCCCCTGTCAAAGAACCACCCCACAATGGGGCAAGCCAAAGGCAAGTCAGCATCGCTAGGTGAGAAAAGGGATAGAAATTCTCTTGCTTGCACTTGTATCAATCTTTGAGTGTCTTTGTTGCATATGAACACTTACGTTAATTTAAGTGCCTAAAGTCATGAAGAGCAATTCTTTCTTTACGCACTGTAACCATTGTACGACTCAATTGAGTCTGTAAAATCACCCTCACAAGGAGGCAAAACAGAAGCTGCCATTAAAGCAGCATAATCAGAAGAGCTTGTCAAGATCAGTTCCTCAAGCAATAAGAAAAACCTGGGGCATAAAAAAACAGTGTACCTAGTAAAAGCAAGGTCAATGCCTATAAGTGAAAAAAATCAAAAAGAGAAATAGGGGCATGAAACAGCAGTGCGCTTGGTAAAAGCAAGGCCTACACCCCAAACAAAAATGCAGCCATTTGTATTCCCAAGAGAAGTTGCTGTTGAGGTCCATGGAACCTTCATCAAACCGTGAGAAGAAAGACCGGTGGTAAATGTCAAGGCAGTCACCAGCTCTCACCCTTTCACACATGAGTCAAGTCTACATGGCGTCCTATTGTAAATAGTCTCTTCAGACTAGGGGCACTTCAATTAACGTAGGATTTCATATGTCTATGAGCATCGCTCAAAGAAGTACGAGCGAGATTATTCTATCTCTTTTCGCAGGATTCTCGACTTGCACACCCGGAGATAACCATACAACATCTTTCCTACAAAGCCATGACCTTATTGGTCCCCCTTTGATAAGCCATTTACCCAGCCCTCATCACAACTCCAAAAAAGACCTTTCACATTGGTAAAGTCGTATCATTTGCAAGAATACTCGGACCCCTGCTGACATGAGGACAGTGAGATAGTGTGGTCCTTATAAATCCTGCATCAATGGTCAGGATAAAACAGCCTTTCCCATGAGAGCGAGCGGAAAGTCCTTTCAGACTGAAAGTCCCTCATCTGACATGCTTAAGACATCTACATTCTAAACAAAAGTTGTCTTTCAAAATCTTCCACAGTGGAATTCAAATGATGCAAAACTGACAAGGTCATCATGCATAAATCACATTTTAATTTACAAATTTACAGCATACACAATCATTGCATACATATCTGCATATTGTGTAAATAGAAAGCATACTCATAGAAATTAGAGATGTCACCATAAAGCATATCCTCATTCCTGTTCCCAGAGCTCTGCATTTGATAATCTTTGAGTACCTACCACTGTCTCGGTACCCCCTTTTATTGACATTCAGTTGTATCCAGAATATTGATACTTGTGACTGACTAAGTATCCCTTTCACCTTCGAGTACTTACCGCTGTCTAGGTACTCCTTCTTATCGATGCTCAGCTTGTTCGAATTATTGATATCTGCAATTACCCAAGCATCCCCCTATTTTCAAAATGTTTGCCACTACTCAAGTACCCCTTTTTGTTGACACTCGACCTATTCATGTTGTCTTTAAAGTTTAGATGCTTGTGATTGTCCAAGTATCCTCTCATCTTTAAGTATTGACCACTGTTCAAGTACCCCATTTCTGTGACACTTGACCTGTCAGAGTTGTTCTCAAAATCATGTCATTAAATGCTAGCAACCACCCAAGCATTCCTCCACATCATACGCCTGCAATTACCCAAGTATGTTTTCTTACACTTGTATCAGTTGAGCGGTCCCTGATCATATTGTTAAATATTTGTGTTCATCCAAATATTCCTCTACTTTGTACATCTGTGTACCCGCGGCCATCCAGGCAAGCCTCGCGCTACATTCAACTTCCAGAAGGCGAGAGGCCTTCACAAATATGCGAGGTGCGCCCTTGATATTTCCAATTACCAGAAGGTGGGAGACCTTCATGAATATCTCAGGTACGTCCTCGATATTCCTAACTTCCATAAGGCGAGAGGCCTTCACGAATATGCGAGGTGCACCCTCGATATTCCCAACTTCCAGAAGGCGGGAGGCCTTCACAAATATATGAGGTATGTCCTCGATATTCCTAACTTCCAGAAGGCGGGAGGCCTTCACGAATATGAGAGGTGCACCCTCGATATTCCCAACTCCCAGAGGGCAAGAGGCCTTCACAAATATGCGAGGTGCGCCCTCGGTATTCCCAAGTTCCAGGAGGCGGAAGGCCTTTACGAATAGCCGAGGTACGTCCTCGGTATTCCCAAATTCCAGGAGGCCTTCACGAATAGCCGAGGTACGTCCTCGGTATTCCCAAGTTCCAAGAGGCAGGAGGCCTTCACGAATATCCAAGGTATGTCCTCGATATCCCCAAAATCCAGAAGGCGGGAGGCCTTCACGGATATGCGAGGTACGCCCTCGATATTCCCAACTTCCAGAAGGCGGGACGCCTTCACAAATATACAAGGTGTGCCCTCGATATTCCCAACTTCCAGAAGGCGGGAGGCCTTCACAAATATGCGAGATGTACCCTCGATGTTCCCAATCTCCAGAAGGCGGGAGGCCTTCACGAATATCCAAGGTACGTCCCCGGTATTCCCAAATTCCAGAAGATGAGAGACCTTCATGAATATCCAAGGTACGTCCTCGATATTCCCATTACCAGGAGGTGAGAGACCTTCATGAATATGCGAGGCATGCCCTCAATATTCCTAAAACCAGGAGGTGAGAGACCTTCATGAATATGCGAGGCATGCCCTCAATATTCCCATTATCAGGAGGTGAGAGACCTTCATGAATATGCGAGGCATGCCCTCGATATTCCCAATTACCAGGAGGTGAGAGACTTTCAGGAATGTCCAAGATATGTCCTCGATATTCCCATTTGCCACAAGGTGAGAAACTATCACGAATATCCAAGGTATGTCCTCGGTATTCCCGACCCCCAGAAAGTAAGAGACCTTCACAAATACCTAAGGTACGCTCTCCATATTTTCAATTATCAAATACCCCTTCGATACTTGTGAATATCCGAGTATCCCTGAAAACTCGTACTTGTGATCATACAAGTACCCCTTCAATGCTTATGATGCCTGCCAAGGCCCAAATATCCATGTACTCTTTAATGTGTTTGTGAATGTCCAGATATCTTCCAAAACAGATGCCCTGAGAAAGGTCGGCGCATCCCCCGAGAAAGGTCGGGTTCCAATTGGTGTCCCTGACAGAAGTCAAACACCCTCCAAAGCAGATGCCCTGAGAAAGGTCGGCGTATCCCCCGAGAAAGGTCGGGTTCCAACTGGTATCCCTGACAGAAGTCAAACACCCCCAGAGCAGATGCCCTGAGAAAGGTCGGTGCATCCCCTGAGAAAGGTCGGGTTCTAACTGGTGTCCCTGACAAAAGTCAAACACCCTCCAAAGTAGATGCCCTGAGAAAGGTCGGCGCATCCCCCGAGAAAGGTCGGGTTCCAACTGGTGTCCCTGACAGAAGTCAAACACCCCCAGAGCAGATGCCCTGAGAAAGGTCGGCACATCCCCTGATAAAGGTCGGGTTCCAATTGGTGTCCTCGATGCAAATCAGGCACCCCTCAAAAGCAGATGCCTTGAGAAAGGTCGGCGCATCCCCCGAGAAAGGTCGGGCTTCAACTGGTGTCCCTGGCAGAAGTCAAACACCCCTCAAACAGATGCCCTGAGAAAGGTTGGCGCATCCCCCGAGAAAGGTCGGGTTTCAACCGGTGTCCTCGACGCAAGTCAGACACCCCCAAAACAGATGCCCTGAGAAAGGTCGGCGCATCTCCTGAGAAAGGTCAGGTACTAACTGATGTTCTCAATACAAATCAGACACCCACAAATGAGAAGTCCTAAGAAAGGTCGGCGCATCTCCCTGTGACGGCGACCGAAGAATGGTTCGGGTCCGAGGCACCCCTCTGATTGCTCCAACAGGCGACCGAAGAATGGTTCGAGTCCTAGAGAAGTAATTTCCCATCACGGCGACCGAAGAATGGTTCGGGTCCAAGACAAACCACTGATTGCCCCAACAGGCGACCGAAGAATGGTTCGGGTCCTGGAAGAGCAATTACCCGTCAAGGCGACCGAAGAAAGGTTTAGGTCCTAGACAAATTATCCATTGTTTTAACAAGCGATTCGAGTCCTGGAAAAGCAGCCTCCTCATATCATCGGGTAAGATGACTCCTTGATACTTGCCAAAACCCGGGGTTCACACCCTATCTTACTCTCTCCCAGTAAGTAACTCCAGGTATCTTCTTAGCTACCTTAGTATAATGTTATATTTCTCTTTTAATATGTCCTAAATAAGATATAATCTGCTGCCCATGCTGGGTAAAAATTAGGCATCAGTTTGTCTTTGAATGCAACCTCTACGAGCTCACCTTCAAAGAGGGGCGGTTGTTGACGCCTAATTTTTGGTTTTTATCTTATCTTTTTGCTTTTTTTAATTAATTAGTTTCCTTTATTTTTATTATTATTATTATCATCACTTTTTTTTTTGGTTTTATTTCCTTTTTATTCCATTTTGATTAAAAGCTGCAGAAAACAGAAAACGAAAAAAAAAAAAAAAAAAAAAAAAAAAAAAAAAAAGGGGAGGCAACCCGCGTGGGTCGACCCACGCCTACGCTCGACCCACGCTCGACCCGCCGGGTCGTCTCCTTCGCCCGGTTTCGAGTGCGAAGCACGTGCAGGCAGCCGCGACGACCAGAGAAAAGCAGGGCAGACGGTGGCATGCACGGAGCAGGCGGAGCAGACGCTGATGGGACGCGGGGCTGACGGGACGTCGGTTCGACCGCGGCGGCCACCGGTCGAGCCCTCGTCGGCCGGCCGTTTGCTGCCTATAAATACCCCCTTCGATCCAGAGCACACTGAGGCACGACAAGGAGGAGAGGGAGAAGCTCGCGATCTCTGGAACCCCGCTGAGAGACTTCAGAGGGGGGACCGAGATCTGCAACCTTCGATCTCAACTTCGCCGGAGATCCAAAGAGAGAGAGAGAGAGAGAGAGAGAGAGAGAGAGAGAGAGAGAGAGAGAAGGGAAAAGTCGAAGCTGGTTTCGCCGTCGTCGCCATCTTCGCCGTCGCAGCCCAGCACCACCGCCGTGAGCGGTGATCCCGCGGTGATGACGCCTCCTTCCCCAGTCCAGCATCGCCGCCGTCGCCGTCGTTCCAGTGGCCGTCGCCGTCGCGAACCGCCTACAGCCATCCCTAAAATCGAAACCCTAGGGTTCCCGATTTCGAGTCGCGATTCCGGGTCGCCGGGTCGGACCCGGATCGGGAACCGGGTAGGGTTTCGCGTTTTAAAGGGTGAATTGAAGGTCGGGTCGCCGTCGGGTCGGACCGGGTCGGTTGTCCGTGAAAGCGGCACCGTTTCACGTTAAGCCGGAGGACAGATCGCGAAGTCGGGTCACGGAGCCGGGTCGGGTATTCGCGAACGGCGTCGTTTCACGTCGAAGCCAAGCCGTGTGGAGGAAGCGGCGTCGTTTTGGGCGAGGAGCGGGTCACCAGCTTGTCGAGTCGGGCCGGACACACCCACGCCCTGCTCGACGTTGTTTCGATGCCCTTTCCCCCCCAAAACGCAGGCCCGCTCGCATTTCAGTCTAGCCCGGGGCGGATCCGACCCATGGATCCGACTTGAGCCGGTTTCATGATATTTTAAATAAAAAAATATTTAAAAAAATCTTTTTAATTTCCAAAAAAATCAAAAATGTTTTAAAATGTTTAAAAATGTTTTATTTTCAAAAAATCAAAAATCAAAATAAAAATATTTTATTTTCAAAAATACTTAAAATATTAAAAATATTTTTTATTTTCCAAAAAACCAAAAAATCAAAAATGTTTTATATTTTCCAAAAATCCAAAAAATGTCAAAAAATCCCAAAAAATGCCAAAGTTCATAAAAAGTCCGAATTTTCATAAAATGCCAAAAAGACTTATATTTTTCCAAAAAATACCCAAAAATCCAAAATCCCTTTTATTTCCAAAAATGTGATTTTTCCTAAAATGCATGGAAAATCCCTAAACATCCAAAAAACCTTAGAGTTTAAACAAGATTAGGTACCGAAAGGGTATTAGTGATTAACTAGTGTAATCAAGTCCCCGATCCTAATTTCTCTCAGTTGCGCAGAGCGAGTATTTCTCCCGATACTTCGCTTGGGTTTCTAATCAACTTACCCTAAATCGATTAGTGGCGACTCCATTTTAAAAATTGATTTACAAACTAAAAAATTTTAAAGTCGTGAATTGGCGGACTTGGGAGAGTCCGGGCTTTAATTAAATCCAACCAAGCCATTAGCCTCCTTAGGCGCTCGCGCCCGATCCGGCCGGGCGCCCCAGAAAAAAAGGGGTCGCGACAAAGCAACATTTCTATGACTGTTGCAAAATTATTTGCACATAACCTAAACTAAAACTTTAAGAAAACAAAGGCTAAAATAAGACAAAGAAGATAAAACTTAACCTTTCGATTGTCCCTCTCTCTGCAATTGGAATATGTGGCTGGGAGTTCACCGCTATTCGAAGAATAACGGTGACCGTCGGGCCGGCGGCACCCCGCTTTTGTATTTTTTGATTTTGATTTTGATTATAAATTTAAATCGAGAGATAAAATTCTAAGATAATCCATACAATCAAATTTTCATGAATATGATAAAAATAAATAAATTAGATACAAAAATATAAATAATTACAAATAAAAAATATTATCACCTACTATCCATTCATTTCGCAGAAGATGTGGCGTTTCTAGAAAATATCATTCATTTTTTAAGAAAATGTAATTATTTTTCGAAATTCAGATGAAGTGAAAAATATTTACTGCTGCTTTTATACCGTAAGGAAAATTTTTTTCCTCTATACACTCTTTTTCATTTAAATTATTTTTAAAAATTGATTTATCTTTACTTTTTATTTTTCCTTTGCTTTTATTTTTTTTTCTTTTGCTTTTCTTTGTTTTCCACTTCTTCTTTATTGGCCAGTCATAGACCACGGTGATTGACGAGGAGTTGAGTACTTAATAGATGAATAAAGGTTTTGAGTACTTAATAGGTGTCGTAAAATGATGAATAGTTTGGATCATGAAGGGTTGATATCTTGAAAAACCCAAAATTGGTACACTTGTGACAAATTTATCATAAACTATTTTTTTGACTATGAAAAATCCCAAACAGTACACCCGTGACAAATTTACCCCGAATGACCATAAAAAACCATAAATTGGTACATTTATAACAAATTTACTCCAAACTAATTTATTCGACTGTAAAAAAAATCCAAATTGGTAAATTTGTAACAAATATACTCTATGCTAAATTGGATTAATACCACAAAAAAATCACAAAAATTGTAAACTATGACAAACGGAGCGTAAAATCCCAAATTGGTATACCAGTTAACTGTCATGTGTTATTTAACTTAATAATTTAACAGTAAAATTTAACGAAAACTAACAGAAAGTAAATTTGTCACAAGTGTACCAGTTTGGGATAAATTTGTCACAAATATAATAATTTGGGATAAATTTATCATAGGTGTATCAGTTTGAGATTTTTGAGGGTATTTTTTTTTTTTGGTCAGTCGTATTCTATACTTACTCTACATTCACTCTCAGACTTTTGCCCTGCCTCTTGCAGGGCGTGGGCGTCGAAACCCACTTCTCAAACTTGCACGTCGCCACCCCATTCAGATTTTTGAGGGTATTAACCCGATCATGAATGTGCGAAAACTACTCTCTCTCTCTCTCTCTCTCTCGTGGACAAGCTCCCTTCTTTGGTAATGTGATTCTTCTTCTTCCTCTTACAATCACGCACGATATGTTAGAAGAGAAAAATAAAGGTGGACCGTGCTTGGTTTATAGGAGGCACAGCCTGGGTTGAAGGCATTGAGTTAAATATGTGGGCTGCATTAATGGGCCCTTTATTATAAGATTTGACCTCGAAGCTTGCAGCCGCCATGGCTAGATTCGGTAGGTGGTCAGGGAAGGGTGAACGAATGCCGCCGGAGGTTTACGTGGCAGTGGGCAGCGACGGCGAGGACTAAGGAAGCTTTGGCCGAGCAATCGACGTCGAAGAGATGAACAGTACTTCGAAATTTCCGTTTATTATCTTAGCTAATTTTTTAAAAAGAAAAACCAAAACTAGTACGATCGTACTACATTTACCCCCAAATAATATACTCTGCCATGTTATTAAGCCTAGGAACAAGATCCTGTGAGCTAAGCTCTAATCTAAACATGCAATTATCTCTAATTTAAATGATGCAAACTTCCTAACTAGTCAAAAACATAATATAACAAAACATGAATCAAATGGAAGCTGTGACATACAACTCTAAACTAAATGCAACTCTCATTTTTTCTTATCATCTTTTTATTTATCAGTTCCTTAATTATTTTTTATTCATGATAAAAATGACTTTAAGCCCAATTATGCTAATTGCATATTGGAAAGTCATAATCTAAATGCTATGCTTATAATCAATTCAAATGTAATGCAATCGTGTGAATATGGCTTAAATTTAATGCAAACACGTAATGAGGATATCCAGAAACCATCGAGACCCCCTAAGGCGACCGTGGGACACCACCCGAAGTTTTTCAATTGCTCCCCACCAAGCCTGAATCAACAGCGACTCGGCAATCAAAACATAGTCAATCATGGTTTAGCAATTAAACCCGAACCAAACGGGGTCTAGCATTTGGTAGGTTGGCTCCCAGGCATTCATTAGTCAAAATTTTAATTGCCAAGTCCAAGTTCATTAAACTCCAACGTCTCTAGTTTTATGTCCAGAAGAATTTGATAGAAAAAGAAATGGTTACGGGGCATTGAGAGATTGAAGTGATAACGTTTTTTTTTTTTTTTTTTTTCCAATTAGGGGTCGAATCTTGTCATTATCAACGAATTTGATTTCTTAGACAATTTTCTTAAAAAATGCATGTTTAAATTTATCGGCGAAATTTATGTGTCAACATGGCCTTTTTATAACATTCAAATGGCATCATTACATTGGCCACAACTTCCATCCTTTTCATTTTATAAAAAGAAGAAAAATATGTTACCATAGTCTACAATGATTGAACTATCGGTATGGCGTTAGAGACAATTTCGTAACGTTCATTCTCAATTGATTATTAATTTTAGCTTGTGGATCATTCCTTTTCTTTTTTGGCATTTTTTATTACACGAAACGTGTGACGACAAAACAAATCTCACATCAGAATTCTAAAACGTCCAATGATTTGAGCTTTTAAACTGATGACGCTCCATTTCAATATATTTATTTATTCACTAAATAACTTCTTATTGCCGAATTTTCTTTCACATGTCAGAAAGAAGAGAGCAAGAACAGAATTTCTTCCTCTTTTAAATATTAGATTCTCTTTTTCTCCTCTCATTGTCCGATGGCATTTTCTTATGAGCCTAAAAGGATATAAATATCTTATGATTTATTTTTATCAACTAATGAAGATCTCCTTTTTTCCTTTTCGGGGGAAACTTATGTTAACTTACAAATAAAAGGTTGAAGGATTAACAAAAAAAGAAAAAGAAAAGAAAAATATTTGGCCTTTTATTAGGGCTAATTCCATTAAAAACTACTAACTTTAGATCATATTCTAGTTCTGCCCCAATTTTTTTTTTTATCTCATAACTTTTTTTTTACTTCATATCTAAATGTGTCCTCCGTTATATGTCCATTTAATTTCATCGTTAGAATCTAATGTGTTTGGTGTCCTTGGCATGGTTCTTAGCGAACCATTTGGCTTGTTGTGATTCTTTCCAAAGAAGATGGTGATGGAGGCGTGAAGAAAGAAAAAGAAGAAAAAAACAAAAAAAAATAAGGACAATGAATAGGAACGAAAATCCCACAATTAACTTATTCCAAATATGAAAAATTGCTACATTGGATAGCCGACAACGATTTTGGACCGCAAAATTAATGGGACAAATCCGAGACTATAATGAAAATAGACCATTTCTTTCTTCTACACAAAAAAAAAAAAAAAAGTTTGATCCAAACGAAATTGTGATTAGTCCTAAAGTCGAGAAATTTTATTTCTAAAAATAGATCCGTCTTTTATCGGAGCACTTAAGTAAATGACAAAAGAAAAAAAAAAGAGAAATATTGATAAAATGCAATAATCAAAAGATCTGCTGTCACGCAGAGTCTCCATGGGGTCCATGGGAGGGGGGTGTCAAAGCTCATGACACCAACCTGGGATTTAGCCACTTGTGAGGCTGTGAGCCACACATGTTTTTTCTTCATCGACCGAATCGACCCGACCCGATCCCTCTATAAATATCTTCCTTTCCTCCGGACAACGCATGCCTCATTTTTCATCATCTCCTGTTTCGACACTCGGAGATATCCAAGAAAATCTCAGCCTTTGACACTCAAACGGAGATGGCAGAAAGGAAGGAGTCTTGGACATCTGTGGCCTCCCTCCTGGGCACCCTGGCCTTCTGCCAGACCTTCCTCCAGGTGGTGCTCCCGCCGGAGCTCCGTCTCGCTTCCCTCAAGTTCCTCACCCGGGCCCTCCGCTGCTTCTCCTCCTACTGCCACTTCGACGTCGCCGAGATGGACGGCGTCAACACCAACGAGCTCTACAACGCCGTACACCTCTACCTCAGCTCCTTCGCCTCCACCTCCACCTCCGCCAGCCGCCTCTCCCTCACCCGCTCCCGCAACTCCAGCGTCACCACCTTCGGCCTCTCCAGCAACGACTCAATCGCCGACGTCTTTGACGGCGTCGCCGTCCAGTGGGAGCACGCGGTGACGCAGCGCCAGTCCCAGCCATCCCCCTGGCGGTCCGTCCCCGACGAGAAGCGCGGCTTCACGCTCCGGATCAAGAAGCGCGACAAGGACCTCATCCTCAACTCCTACCTGGACCACATCATGGACAAGGCCAACGACATCCGCCGCAATAACCAAGAGCGCCTCATTTATACAAATTCGCGTGGCGGCGAGTCCCGGGGCCGCCCTTGGGAGGCGGTGCCGTTCAAACACCCGAGCACCTTCGAGACATTGGCCATGGACCCGGAGAAGAAGAGGGACATCATGGAGGACCTCCACGACTTCGCGGCTGGGCAGGCCTTCTACCAGAGGACGGGCCGGGCCTGGAAGCGGGGCTACCTGCTCCACGGCCCTCCTGGGACGGGGAAATCGAGCATGATTGCAGCCATGGCCAATTTCCTCGGCTATGACATCTACGACCTCGAGTTGACCGAGGTACCCTCCAACTCCGAGCTCCGGAAGCTCCTCATGAAGACTAGCTCAAAGTCCATCATCGTCATCGAGGACATCGACTGCTCAGTCAATCTGTCGAACAGGTCGAAGGCGCCCAAAGCCCCTGCTCCTCAGAGCTACTCTGACGCTGACGCCCCCGATGCTGTGTCTGGTGGCAAGAATTGGAATAACACTATGACCCTATCGGGACTGCTCAACTTCACCGACGGCCTGTGGTCGTGCTGCGGGAGCGAGCGGATCTTCGTGTTCACCACCAACCACATCGACAAGCTCGACCCGGCATTGCTCCGGAGCGGCCGGATGGACATGCACATCCGCATGAGCTACTGCTCCTACCCGGCGCTCAAGATCCTGCTCCACAATTACCTGGGTAGCGAGGGTGAGGACCTCAGCGAGGCAGCAGCGAGCGAGCTCCGAGAGGCGGTCGAGAAGGCCAAGATGACGCCGGCGGACATAAGCGAAGTCCTGATCAAGAAACGGAGGAACAGAGAGAAAGCAGTGAGCGAATTGCTGGAGGAGATGAAGGCGAGAGCAGAGGGGAACGAGGAGTACGGAGGATTGAGAGAGAAATGCGAGTCGAACGGGGTTGAAGAAGAGGAGCAAGAGAAGAGGGCTCTGGAGAGCCCCAAAGAAGTCAGCGACCGTGAAAACGATTCTTGCCAGAAAGTGGAGGACCAAGAAGAGAAGAAGGCAAATTGAGAGGGAAATTTAATTTGTCGTTTCCTTTGGAAACCCTCCGAATTCGTGTCTTATCATGTCTTATTAATGCCCCTATGACTCTGCAAAAATTGTAAGCTCATACGATGCATTGTGTTTATCCACTTTTGTGGGTATGTGTTGTTTTGTTCTTCTTGGAATGCCACATCCATGTTTGCATTAGGTGCCCCACTTTAGAGATGTTGCAATATGCATAGTGTGACTTTGGGTCAATTATCTTTGTTAATATGGAAAAAGTACAAATGAGAGTAAATAAAATGTGTATTGTCAGATTGCTTCTCGCCGTCCGATTGCCATTTATCTTGACTTTCTATTGCTCTAGTGCAGTCGTCCATTGCGCTGATCGTTGATAGAAAGTTCTCTACAATGCATGAGCGATTGGGTAAGGTGAGTTTATTTATTATTTAATGGAGTTTTATTTTAGAAACGTGTCTTGCTTGCGGTGAAAACATCAGTCATGTCATACCGTGGAGGGAAAATTCCAAATAAGGATCCGAAATAGACTAATTTTCTCAAATAATGATCCGAAATTAACTTTGTGTCAGATAAAGACTTAAAATGGACCCATTATCTCAAATAAGGACCCGAAGTGGTTGAATCAATTCCAAATAACAACCTGAGCTTCTTGGCCAGCCAAATATTAGCTGGCCATCAAGCATGTGACATTTCGACGCCTAGAGTTTGGGCAATTTTGTCCAAAAAAATATAAGGAAAATTAACAAATCCTAAAACAGAAAAAAAAAAAAAAAAAAAAAAAAAAAAAAAAAAAAACCCTAGGTTTTATACGGTCTCCCCGTTCCTTGTACCCGTTCGCTGCAAAGTTAAAGACCGAAGTTCTCCCCATTCCTTGTACCAATCCTTTGCAAAGTCGAAGACCCAAATTCTCCGCCCGTTGAGGCACGAATTAAAAAACAAGACGAAAACCATGCTTCTTTCTTTGTTTGCGGAGATCCAAATTCTTCGCCAATTGAGCAAGGCAAGGAGCGACGAGAATCAAGTCACGACGACGACCGGGCAGCGATTTGGTTGAGGAACAACGAGGGAGAAGAAAGAAGAAAGCATAAACATCTAAATGAATAACCTAAACTTAATTAATTTACAATTTTTCATTTTTTTCCAATCACAAATTTCTGACAAAATTGTCCCTATTTTAATCAATGGAAAATGTTTGCTGGCAAGCTAAGATTCTTAATAGAGATCAACTTGATCACTTTGGGTCCTTATATGACATAAAATTCACTTCAGGTTCTTCTTTGAAACAATGGGTCCACTTTGGGTCCTTATTTGACACAAAGTTCACTTTGGCTTTTTATATGAGAAAATAGATTCACTTCAGGCCCTTATTTGGAATTTTCCCTACCTTTTGGATTATAAGATCGCATATTCTTTTCTCATTAGAAATCAAAACAAATATTCATTCTTCATGTTTAAGCATAGTCATTGATTAGTATAGATTATTTCTTAATTAATTAAAGCCATTATAGGCAGTTCCCTATTTTAAATCATAAAAAGAAAATACAAAAAATAATTAGCAGTGCATTGCTGGGTCATTTTTAATAAAGTCATTAGGTGTCCTAAAATTTAATCTTCATTTCTATAAGAAAAGAAAATACAAAATCTCTCAGTGAGTTTAAATAATAGGATCGTTTCATAATTAACCATATTTCATGTCATTAGAGTTGCGTATAGGTTGCGTGTATGTTGATCAATGTAGGAAAATTACCAAATAAGTCCTAAATCTATTATAATTTTGCCAAATCAGTCCTTTTTTTTTTTTTGTCAATTCAGTTCTGAACTTTTTACAATTGTGCCAATTTAGTCCATCCCGTTAATTTTGGTTGGGCGGCATTGATGTGGATGCCGACTATTCAATTGACGTTAATGTTACAATTTTTAATATTTTTATTTTTATTTTTTTCATTTTTATTGATTTTTTATTTTTTATTTTCCTTTTCTTCCTATTTTTTTCTTCTCTTCCCCAGTAGTGGCTAGTGAGGGCTTTGGGTTGGCGACGGCGACCCTTGCTCAACCTCACCAAATTTGGGCAGGGCGTAGGGATCGTAGGTGAAGGTAGGTTCACCTTGATCTAAGTGAGGCTCGCTTTGCTTGCAGTGCCCGCTGTGAGATTGGTGTCCCTTGCAGCTTGTGTGGCCCCTAGGTCTCACCCAAATCTAGGTGAGGGTCATTGGTCGCCGACAAGTGTTTCGCGGCCCTCATCGGCCATTGTGGGGAGAGAACAAGAAAAGGAAAAATAAAATAAAAAATAATTAAAAATTCGAAAAAATAAAAATATTATTAATAAATTGCCACTTCAACGTTGGCCAGCTAAAATTGGCTTAATGAATTAAATTGGCTCAATTAAAAAGTACTAGGATTGAATTGACCAAAAAAAAAGTTTGGGACTGATTTGGGAAAACTATAATAGATTTAAAACTTTTTTGGTAGTTTTTCCTAATCAACACAAATGCATGTTATTTAGATTTCATGTTTTTACTTAATTTAGAACTCATATAGACATTGAATTTATATTTATTCATTCTTATTTTCAAAGAAAAACCCAAAAGGAATTAATTGCATTAGCCTTGGTCATGCATACATCACATCATTATTTGGTCTTTAGTTAACATTTTGCGGAGCACTTGATGTGTGAGACAATAATAAAGCTTCGCTTTTGAGTTGCTTAGCCCATGAAGGTCTTTCTTGGAAAGAATGATGTGAACTAATGGGTGAATTTGTGTGCATTGACTTTGTTTTATGACTATCCGGAAAGTCTTGATCTGATATTAGCTGAGCATGTGTGGAAGAGAGATAGGGTTTGCTTGTTTTTTGCGTTAACTATACTATGATGTTAGCATAACTGTTTATGTGTTAACTACTTATGTGTTAGCATGTGAGATGTTAAATCAACGCAAGTGCATCAAGTCTTTCCCAAAGTTGCTTGTCTTCATTCAGAGCTAGATCCATCGACAGCAAACAAGGAAAGGTTCTTGGACTAAAATCCATCTTTCATGTCCTAAAATAGACTCTCTCTCTCTCAACAACATATGTATTTCAATGCTTTTGTCTTCATGGTGGTGCATAAGCATTTGTAGACACTTGAGTCTCGTCCTAATAGATCCCTCATACGTACTTGGCATGCGCCAGGTCCAACGTTTCCTACATCAACTTGAATCCTAGATGCGGATGGACTAACAGCTGCATGAACATCATTACTTCTAGGCATCTATACCACATATTTTGTGTTGATAAAGAAGACACCCAGATACTTTGAGGGGCCTACAAACCTTGGAATCTTTACGTCTTCTTTTAATTACTTTTATTAAGTCTAGCACATGGATGATGGGGTTGTGATGATTTTTCAACTTGTCAAATAAAACACTTACATTCAAATTAAGTCCGCTAGTATAGAAGATAGAGCTCATCTATTTTTCCAATGTGAATTGACAGGTAGAATCTGCTGTATATCTTAATGCAGCATGGGATTAAGTATTCTTTAGGAGGATGGAATGAGAAATTTCAATAAATGGTTAGCGCAATAAAAGCAAAGATTTGGTGGCGAGACTCTTCAAGGTATTTTTTCTAGCAACCGTATATTGCATTTGGATGGAGTATAACCCTAGATGGTTTCCAAATAAGCCAATAGACATCTATATTATTTTGGTCAAGGTGTGTAAAAATATAAAAAGTATAACTTCACTTTATCAAAAAATTAAACATTCCTAGACAAATGTTGTATTGGCTAATATATGGAGACTTTCCATCTCCATTTTTTTGAATTATTTATTCTATTTGCAATGCTGGGGATGCCCCTAAGTTGCTATACTTCATCTGTTCTATAATACATGCATATTAAAGCAATAAATTATTTACAAACTAGTTTCATATACTTAATTTTCTTTTTTTCTTTTTGGTTTTATTTTGTAAGAATTATTTCACCTTTCGCAAAAAGACGTACTTTCAATTAGACAGTTTTAGATCAAATTTCTATTGAGACTTGTTTTATAAAGAGAGAAGTGGGTGAGTGGAGAAAGGTACGTCCCCTTTTGCTTTCTGATTGAACTTTTCCAATGAACAAGGGGCTTAGGTGGGGTTGGGAGGGCTTGTCAGCATGCAGGTAAGGCGACGATGTTGTGACTGAACTTTGTTTAATGATAACATAATCTCCGTATTGCAAATTGAGGATCTCTCTCCCCCTATTATGTATTATATATATTTATATATATTGAAATTAGGCGTAGGAGGTCTATTGAATGAAAATTTAATGGAATTAGGTGTAGGAGGTCTATTGAATTACACAATTTTAGCAACGTGGTGCTATTTTATATATGTATATGTATATATATATATATATATATATATATATATATATATATATATATATACATACCTAATTTCATTAAATTTTCATCTTTAATATTAGTAGTCCCAAAGTTTAGGCGATCAAACCTACTCACAATAGTAATATGCCTCTAGCGCTTTTGTGATATTGATGATTCTTAAATGGAATGACTCATTCCAACTAGGTGTATAAGAGTATTCAGTCCTCTCCCAGTTCTTTCATTTTATAATAAAAGAAAAGTACCATAATCTTCAATAATTGAACCATCACTATGGTGTGGGAGACCTATTTCGGACGTTGGTTCTCAATTAATTATTAATTTTCTCTTGCGTGTTTAAACGTCGTTGGCATATTTTTAAAGACGCGATGTGAAAATACAACGTCATATTAAATGACGACACCATATCGATATATTTATATATTCATTGAATAAATTATATTCGCCTATTCACTTCTCCCAGAGAAACAAGACAAAAGCAAGCGGAGGTCGTTGGAGGTGGGTGGTGAACGAGTTTTTATGCTTACAGTCTATCCCATCTTTTATATATTAGTCTTGTTTTGTCTGATATCTTTTATTGACTGCACGTGCTTTTCTCCTCAAGCCTAAGGCGCCTCGGTTTGAAGTTTCCTATCTGTTAAATCCACGAAACAGTGAGCACACCTTGTTGATTTTCTTCTTTAAAACTGAACATCATGTACCATTTCTTTTTTTTGTAACATACGGAAATTTGAACAACATTTTAGAATTTCATAAGAAAGCAAAAAAAAAAAAAAAAAAAAAGGTTTCTGATGGGTAGTATTAGAGTATTTGTCGATATTTTATGTACTCCGATGTCGAGGCGTTCAGAATTAAACAGTAGTCGAATTATAAAATGCTGAAAAACATAAACAAACTAAAGTTTAAGACCGGAGGAGTAACAAGAAAAACAATCTTCGACCTTTGAAACTGCAGTATAGCAGTGGTTGCGACATAGAGTACATACATTTAAATACCATATCTTTCCTCGGGGCCCCGCCTAAAAAGGGTAGAAAGGGAAAAACAATCATTAAACAATTGAGCCACACGTGTCCTCGTTGAAACACCAGAAGAATACTCCATTGTCACTCCCCAATTCTTTCTCACCCATCACCCCCCGTTCCTCTTCATAATATTCCTTCTTCTCCGGTGAAAATCTCAACTTTGACACGGATCACACAGAGATGGCAGAAAGGAAGGAGTCTTGGACATCCCTGGCCTCCCTCCTGGGCACCCTGGCCTTCTGCCAGACCTTCCTCCGGATGGTGCTCCCGCCGGAGCTCCGGCACGTTTCCCTGAAGTTCCTCACCCGGGCCTTCCGCTACTTCTCCTCCTACTGCTACTTCGACATCGCCGAGATGGAGGGCGTCAAGACCAACGAGCTTTACAACGCCGTCCACCTCTACCTCAGCTCCTTCGCCTCCACCTCCGCCTCCGCCAGCCGCCTCTCCCTCACCCGCGCCCGCAACTCCAGCGTCACCACCTTCGGCCTCTCCAGCAACGACTCCATCGCCGACGTCTTCGACGGCGTCGCCGTCCAGTGGGAGCACGCAGTGACGCAGCGCCAGTCCCAGCCATCCCCGTGGCGGCCCCTCCCCGACGAGAAGTGCAGCTTCAAGCTCCGGATTAGAAAGCGCGACAAGGACCTCATCCTCAACTCCTACCTGGACTACATCATGGGCAAGGCCAGCGACATCCGCCGCAACAACCAAGAACGCCTCATTTATACTAATTCCCGCAGCAGCGAATCCCATGGCCGCCCTTGGGAAGCGGTGCCGTTCAAACACCCAAGCACCTTCGACACGTTGGCCATGGACCCGGAGAAGAAGAGGGACATCATGGAGGACCTCCGTGACTTCGCGGCTGGGCAGGCCTTCTACCAGAGGACGGGCCGGGCCTGGAAGCGGGGCTACCTGCTCTACGGCCCTCCTGGGACGGGGAAATCGAGCATGATTGCAGCCATGGCCAATTTCCTCGGCTATGACATCTACGACCTCGAGCTGACCGAGGTGCCCTCCAACTCCGAGCTCCGGAAGCTCCTCATGAAGACTAGCTCAAAGTCCATCATTGTCATCGAGGACATCGACTGCTCAGTCAATCTGTCGAACAGGTCGAAGGCGCCCAAAGCCCCTGCTCTTCAGAGCTACTCTGCTGACCCTGACGCCCCCGATGCTGTGTCTGGTGGCAAGAATTGGAATAACACTATGACCCTATCGGGACTGCTCAACTTCACCGACGGCCTGTGGTCGTGCTGCGGGAGCGAGCGGATCTTCGTGTTCACCACCAACCACATCGACAAGCTCGACCCGGCATTGCTCCGGAGCGGCCGGATGGACATGCACATCTGCATGAGCTACTGCTCCTACCCGGCGCTCAAGATCCTGCTCCACAATTACCTGGGTAACGAGGGCGAGGACCTCAGCGAGGCGGCAGCGAGCGAGCTCAGAGAGGCGGTCGAGAAGGCAAATATGACGCCGGCGGACATAAGCGAAGTCCTGATCAAGAAACGGAGGAACAGAGAGAAAGCAGTGAGCGAATTGCTGGAGGTGATGAAGGCGAGAGCAGAGGGGAACGAGGAGTACGGAGGATTGAGAGAGAAATGCGAGTCGAACGGGGTTGAAGAAGAGGAGCAAGAGAAGGGAGCTCTGGAGAGCCCCAAAAAAGTCAGCGACCGTGAAAACGATTCTTGCCAGAAAGTGGAGGACCAAGAAGAGAAGAAGGCAAATTGAGAGGGAAAATAAATTTGTCCTTTCCTTTGGAAACCCTCCGAATTCGTGTCTTATCATGTCTTGTTAAAGCTCCTATGACTCAGCAAAAATTGTAAGCTCATACGATGTATTGTGTTATCCACTTTTGTGGGTATGTGTTGTTTTGTTCTTCTTGGGATGGCCGGCCACATCCATGTTTGCATTAGGCGCCCCACTTTAGGGATGTTGCAATGTGCATAGTGTGATTTTGGGTCAATTATCTTTGTTAATATGGAAAAAGTACAAGTGAAAGTAAATAAAATGTGTATTGTCAGGTTGCTTCACGTTGTCCGGTTGCCATTTGTCTAAACTTTGTGTTGGTCTAGTGCCGTCGTCCATTGCACTGATCGTTGATTTAAGTTTCTCTACAGTGCACGAGCGATTGGATAGGGTGAGTTTATTTATTATTCGATGGGCTTTTATTTTAGGAACGTGTCTTGCTTGCAGTGAAAACATCACTGTGATGTCATATCTTGCATTAGGAGATCGCATATTCTTTTCTCATTACAAATCAAAAGAAATATTCATTCTTCATGTTTAAGCGTAGTCATTGATTAGTATAGATTATTTCTTAATTAATTAAAGCCATTATAGGCAGTTCCCTATTTTAAATCATATAAAGAAAATACAAAAAATAATTAGCATTGCATTGCTGGGTCATTTTTAATAAAAGTCATTTGGTGCACCATTGACCGAGTTATGGAGCATTTCAAGTACTCACTACAGCAGGACAGAATCTTTTGCAACTTTGGACTACAGTATAGGCAGTATGCATTATTTTCTAAATGTCATCAGGACATACAACAAAATCGATGTTTAAACACAATACTACATCAGTTCAAAAAAAAAAAAAAAAAAAACACGATGCTACATAAATGACAACGAATTAGAGCCAGTAGGAACCTTCCATCCTAATGCAGATGACATTTCCGCAGCAAATGACAAAATCCAAGATTGAATTGGAAGATATTTTTCCCCACTAATATCAGGTTCGACAAACAACAAGCGAGATCGGCCCAAAAGACAGCCTTGGTAAATGACAATGGAAGAACATTGGGATCAATTTCAACCAAAACATCAGTCCATAACATGGGGATGCACATCCATCCTCTATATTCCCGAGAAACAACCATATTTTGTAAACTGAAAGCACCCCACGCACCAAAATCCTCCTCCTCCACACCATATGGAAGAAATGCTGGCCGATCATCATCTTCATCATCATTCAACTTGATGGCACCTCTACCAATACTTGGGCGTGTGTGAAAACTTAAGGCTGATGATATTAAGGCAGCAGCATCAGAGACCAAGATAGTTTGAATGAGATCAAGGGCAGGTTGCCGCAAAGAAGGATGAAGAGAAGAATCCTTCAAGGAAGACACAAGAGAGGGACCCCTGTCCAGTTCAGTATTTTCAGAAATGAGCAATATTATCCTTCTTCCTTGTACATGTCAAGAATTCTAAACTCTGAGATTGGACACTAAAGTTCCATTCACAATAGATAGAGTTCATTGGGAAAGAAAAAGAGGGATGAGTAAAGCCAATACACCTCCATGATGAAATATTTGAACCTAATAAACGATCATTTGTGAAATAAAAGCTCACTCTGAGGTAAGAATGCCTAAACTTGAGGGGCAATCATCCCTCAAGATGCAGCCCTCATCATTTTCCCTTAATGTGCATAGAGCAAAACTCATAAGAAAAATCAATACAAAAAAGGCACAGATATAGAGTAGATATAGCTGTACCACATATGTGAACATTCAATAGGGGGAAAAGGTGGATTCATCTTGTAACCTCTGTGTATGATAAGAAAAGCTATCTGAAAACACGAGATTGAATAAGTAACAAGAAAGATCAACCCATTAAGTAAACCAAACAAGTGCACCAGATAAAACTACCTGAACTCACAAGAGAATATGTACCTGGCGAGCTTTTTGTCTAGTAAGAACACTTAAGTTCTTCAGGATTGGCAGCATTATCTTGATTTATAACCAAACCAGTGGCAGGTGTCCTTGCAACATCTTCGATGTCTCTAATTATTGACTTCAAAAGAGCAACATGTAGTTCGCCCAACAATCTTGAATCCTGCCATGAAGTAGAATGTGCAAATGGGCATAAAAATTAATAAAAGGAAATCTTATGAGAAACAAAGATATCCAATTAGAGGGAACCTTGCTTACATAGTCGTGAAAAGCTTGACCTGGTAGAGTGCAAATGGATAATGCAACACCCATCGTCCCAACCATTTCTGATGCACGCTTCGCCTCTGCTGCAACATCCTTAAGTCAGAGCCCAGCTGCGGCTGCAACTCCGACGACCTTATATTGACAAATGAAAGCAAAGAATCATATTAGTATTCTTCACTTTCACTACTCATAAACGTAGGGCAAGAAGTGTGGAGTCTCTCAACAACAATGAACCATAGATATTGCCATATGCATGAAAACTTCAGAAGAATAATTTGAAAGGGATGTCCTTCTGACTTTCTTAATTAAAAATTCAAAAACTTTCTACAAATTGATTTGCCAAAACAGGACCTTCCTATGTTAAAGATCTATTACAACAAGAAAATACGAGAGTTTTTAAGGTTGACGTAGTCACTCAAATAGATGAAAGTGATGGTGGCAAAAATTAAGGATACAAGCGTGGACCATGGGAAGTGGGGAAGGAAAAGATTCTTGTTTAGTGCCAAAAGGGACATTTAAGGCACAACCTTTAAGAGAGAAGAGACCACAAACCTTGTGAACTAGAAAAGTCCCTGCCAATCCTCTCCTCCCGACTATGCCTTGAGGGGGAGGTAAAGCACAGTCATCTCCGACAATCACCATCTGCAATAAGGCATAACCTTTTGACACCAGTCTCTAGCATATGTTAACATCACAATCACATCTAGAAGTAATTACAGGGGAAGTACCTCAACCATGTAACCTTCAGATTTAGCCAGCTCAGCAGCCAATCCAAAGTTCAAGCGATCACCTGTATTATTCTGCAAAAGGGAGATTGTAATCCTTCTTCTGTTAGATCTTCTGTTTTGGACAGATGTCATAGCACAAGGAAATAAGTACTTGTGGTATATGCGGCTGCTGGAACTGCATAAACTCCCAGAATTTCCGTGGCAATGAAAGTGCCGTTTACAAAATTTTTAGTTTTTCCCTTGTATACACAAGTTTCCATGTATGCCAAAATACTCTATAAGGTGGTAGGATAAAGTAAAGGAAGTACCTTGACAATAAGTAGACACCCCATTGGACCAGTTACAGCTCGGATGCCCTGAAATATATACAATAGAGCAAAATGAACCTCATAGACAAGGAGACAAAACATAAAGCAAGAGGGTTGACATATCTAGTGAAAGCCAAAAAAATAATCAAAACTAGGGAATAATTACATAAGATCAAATCAGAATAATACTTTCATAAGTTGGATGGCTTTGATATAGCTTTCATAAAATCAAATTGGAATAATCCGAGGCTCTGATGGCACATTCCACCTATGGTACAAACTATATTTAAGTTGTTATAAATTAATAGAAATCTGACAGCTAGCCAGCAGTTCTACCTAAGCTCTCTGCATTAGATATCAGTATGCTAGCATACACACCTTCGTTGCTCGGCCTATCCGCATCTTCCTTTGCTAAACTAGAATTGACAAGACACCGCCGATGGCTTGAGTGTCTTCTCTCCACATGACATGTGCAACTTAAGAGCATATGAAAATTCAAATGATCCTCCTTGGGAGAAAACTCAGCTGTAACTTCTACAGTATATTTTTAAAGAAAAGAGAGAAAATGAATAATTTATCCATGGGGATAGCAGTTAAACCATTACCATATTCTTCTTCATAACCAAATGACATGCGAGGAACACCAACAAAATAATGACACTGCGACTGTTACACACACCATGATGCTCCATTATATCGCTAATCTGCAGAATCTGCATTAGAAAAATTAAAAAACACAACTAATTAAAGTAATGGACTACAACACAAGAAAGTCCACACAGTGTAGCAAGATATCAGCAAATGCATAAAAAGGAAGAGGCTAAAATTGGACCGTTTGTGGTGATATAGCTGACATGCGTTTATATGGAGTTAATGACACAGCTGTTTGCAGAAAGATTTCGAAACAAACACGCTGGGCATACCATTCTAACTGAAAAGTGAATATCACTCAAAACATATGCAACCATGCATATCATTTTCAAACCTATCAATCTTGTCTAATCCAGGACATCAATGGTAATCCATCAACGACAAAATACAAAATTTGCATGCAACTTGATTGAAAATGTTACCATAGGAGGAGATACATTAAATTCAAAAGTCAAAAGTGACGCACAAATCATAGACTGTAGTTCTATCCTTGCGGTGGAGGTATCTTGATTGTACATTATGATGCTGGTTAAGTGCAAAAATGGAATTCCAGCAAGTATCATAACTTCAATAGGGAGAGAGCCTCACAAAGAACGTGCACTTAATTACATCCATAAATTCAATAGAATTTCTGACAGATCTTACCAGGAAGCAAGGATGAGAGATGCTATGTAAACATCTGAACTACTTTTCTAACTTTCAGAAGAAAAATATATAATGTGAGGCATCATGCTGGAGAAATCTTCTATAAAACATACCTCAGGAAAATCTCCAAGTAAACCTGTCAATTTCTGCGATAAAATAAAGTTGTGCACTGCATCTGTATAATCAGCAGCAGCCATGACTGATGCTTCACCTCTTGCTCCATTGTTGTCCTGAATAAACAACAGCAGTGTTATTCATTTGAACAAATGACACTAGCATAATTCAAAAAAGAATGCATGAAATTATTCATGTCAACAAAATATAATTCCAGGAGACCTTTAAAGGACAAGAGTGATGAAGTTCCTTGTGAAAGTAATAGTCAAGCAAGCACCATATGGCTTTTCTGTCAATCAAGGAATCGAGATTGTCAATCTAGAGACCATAACTGTTGCAAATTGCCTGAAAACATGCAATGACAACGATCAATTGGACCAATAGATACGTGCTTAAAAGGCTGAAGATTGAAGGCAATACAACCCAGGAGGGCCAGGACCAAAATGTTTGATGGTCATTGCAGAAAGAAAAGATACAAAGCTCAACACTTAACGGTCAAGGTTTGGGATTAATAAGGTATAAATCAAAACCTACCTTAGAATAGAAAAAGTCCAATATATATATATATATATAAAGAAGGACAACAAAAATTCTACAACTAGATGTTCCAATTGAAGGCAATATAATATAAAAGAGGTTAGACTTTAATATCAGAATCAAACGGAATCTCACTACAATATCTTTAACAAAGAAGTACCTGAATCCAGTTTAAGATGACATCCAGCAAAGTGCAGTCATAGATGATTGATTTGTCCTGCAATGTAATAGAAGGAAACTTTATTATCTTTCCAAAACCAAAGGAAGAGGAGGGGAGAATAAGCTTAATGTTCAGACCCATACATTAAAGCAACTGGACACAAAAGGGACTCGCATGCACATGCTCCATCATGCTATGTAAAATGGGATGTCATCCAGTTTTGGACGTACCACAGAGACTCCACGAACTCGTGAGACCTCCTCTGCTAGAATCTCTTTATCAATAAGGAGAGGTAGCTGTAGATCCGATGAAAAGGATATTATCCATATACCAAAATTCACAAGCAAACCATTTTTAGTTTAAATTCACACATCCGATTTTCAGAAAGTGGTGGTAGACAAACTTGCAAGTAAAGAAACGTGTTCCAGAGCAAAGAAAGGGCTAGTTCCTTATCTCCACAGGCAACATCATCTGCTTCTATTGTCATTCCATCTTCATTCTTTAGCGGCACCCCAGATTGCTTGAGATATTGCAATGCAAAGCCACAGTTTGCTACATTTTTCTTCATAGTGTCTGCAGGAACTACCAATTTCTGCACATAGCATAATCACTAAAATATCATTAAAACTGTGGAAGAGAGGCTCTATAGTCAGCTGCCACTCAAACTTATTTCATTAAACATACCGATAGAATTGATGAGTCCTGCTTCAAAAGCTGGATAGCCCTACAGAGTCGCACCCCATCATGGAGATCCTCCAACACATCAGTTAATCTGAAGTCGTACTCAATCAGGGGGCACTGTAGTACAATACCGGAAGATGTCTAATAAAAGACTGAGGGGGCAGAGGTAGAGGCAGAGGTGGCGGCATCGGCGTCGGAGTCGGGGGCGACGGAGTCGCGAGAGGGCGTCGGGGGCGGAGGCAGAGGCGGCGTCGTCGGCGTTGGAGGCAACCAGCTTGAGGGGCGTCGGAGTCGCGAGAGGGCGTTGGGGGCGGAGGCGGAGGCGGCGTCGGAGGCGTCGGAGGCAACCGGCTTGAGGGGCGTCGGAGTCGGGGCGTCGGAGTCGCGAGAGGGCGTCGGGGCGGAGGCGGAGGCGGAGGCGGCGTCGTCGGCATTGGAGGCAACCGGCTTGAGGGGCGTCGGAGTCGAGAATGGAGAGAGAGAGCTCGTCGGCGAGAATGGAGAGAGAGAGCAGAGGCAAGCAGAGCGTCAGAGCGGTGGGCCCCACACGCGGCCCGCGCGAATTTTGAACGCCTGACCCCTCGCTTACGTGGTGCCATGTGTTGATCGCTGAGTGGTCTTACCCTACATCTACGTGGAGGGTAAGACCCACCCAATATTTTCTCATGGCGCTACCAGTAAAGGGGTCGGAGGGGAAGGAAAAAGGGGCTTGGGGCCGGATAGTATCGGCTCTTGAGTTGGATCCACGTGAGTATTGCACACACGTGTGCATTGATGCCAAGAGTGAGACCCAAAAATTAAAAAAGCATGAGAGACCCAATTTGTGGTCTTCCAAAAAGAACGAAAAAAAAAAAAAAAAAAAAACTAAAAGTAAATTGATTTTTTAAAAAATATTCAAATTATTATTCACGTCAATATTAATCATTCCACGTGTCATAATCGACACTCATGATAGCGATTTTCAATCAAAATTGATTGGAATGACTATATTAACGAATTGTTAAAATGTTGAAATCTAAATTAGTCAAATTAAAAAGATTAAGATTGAATTGGCACAAACATAATAAGTTTATATAATATATATAGTCAATTTTCCCTATTTAAGTGAGACAAACCTCTTGTACCTAGATTTACTATTGTGAATCACTAGTGAGGTGAGATATACACATGGATGTGAAATGAAAAAGCCTTAAAGGCTAGGGATGAAGATTGTATTTTGGAAAGTGGGCTCTCGGTCAACCCACCTTTGTACTTAGATTCGATTTGTGGATTTTGGGCCAGTGGATTCGGAAAGTTAAATAGGCAGGGTTAGAAACACTATAAAAATCGGCTAAACTTTTCTCTTTTCATCAGCTCTTTTATTGTGCGCATACCAATTGATCGTTGAATTGCTTACTTATTCTTTGTGCTTAATTGTTGAATAATTTGATTTATTATTGTATTATCTTGACATCAAACAATTGGTATTAGAACAAGTGCTTCAAAAATGGATGGGCATTTCGCTTGTGATTTATTGGATTTTTTGAGCTAAAGATCATGGCTTGAAATGTTGTTGGTACCGCCGTAGGCAAAAGCCAATCGATTGTTAGACCTCCTTTGTCCTCAGCTGTAAACTTACGACTACTGGAAAAGCGAGGGTGAGAACTCTTATTCAATCGCAAAATTACTGAACAAGTCCAGTTCATAGCAATTCAATGCTAAAGCTATGAACTTTGCTTTGTTGTGCTTTTGACGCTGATGAATATGCGATGAGTTAGAAGTAACTTATAAAGGGACCGATAAAGTCAAGAAAGTCTACTGTCAATTACCAAATTCATAATGCAATTCCTAGATTACAGATAGACTCGAAAACTAAAACCAAGAGGGAAACCGAAAGACATGGCTGCAAACACAAAGGAAAAAGACTCGAGATGAAAATTTGACTCGATTTTGACATAGCTCGAGCGTGTCCGTGCTCCTGCATTCCTTCTGTTCATAGGCCTTGAATCCCCTCCGACGGTTACTAGACTTCTTCATGTGAACCTCCATTGTTCAACTGATCCCGTGTCTCCACGATTTTTTCTACTTCCACGAGCTTCGATAGCTGCCCTGTTTCCGAGATTTTCCTCCTTCCTCATTAACCGCTCCATCGTACTCGAATCTGCTCTCGTGCAGCAACTGTTCCCGCTTTTGAATTCAATCGAACTCCTCCTGTTTTGTGCCTAGGTAGATAAAACAGCTTTTGCAGGCTCTAGGTCGAGGCCTGACTTCTCATTTTTTTTGAGATAAATCCATTCCTTTTGTCTTCGACCTAATACATGAACAATTGCTGTCTTCAACTGACAATCATGCTGCGGAATTTTTCCATAAGAGAAAAGCATCTTCAATAGAATAGATGAAGACATCATTCCCTCAACTTGATATTACACAGTAATTGAAGCTGATGGTTACATATGCAGTCAAAAAGGTGGCATCCAGCAAAATTCTTCAAAGCAGGCACTTTCTGAATCTTCTTGCGTGCGAAACTAACTCAAAGCAACGGCTACACATCTTCAATCTCAAGACACACAACACGATTAGTTTGACCTCATTTCCTGGTGATGCTATCAATGGACATTGGAAATGCAAGTCCTCGAATTCTGTCCAACTATGGCTGAATAAAAGCTAGACGTTTTTTCCCAAGTACTAGTGTCCATGTTTTGTTGATACCTCCTACATTCGTACGGTTGAGACACTCATTGCCATAGAGATCAATGAATCAACTTGTGCTCGTAAAGATACTGAATTATTAGTTTGTATTTGATCTCCAGTGGGACTGATTAGACTGGAGGTTATTCATGCAGCATAGCATAGCCTCTAACCATTGCAACAAATGCATATAGGGTAATTTCCCTGCAAAGGCGCGCCACCGCCCCACCCCCCCCAACCCAAAACTTTTTTTCCTAATCAACTCCCAGTTGTCCCTTGAAGCTTGACACTATAAAGAACAAAGACCACATCCCCATTTCTCCCTCACCCTCCTCGACTCCCCACTCTTCTTCATCGTCTCCATTTTCCACATCCAGAGATGGAAATTAAGGAGTTCTGGACATCTTTGGTCTCCCTCCTGGGCGTCCTGGCATCCCCGATGAACATCCTGCAGGTGGTGTTCCCGCCAGAGCTCTGGTTCGCCGCCTTCAAATTCCTGAACCGGGCCATCAGCTACTTCTCCTCCTACTGCTACTGCGACGTCATTGAGATCGACCGCGTCAACACCAACGAGCTCTACAACACCATCCAGCTCTACCTCAGCTCCTTCGTCTCCCCCTCTGCCAACCACCTCTCCCTCACCCGCACCATCAACTCTAGCGCTACCACCTTCGGCCTCTCCTACGACGACTACATCAACGACGCCTTCAATGGCGTTGCAGTCCAGTGGGAGCACGTGGTGACGCAGCGCTTGTCCCAGACCTTCTTGTATGGCTTCAGGCTCCAGATCCAGAAGCGTGACAAGGACCTCATCCTCGACTCCTACCTGAACTCCATCACGAGTTAGGCCAACGACATCCGCCGCAAGAACCAACAACGCCTCCTTTACACTAATTCTCTCGGCAGGTCGCTCGATTCTCGGGGCCAACCTTGGGATTCGGTGCCGTTCAAGCACCCAAGCACCTTCGACACGTTGGCCACGGACCCGGACAGGAAGAGGAACATCATGTAAAACCTCGGCAACTTCACCTCTAGGCAGGCCCTCCACCGGCAGACGGGTGGGGCCTGGAAGCGGCGTTGCCTACTCTATGGTCCACCCGGGACAGGGAAATCGAGCACGATCGCCGCGATGGCCAATTTCCTCGGCTATGACATCTACGACCTCAAGTTGACTGAGGTGCACTCCAAGTCCGAGCTCTTAAACCTCCTCGTGAAGACCAGCTCCAAGTCCATCATCGTAATCAAGGACATCGACTGCTTGGTCAGTCTCTCCAACCGGTCCAAGGGGCCCCAAGCTGCCATGCCTCAGAGCGACTACGACCCCAGCTCGCCTGACGACACGCGCAGTGGTGAGGACGGGAACAACACCACCACCACCTTCTGGGAGCTGCTCAACTTCCTCGACGGCCTGTGGTCATGCTGTGGGAGCGAGAAGATCTTCGTATACACCACCAACCACTTTGAGAAGCTCGATACAGGATTGCTTGAGAGCAACCGCATGGACATGCAAATCTGCATGAGCTACTATTAAGGACTCTGCATTCGTATCTTACTATAAAATGAGAAAAGAAGCTCGTTTTTCCACTTGGTATTTAAGCCGCATGGACATGTAAATCTGTAACATACAATATTCAATGATGAATGCATAATCTAGAAGCACTAGTCTAAAATTCCATTTTATAAGGAAGATTTTTACGTAATTAATGTTTATATTTTTCGTATTTCTTTATAATTAATGAATTTTAACAGTAAGTGGTGGCCATTAAAGGTTTTCATTTATAGCAATCATTCAATTAATAATATAGGGTAGATTCCAAGTTTTAGGATATGCGGGGTAGATTTTAAATTTCAAAAATTGAGAACTCTGTTTTAATAGATAGATTTCACTATTCTAAGTATAATATGTACGGAATTTGGAACTGCTCATCCTTAATAATGCCCGCCTATAATGCACTTTGCTTATTGCTTGAATAGGAACAAGAAATTCCGAGCTGCTGATCCAGTGCCCGAGTTGATGGACTGGCAGGGGAAGCCGCCTAGTGAGAAGCAATTCTTTGATTGCATGCGGATGCCTACAGTGGATTGAGGCTTTACCATGAGTATGAGAAGATGAAGAAGTTTGGTGTGAAGCCACGTGTACTTTTGTATAACAAGATCGTAATACGCTATGTTGCATAAAAAATGATTTTTGCATCAATTCAAAACCTGGAAAAGGTTGTAAAAGATTAAAAAGTCCGTTACACACCTCATCATGGCTATATCATAACAGATTTGAACACTTATCCCAGATCAACTTCAAATCATTATTGCTCTAGTGAATAACTAAATAATATAGATGGAAGATAAAAGAGAGATAAAAAAACTAATTATAAACATGGGTTAATATCACCAAAAACCCCACACTGGTACTTCAAATTAATTTTTTTTTTGGTAAAGTTCAAATTAATTTTTTCACCACAAAAAAACTCAAACTGGTAAATCTATAATAAATTTATCCAAAACTAATCTTGTGATCATCAAAAATCCAAAATATGTATATTTGTAATAAATTTACCTTTTGTTAGTTTCTGTCAAATTGGATTAAAATTAAAAAAATTACAAATTAGTACATCTGTGATAAACATATAATAAAACTCTAAATTAGTACACTCATCAATTGTAACGTGTTATCCAACTCAACAATTTGATGATAAAATTTAAGAAAAAGTAACGGAGGGTAAATTTGTTATGGATATACAAATTTAGAGTTTTTTGTGGTAAAAAATTTAATTTGTATTAAATTTGTCATAAGTGTAATAGTTTAGAATTCTTATAAACATCTCCAGTAGGTTTACTAATTACTTAATCATTGGCGAGTTGTATGGAAAGAAAAGAACTCAATGATTATTCATTGTTGTGAGAAGTCAAAATTTTGATAAATAGGGATCCATAAAAATTTCTTTCTAAGAAATGAGCCAAACCGGATAACCCATGTCTACGCATCTTAATCATATTTTTTAGCATTTGTGATTGGAGAAGGTGGATTACAGATACGAACATTAACCTCACTCATGCTATTTCAAAGTATTGTACTTTCTATTTAACGACACGAAAGAGACGAAAGCTTCATGTGTACTAAACACGTGCCCATTTGTGTCATTTCTTCGACTCAGGTCAAACTTGTCCTAGAGGATTCTGTGCCATCGCAGGGATGCTCTGCGCGCTCAGAGTCTCTCTCCTCTCTCTCTCCTCCCCTCTCCTCTCTCCTCTCCCCCACACGTGTCCAAAGCGAGCCACCGTGTTCTGCAAGGCCGACGCGGCTTTCCTCCGCCTGGCCTACAACGTCGCCGCCCACGGCGCCGACAAGCTCGCCTCCCGCCACAACCGTGCGTGGATGTGCGAGGCGTGCGAGCGCGCGCCGGCAGCCTTCGCGTGCAGGGCCGCCGCCGCCCTGTGCGTCGCGTGCGACATGGACGTGCACTTGCCAACCCCCTCGCCGGCCGCCACGTGCGAGTCCGGCCCGTGGCGACGGGCTCCGTCCCTGACTTCCTCAACGGCGAGGTGCTGCGGCCCCACGAAGATCGCGAAATGGGCCGGAGCGGAAGCCAGAGATACGTTCTGGAATGAAGAGAGAGAGGGAGGGAGAGAGAGAGGAGAGAGAGTCTGAGCGTGCAGAGGAGAGAGAAGAAAGAGTCTGAAATGAGTCCGGCTTAGCTGACTGACGGTCTAATGACCGCTCATTTTTGTGTTGACCCAATTTTTCTTTTTCGAATAATGCTTATATAACCGTCCGTTACTCGTGCAAAGAGTGACAGAGCGTTACTGACCGCAAAATTTGCGCTTGGAACCTTCTCACTTGTTTGTCCAGTTACTATGATGCGAACTAAGAAACAATTGTTTTATTCGTGTTTTTCCCCTGGAGTCCGGTGGAGAGTGTGTAAACAAGTTATATAATGATTTTTCATCCTTTTATTAATTGACAGATTTTCAAAAATTAGTTCTCCTTTAAAAATTCATGATATTTGAAAATACACAACAATTATATAATATGCATCTAATGCCGGTACATTTGTTTTCTTTTATCCGTTGATGCAATTTTATGGAATTTTATATAGTATTATAATGTGCTTAGAGACATTTTCAAATAGAATATTATTTTAAATATATCATGAATAACGAATCTATAATATTTAATGAGATATGATATTTAGATTGGAACGCATTATTTATTAGATAAATAATGTGTTATGCTCTAATTGATCATTCTAATGTGATTGATTATAATAGGCATGCTTTAAAAGGTCTATTTTATTGTGAATGTTTCATTTTTTTTGGGCAGGGGATTGCTTTTATGGAAGCAATATTTCTATGACTGTTGCAAAATTATTTGCACATAACCTAAACTAAAACTTTAAGAAAACAAAGGCCAAAATAAGACAAAGAAGACAAAACTTGGCCTGCCGATTGTCCCTCTCTCTGAAATTGGAATATGTGGCTGGGAGTTCACCGCTATTCTCAAGAATAACGGTGACCGTTAGGCTAGCGGCACCCTGCTTTTTTATTTTTTATTTTTATTTTGATTCTTATTATAAATTTAAATTGAGAGATAAAATACTAAGATGACCCATACAATCAATTTTCATGAATATAATAAAAAAAATAAATTAGACACTAAAATATAAATAATTACAAGTAAAAAATATTATTATCTTATTATCTATTCATTTCACAAAAAATATGACGTTTCTAGAAAATATTTTTTAGGAAGTCATATTTCCAAAATGTAATTACTTTCGATGTTTGGATGATATCTAAAAATGAAGTGAAAAATTAATTTTTACTATTCAGTAAGAAAAACATTTTCCTCTATACACTCTTTGTTATTTAAATTATTTTTTAAAATTGATTTTTCTTTATTGTTTATTTGTTAAAAAATTGATTATTAATTTCTTTTCCTTTGCTTTTCCTTTTCTTTATTTTCATTTCTTCTTTATTGGCCAGTCATAACCTACAACGATGGTTACCAGCTGGCCATAGGCAAGCTTTCAACTTGCCGACAAGCATGAGGCTCACACCTTTGGTGAGCACAGGCTCATCACTTGCCAGATCGACGAACATGAGCATCAAGCTTGAGGCTCATTGATTTGGCAATCGGTGAGCTTGAGCATGATTGCCGCAATGGCCAATTTCCTCGACAATGACATCTATGGCCTCGAGCTGACCAAGGTGCACTCCAAGCCGGAGCTCCCAAACCTCCTCGTGAAGACCAGCTCCAAGTCCATCATCGTAATCAAGGACATCGACTGCTTGATCAATCCCTCGAACAGGTCCAAGGTGCCCCAAGTTGTCACGCCTCAGAGCCACTACGACCCCAGCGTGCCTGACTCCACGCGCGGCGATGAGGATGGGAAGAACAACACCCATCCCCTTCTTGGGGCTGCTCAACTTCCCCGACGGCCTGTGTTTGTGCTGCGGGAGCGAGAGGATCTTTGCATACACCAACAACCACCTTGAGAAGCTCGACCCAGCATTGCTTGAGAGCAGCCGCATGGACATCCAAATCTCCACGAGCTAAAGTCAAGCTTTCCGCATTCGTGTCTTACTATAAAATAAGAAATGAAGCTCGTTTTTCCACTTGGTTTTGTTCTTTCGGATGAGGGGGTCCCACATCCTGTGTTGTGTTAGGCGCAGTTTTTGGAGATATTGCAATGGGCATTATGCGATCATAGGTCAATTATCTTATTAAGAAGAAATTTGACAGAAAAAGAAATAGCTACAGGACATCGAGAGAGTGAAGTGATAACGTTTTTTTTTTTTCCCAATTAGGGGTCAAATCTTGACATTATCAAAGAATTTGATTTCTTAGACAATTTTCTTAAAAATTGCATGTTTAAATTTATGGGCGAAATTTATGTGTTAACGTGGCCTTTTTATAACATTCAAAGGGCATCATTACATTGGCCGTGACTTCCATCCTTTTCATTTTATAAAAAGAAGAAAAATATGTTACCATAGTCTTCAATGATTGAACTATCAGTATGGTGTTAGAGACCAATTTTGTAACGTTCATTCTCAATTGATTATTAATTTTAGCACGCGGATCATCCATTTTTTTTGGCATTTTTTAATAGATGAAACATGTGACGACTAAACAAATCTCACATAATAATTCCAAAACGTCCAATGATCTGAGCTTTTAGACCAATGATGGTCCCATTTCGATATATTTATTTATTCACTAAATAACTTCTTAGTGCCGAATTTTCTTTCACATGTCAGAAAGAAGAGAGCAAGAACAGAATTTCTTCCTCTTTTAAATATTAGATTCTCTTTTTCTCCTCTCATTGTCTGATGGCATTTTCGTATCAGCCTAAAAGAATATAAATATCTTATGCTTTATTTTTATCAACTAATGAAGATCTCCTTTTTTTCCTTTTTGGGGGAAACTTATGTTAACTTACAAATAAAAGGTTGAAGGATTAACAAAAAAAAGAAAAGACAAGAAAGATATTTGGCCTTTTATTAGGGTTAATTCCATTAAAAACTCCTAACTTTAGATCTTATTTTAATTTTGCCTTAATTTTTTTATCTAATAAAAAATAATTTTTTTTACTTCATATCTAAATATGTCCTCTGCTATATTTCCATTTAATTTCATCGTTTGAATCTAATGTGTCTAGTGTCCTTGGCATGGTTCTTAGCGAACCATTTGGTTCGATGTGGTTCTTTCCGAAGAAGATGGTGATGGAGGCGTGAAGAAAAAAACAAAAAAATAAGGACAATGAACAGGAACGAAAATTCCACAGTGATTTATTCCTAATGTGAAAAATTGCTATTTTAGACAACTGACAGCATTTTGGATCGCAAAGTTAATGGGACAAGTCCGAGACTATAACGAATTTCTTCTACACAAAAAAAAAAAAAAAGTTCGATCCAAACGAAATTGTGATTAGTCCTAAAGTTGAGGATTTTTATTTCTAAAAATAGATCCGTCTTTTATCGGAGCGCCTAAGTAAGTGCCAAAAAGTTCATTCAAAAATAGTAAGTGCCAAAAGAAAAAAAAAAAAAAAGAGAGAGAAATATTGATCTGTTGTCACTCAGAGTCTCCTTGGGAGGGGGTCAAGCTCACGACACCCCCCTAGGATTTAGCCACTTGTGAGGCTGTGAGCCACACATGTTTTTTCTTCACCGAACCGAGCCGACCCGATCCCTCTGTAAATATCTTCCTTTCCTCCGGAGTTCATGGTTTCCTCTTTCGACACTCGGAGATATCCAAGAAAATCTCAGCCTTGACACTCAAACGGAGATGGCAGAAAGGAAGGAGTCTTGGACATCCCTGGCCTCCCTCCTGGGCACTCTGGCCTTCTGCCAGACCTTCCTCCAGCTGGCGCTCCCGCCGGAGCTCCGGCTCGCTTCCCTCAAGTTCCTCACCCGGGCCCTCCGCTGCTTCTCCTCCTACTGCTACTTCGACGTCGCCGAGATGGACGGCGTCAACACCAACGAGCTCTACAACGCCGTCCAGCTCTACCTCGGCTCCTTCGCCTCCACCTCCGCCTCCGCCAGCCGCCTCTCCCTCACCCGCGCCCACAACTCCAGCGTCACCACCTTCGGCCTCTCCAAGAACGACTCCATCGCCGACGTCTTCGACGGCGTTGCCGTCCAGTGGGAGCACGCGGTGACGCAGCGCCAGCCCCAGCCATCCTCGTGGCGGTCCGTCCCCGACGAGAAGCGCAGCTTCACGCTCCGGATCAAGAAGCGCGACAAGGACCTCATCCTCAACTCCTACCTGGACCACATCATGGACAAGGCCAACGACATCCGCCGCAACAACCAAGAACGCCTCATTTATACTAACTCACGCGGCAGCGAATCCCGGGGCCGCCCTTGGGAAGCGGTGCCATTCAAACACCCGAGCACCTTCGACACGTTGGCCATGGACCCGGTAGGAAGAGGGACATCATGGAGGACCTCCGCGACTTCGCGGCTGGGAAGGCCTTCTACCAGAGGATGGGCCGGGCCTGGAAGCGGGGCTACCTGCTCTACGGCCCTCCTGGGACGGGGAAATCGAGCATGATTGCAGCCATGGCCAATTTCCTCGGCTATGACATCTACGACCTCGAGCTGACCGAGGTGCCCTCCAACTCCGAGCTCCGGAAGCTCCTCATGAAGACCAGCTCAAAATCCATCATTGTCATCGAGGACATCGACTGCTCAGTCAATCTGTCGAACAGGTCGAAGGCGTCCAAAGCCCCCCCTCCTCAGAGCTACTCTGCTCCTGACGCTTCCAATGCTGCGTCTGGTGGTAAGGACTGGAACAACAACACCATGACCCTATCGGGACTGCTCAACTTCACCGACGGCCTGTGGTCGTGCTGCGGGAGCGAGCGGATCTTCGTGTTCACCACCAACCACATCGACAAGCTTGACCTGGCATTGCTCCGGAGCGGCCGGATGGACGTGCACATCTGCATGAGCTACTGCTCCTACCCGGCGCTCAAGATCCTGCTCCACAATTACCTGGGCATGGAGGGCGAGGACCTCAGCGAGGCGGCAGCGAAAGAGCTCCGAGAGAATGTCGAGAAGGCCAAGATGACGCCGGCGGACATAAGCGAAGTCCTGATCAAGAAGCGGAGGAACAGAGAGAAAGCAGTGAGCGAATTGCTGGAGGTGATGAAGGCGAGAGTAGAGGGGAACGAGGAGTACGGAGGGTTGAGAAAGAAATGCGAGTCGAACGGGGTTGAAGAAGAGGAGCAAGAGAAGAGGACTCTCAGCGACCGTGAGGACGATTCTTGCAAGAAAGTGGAGGACCAAGAAGAGAAGAAGGCAAATTGAGAGGTAAAATTAATTTGTCCTTTCCTTTGGAAACCCTCTCAATTCGTGTCTTATCAAGTCTTACTAAAGCCCCTATGACTCAGCAAAAAATGTAAGTTCATACGATGTATTGTGTTTATCCACTTTTGTGGGTATGTGTTGTTTTGTTCTTCTTGGGATGGCCGCTCACATCCATGTTTGCATTAGGCACCCCACTTTAGAGATGTTGCAATGTGCATAGTGTGACTTTGGGTCAATTATCTTTGTTTATATGAAAAATGTACAAGTGAAAGTAACTAAAATGTGTATTGGCAGATTGCTTCACGCTGTCCGGTTGCCATTTATCTAGACGTTGTGTTGCCCTAGTGTGGTCGTCCATTACGCTAATCGCTGATCTGAGTTTCTCTACGATGCATGAGCAATTGGATAGGGTAAGTTTATTTATTATTCGATGGGATTTTATTTTAGAAACGTGTCATGCTTGCGGTGAAAACATCACTGTCATGTCATGTCTTGCATTAGGAGGTCGCATATTCTTTTCTCATTAGAAATCAAAAGAAGTATTTATTCTTCATGTTTGAGCATAGTATTGATTATTATAGATTATTTCTTAATTGGTTAAAGCCATTATAGGCTGTTCCCTTTTTTAAATCATAAAAAGAAAATGCAAAAAATAATTAGCATTGCATTGCGGGGTCATTTTTAATAAAAGTCATTAGGTGTCCTAAAATTTAATCTTCATTTTTATAAGAAAAGAAAATACTAAATCTCTCACCGAGTTTAAATAATAGGATCGTTTCATCATTAATCATATTTCATGTTATCAGTGTATAGGTTGCGTGTATGTTGATCAACACGGGAAAATTCTCAAATAAATCCTAAATCTATTGCAATTTTTCTAAATTAGTCATAAATTTTCTTTTTGCCAATTCAGTTTTAAACTTTTTACAATTGTGTCAATTTAGTCCATCTCGTCAATTTTGGTCAGGCGGAATTGACGTGGATGCCGGCTATCCAGTCAACATTGATGTTGCAATTTTTAATAATTTTAATTTTCCTCTTTTTTTATTTATTAATTTTTAATTTTTTTTTCCGTTTTCTTCCTACTTTCTTTCTTCTCTTCCTTGGCAATGACTGGTGAGGGCTTTGGGTTGGCGAGTGGCGACCCTCGCTTAGCCTCGCGTGGCCCTCATCAGCCATTGTGGGGAGAGAAGAAGAAATGTAAGAAGAAAAGGAAAAATAAAAGAAAAAGAAAATACAAAATTATTTAAAAAATTGAAAAAATAAAATATTATTAATAAATTGCCACGTCAGTGTTAGCCAACCAAAATTGGCTAGATGAATTAAATTAGCTCAATTGAAAAATATTTATGACTGAATTGACAAAAAAAAAAAAAATGTTTGGGATTGATTTGTGAAAATTGCAAAAGATTTAGAATTTTTTGGTAGTTTTCCTAATCAACACAAGATATATGTTATTTAGATTTTGTGTTATTACATCAATGCACGTTAATTTAGAACTCATATAGACATTGAATTTATATTTATTTAGGGAAAATGCCACCAAAAACCCTAAACTATGCACAAAGTGACAAAAATACCTCAAACTTTTTTTTGCACTACCAAAAACCCAAAACTTTGCCATCCGTGACACATTTATCCCAAACTATTTTTTGTGACACAAAAACCCCGAACTTTCATTTCCGTGACGGGGCATTTTGGTCATTTTCCTTTTAAAAATATATTTCTCTTTTTTTTTTTTCCTTTTTTTCTTTTCTCTTCCCTCCGCCGCCGGCTCCGGCGGAGGGAAGCCGGCGTCCGGCGAGGGCTGCCCTTGCCGGTGTCGGCCCAGCGAGGGCCGCCCTGCCCGACGCCGCGAGGGCCGGGTCGGGCGAGGGCGGCCCTCGTTGGCGTCGGGCTAGGGTGGCGTCGAAGGGTCGCCCTTGCCAGATCTGGGGAGGGCGGCCCTCGCCGGACGCCAGCTTCCCTCCGCCGGAGCCGACGGAGGGAAGAGAAAAGAAAAAAAAAAAAAAAAGAAAAAAAAGGAAAAAACAGAAAAGACGAAAATACCCTCAATGGGGTAAATGTGTCACGGATGGCAAAGCTTGGGGTTTTTGGTGATGCAAAAAAAGTTTGGGGTATTTTTGTCACTTTGTGCATAGTTTAGGATTTTTGGTGGTATTTTCCCATTTATTTATGCTTATATTCAAAGAAAAACCCATAAGGAATTGATTGCGTTAGCCTTGGTCGTGCATACGTCGCATCACTGTTTGGTCTCTAGTTAACATTTTGCAGGACACTCGATGCGTGAGACAATAATAAAGCTTCGCTATTGAGTTGCTTAGCCCATCAAGGTCTTTCTTGGAAAGAATGATGTGAACTAATGGGTAAATTTGTATGCATTGACTTTGTTTTACGACTATCTGGAAAGTTTTGATCTGATATTAGCTGAACATGTGTGGAAGAGAGTTGGGGTCTGCTTGTTTTTTGCGTTAACTATACTACGATGTTAGCATAACGTTTATGTGTTAACTACTTACGGGTTAGCATATGAGACACTAAATCAACACGAGTGCATCAAGTCTTTCCTAAAGTTGCTTGTCTTCATTCAGAGCTAGATCCATTGACAGCAGACGAGGAAAAAGTTCTTGGACTAAAATCCATTTTTCATGTCCTAAAATAGACTGTCTCTCAACAACATATGCATTTCAATGCTTTTGTCTTAATGGTGGTGCATAAGCATTTGTAGACACTTGAATCTAGTCCTAATACATCCCTCATACGTACTTGGCATGCACTAGGTCCAACGTTTCCTACATCAACTTGAATCCTAGATGCGGATGGACTAACAGCTGCATGAATATCGTTTCTTCTAGGCATATTTCGTGTTGATAAAGAAGACACCCAGGTACTTGCAGGCGCCTACAAACCTTGGAATCTTTACGCCTTCTTTTAATTACTTTTATTAAGTCTCGCACATGGATGATGGGGTTGTGATGATTTTTCAACTTATCAAATAATACACTTATATTCAAATTAAGTCCGCTGGTCTAGAAGATGGAGCTCATCTATTTTTCCAATGTGAATTGACTGGTAGAATCTGCTGTATATCTCAGTGCAGCATGGGATTAAGTATTCTTTAGGAGGATGGAATAAGAAACTTCAATAAATTATTAGCGCAATAAAAGGCAAGATTTGGTGGCGAGATTCTTCAAGGCATCTTTTTTAGCAACCATATATTACATTTGGATGGAGTGTAACCATAGATGGTTTCCAAATAAGTCAATGGATATCCATATTATTTTGACCAAGGTGCGTAAAAATCTAAAAGGTATAACTTCACTTTATCGAAAAATTAGACACTCCCAGACAAATGTTCTATTAGTTACTATATGGAGACTTTCTATCTCCATTTTTTTTGAATTATTAATTCTATTTGCAATGCTAGGGATGCTCCTAAGCTGCTATATTTCATCTGCTCTATAATACACATATTAAAGAAATAAATTATTTACAAACTGGTTTCATATACTTAATTTTTTTTTTTTTTTTTTTTTTTTGGGTTTTATTTTGTAAGAATGGTTTCACCTTTCGAAAAAAGTCGTACTTTCAATTAGATAGTTTTAGATCAAATTTCTATTTAGAAAGGAGAAATATGAGACTTATTTTATAAGGAGAGAAGTGGGTGAGTGGAGAAAGATGTGTTCCCTTTTGCTATCCGACTGAACTTTTCCCATGAACGAGGGGCTTAAGTTGGGGGGGGGGGGTGGGGCAGGTAAGTCGACGATGTTGTGACTGAACTTTGTTTAATGATAACAGAATCTCCGTATTGCAAATTGAGGATCTCTCTCCCCTATTATGTATTATATATATTTATATATATTGAAATTAGGCGTAGGAGGTCTGCTGAATGAAAATTTAATGAAATTAGGTGTGGGAGGTCTATTGAATTACACAATTTTAGCGACGTGGTGCTATTTTATATATGTATATATAATATATATACATACCTAATTTCATTAAATTTTCATCTTTAATGTCAGTAGTCCCAAAGTTTAGGCGATCAAACTTGCTCACGATAGTAATACGCCTCTAGCACTTTTGTGATATCACGATGTTTCTTAAATGGAATTGACTCATTTCAAACTTATGTATAAGAGTATTTGGTCCTCTCCCAGTTCTTTCAATAATTGAATCATCACTATGGTGTGGGAGATCAATTTCGGACGTTGGTTCTCAATTAATTATTAATTTTCTCTTGCGTGTTTAAATGTTGTCATATTTTTAAATCGTATGAAAGGAGTGATGTAAAAATACAATGTCATATTAAATGACGACACCATATCGAGATATTTATATATTCATTGAATAAATTATACTCGCCTATCTGTACATTCACTTCTCCCAGAGAAACAAGACAAAAGCAGAAGACGGTGAGTAGCTGGAGGTGGGTGGTGAACGACTTTTTATGCTTACAGTCTATCCCATCTTTTATATATTAGTCTCGTTTTGTCCGATCTCTTGTATTAACTTGGACGTGCTTTTCTCCTCAAGCCTAAGGCGGCTCGGTTTGACGTTTCCTACCTATTAAATCCACGAAACGGTGAGGACGCCTTGTTGATTTTCTTCTTTAAAACTTAGAAATATCGAACATCATGTACTTTTTTTTTTTTTGGTATCATACATAAATTTGAATGACGTTTTAGAGTTTCACGAGAAAGCAAAAAAAAAAAAAAAAAAAAAAGGGTTCTGATGGGTAGTATTACTGTATTTGTCGATATTTTATGTACTCCGATGTCGAGGCGTTCGGAAATCAACGGGAGTCGAATTATAAAATGCCGAAAAACATAAACAAACTAAAGTTTAAGACCGAAGGACTAACAAGAAAAACAGTCTTTGACCTTTGCAGTTTGCAGTACAGCAGTGGTTGCGACATAAAGTACATGCATATAAATATCATATCTTTCCTCGGGGCTCCGCCTAAAAAGGGTAGAAAGGGAAAAAAAAATCATTAAACAGTCGAGCCACATGTGGGTCCTCGTTGAAACGCCAGAAGAACCAGAACGAGAAAATATTCGGTGACTGCCACGTCATCTGCTGACTTGGCATACACGTTTTGGCCTCAGCCACTCAAGATTCGACACCTGTCCATTAACGTCGAATTAAATAAAAATTTAAAAATTGCCAAAGTTCTGTTCAGTTTCAGCTATGGAAGAACTTCCTTCGAGTTGCAGCACCCCCCTCGCCGTGGCAACCAGGGGAGTCGCCGGCACCGCTCCTGCGCGTCTAAGCCGATCTGCCCCTCCCGGCGGCGCTCGATGCCGACGACGGACATAGACGAGCGGCGCGACGCCTAAACACCTCCCGTCATGGAAGACCAGATCTGGAGATCTGGAGATCTGGAGAGTGACGCCGACAAAGCGATGATATCCCCGGGCAAGCGACGCTTTACCCTAACACAATTCCAGATCTAGAGGTGATTGGAGAAAAACAAAAAAAAGGCAGAGCCAGAGGTAGCTCGGGCCGACAACCAGTGACGCCGGAAAGGGTCCTCCATCATCCATGGCTTAGATGGGTTCTTTGCCCCTGATTTTTGGCCTTGAGCAAAGTGGGTCTCTTGACTTGTCCTTGGCCGAAGGTTTTGGGGGACTTAGAAGACCCACAAGCTTAAGCTTGGCCGCAAGCTTTGCATTTCAATGGCTCGCAAGTTGGCTCGGCTTGGACGCGGCCCCGACGAATCCGCCGGTGGCGACGACGAGCAGAGGTTACGCAACACCAACGAAGCATAAAAGCTTCCGTCGTCGGCGTCGGCATCGGCGTCGTTCATCCTTCAAGAGGTGGCTGGACGGAGAAGAAGGAAAGAGGAAAAAAAAAAGATTTAGATTATTTTTTTTTTTCATGTCAGTTATTGAAGTGGCAAACATGAACACGTGTCAAATTGTGAGTGATTGAAAGTAAAAACAGATGATGTGGCGGTCCCTCACCACCAAATATTTTCTCGAACCCTCCGTAAATACTCCATCGTCACTCCCCAATTCCAATTCTTTCTCACCCACCCCCGCCCATTCCTCTTCATAATCTTTCTTCTTCTCCGGTAAAAATCTCAACTTTGACACGGATCACACAGAGATGGCAGAAAGGAAGGAGTCTTGGACATCCCTGGCCTCCCTCCTGGGCACCCTGGCCTTCTGCCAGACCTTCCTCCAGCTGGTGCTCCCGCCGGAGCTCCGGCAGGTTTTCCTCAAGTTCCTCACCCGGGCCCTCCGCTGCTTCTCCTCCTACTGCTTCTTCGACATCGCCGAGATGGACGGTGTCAAGACCAACGAGCTCTACAACGCCGTCCACCTCTACCTCAGCTCCTTCGCCTCCACCTCCGCCTCCGCCAGCCGCCTCTCCCTCACCCGCGCCCGCAACTCCAGCGTCACCACCTTCGGCCTCTCCAGGAACGACTCCATCGCCGACGTCTTTGACGGCGTCGCCGTCCAGTGGCAGCACGCGGTGACCCAACGCCAGTCCCAGCCATCGCCGTGGCGGCCCCTCCCCGACGAGAAGCGCAGCTTCAAGCTCCAGATTAGAAAGCGCGACAAGGACCTCATCCTCAACTCCTACTTGGACTACATCATGGACAAGGCCAACGACATCCGCCGCAATAACCAAGAACGTCTCATCCATACTAATTCGCGCAGCAGCGATTCCCGGGGCCGCCCCTGGGAATCGGTGCCGTTCAAACACCCGAGTACCTTCGACACGTTGGCCATGGACCCGGAGACGAAGAGGGACATCATGGAGGACCTCCGCGACTTCGCGGCAGGGCAGGCCTTCTACCAGAGGACGGGCCGGGCCTGGAAGCGGGGCTACCTGCTCTACGGCCCTCCTGGGACGGGGAAATCGAGCATGATTGCAGCCATGGCCAATTTCCTCGGCTATGACATCTACGACCTCGAGTTGACCGAGGTACCCTCCAACTCCGAGCTCCGGAAGCTCCTCATGAAGACTAGCTCAAAGTCCATCATTGTCATCGAGGACATCGACTGCTCAGTCAATCTGTCGAACAGGTCGAAGGCGCCCAAAGCCCCTGCTCTTCAGAGCAACTCTGACCCTGACGGCCCTGATGCTGTGTCTGGTGGCAAGAATTGGAATAACACTATGACCCTATCGGGACTGCTCAACTTCACCGACGGCCTGTGGTCGTGCTGCGGGAGCGAGCGGATCTTCGTGTTCACCACCAACTACATCGACAAGCTCGACCCGGCATTGCTTCGGAGCGGCCGGATGGACATGCACATCCACATGAGCTACTGCTCGTACCCAGCGCTCAAGATCCTGCTCCATAACTACCTGGGTAGCGAGGGCGAGGACCTGGGCGAGGTGGCGGCGAGCCAGCTCCGAGAGGCGATCGAAAAGGCCAAGATGACGCCGGCGGACATAAGCGAAGTCCTGATCAAGAACCGGAGGAACAAGGAGAAAGCAGTGAGCGAATTGCTGGAGGTGTTGAAGGCGAGAGTAGAGAGGAACGAGAAGTACGGAGGGTTGAGAGAGGGGCGCGAGTCGAACGGGGTGGAAGAAGAGGAGCAAGAGAAGAGGGCTCTGACGAGCCCCAAAGAAGTCAGCGACCGTGAGGACGATTCTGGCAAGAAAGTGGGGGATGAAGAAGAGGAGAACAAGGCAAAATGAGGGAATACTAATTTGTCCTTTCCTTTGTCAACCCTCGAAATTCGTGTCTTAGTATATGTCTCATTAAAGCTCCGATAACTGAGCAAAATTATAAGAAATAGGAATAAAGCTCATACGACATATTGAGCCTACCCACTTTTGTCGGTGTGTCTTGTTTTGTTCTTCTTGGGATGGCCGGCCACATCCACGCTTGCATTAGGCCGCCCCTTTTAGAGATGTTGCAATGTGCATTGTGTGATTTTGGGTCAATCATCTTTGTTAATAAAAGGATTCTGCTATATGGAAAAAGTAGAAGTAAAAGTAACACAATGTGTTTGTCAAATGAGTTCACGTTATTGGATATCACCACGCTGTTTAATTAGCATTCATCTAGAATTTGCATTGCTCTAGTTTGGCTGTCCATTGTGATAATAGTTGATATGAGTTTCTTTGCATTGCTCTAGTTTGGTTGTCCACCGTGGTAATAGTTGATATGAGTTTCTTTGCAATGCATTGGCGGTTGGAGATTGGGTAATGTTGGGTTGAGTTTATATATATTATTCAATGGGGTTTTATTTTAGAAACTTGTCTTGCTTGCGGTGAAAACATCTCCATGCACGTTCATGGCATCGCATTGTATTTTGCATTTTTTTACATTTTTAAATAATAAAAATTCTCATGTCATATCTTACATTATGAAATTGCTCATTTTTTTCTCATTAGAAATCAAAAGAAATATTCATTCTTTATGTTTAAGCATAGTCATTGATTATAGGCAGTTCCCTATTTCAAATCATAAAAAAAAAAAATACCAATAATAATTAGCATTGCGTTGCTGGCTTATTTTTTATAGAAGTCATTTGGTGTCCTGGAATTTAGTCTTCATTTCTATAAGAAAAGAAAATACAAAACCTCTCACTGAGTTTTAATAAGAGGATCATTTCATAATTAATCATATTTCGTGTTATTAGAGTTGCATCTAGGTTGCATGTAATTTAATTAACACAGCATATAAATATATATTTAGTATATATATTTATTGCACATTTTAGTTATTTTAGTATTTTAGGTATGCAAATATACTATTTAATAGATTTTTATTAGAGAATAATGGAAGGAAAAAAGAAAAAAAGAAGAAGAGAATTTAAAAAAGAAAGAGAAAATCAATAAACATATGCAAATAAAAATGAAGTAGGCAAGGGTGTTGTGAGAAATTCTTACCATCTCTATTTGTAAAATTTGCATATTCATTTTCACTTATATATGTCATACTAAACAGTAGACATGATAGTATGTGAAAATATAATATTCTATTATTATGATTCTCCAATAAGTGGTTAGAAATAGTAAAATCTTTAAATTTCATATCATATCCTTTTCGGTCATATTCTAGAAATTCAGATGACCAAACATAGTTAAATATAATTAATAACATTAGCCTAGGTCATGGAAACATCACATCATTATTTGGTCTTTAGTTAATGTTTTGTAGAACACGATGTGTGAGACAATAATAAAGCTTTGCGATTGAGTCACTCAATGCATCAAGGTTTTGCAATCCTTAAGCAATTATTATTGCTTTGGTTTATCAAGTGTTAAATTCTTACTCATGCACTTGCATGATCATCAATCATATATTAGTGGCTTAGGATTAAAATTCAACCAAGCCAAGCCTTTTTTTGAAGGGTGAATAATTTGAAAATCTCCAAACTGGTATAACTGCGACAAATTTATTTAAAAAAACTAATTTTTTGATCAATAAAAATCTCAAACTGGTATAATTTTGACAAAATTTAATCCAAACTTGTACACTTGTAATAAATTTACCATTTTGTTAGTTTTAATTAAATTTTATTGTCAAATTGACGAGTCGGATGACATGTGATAGCTGACTAGTGTATTAATTTGGGATTTTATTCTCTTTTCGTCACAATTGTAACATTTTTGTGATTTTGTGTGGTATGAATCCAATTTATGATAATATATTTGTTCCAAATGCATTAGTTTGGAGTTTTTGGCAATCGAACAAATTAATTTGGAGTAAATTTATCACAAATATAACAGTTTATTTGTTTTGTTTTTTGTTTTTTTTTAGTCATTTGGAGTAAATTTATTACAAGTGGGCAAGTTTTGAGTTTTTGGTGGTTAAAAAATTAGTTTAGGATAAATTTGTCATAGGAGTAATAGTTAGGGGTTTTTTCAAGATATTAACCATTTTTAAATAAAGAGTAAAGGTACCCGAAAAACGTTATATTTATATAGCATAATCAAAGCCCTATATCCGTGAAAAATCTAGTTTGCAGAAGGGGTTTCTAATTGACCTATAACAGTTTAGTGACAACTCCCAAAAGAATTGATCTACATGTTTAACTAATAATTAAAACTCCAAAGTTGCGATTAGTATGGACTTAGAAGAATCTATGCTAAGTGTTTACTTGGTACTAATTAGCTTTTCCTTGATGGTTTACCTCTGAGGACAATGATGTCGAAGGCTGATAGGAGGCTACAACTTTCATTTTCTTAGGTTGGTTTGTATTCGTATATTTGGTGCAATGATGCACAATGGTCTTTCTTGGAAAGAATGTTGTGGACTAATGGATGGGTGAATTGGTGTGCATTGACTTTGCTTTACGACTATTTGGAAAGTTTTGATTTGATATCAGTTGAACATGTGTGGAAGAGTTGGGGGGGGTTGCTTGTTTTTGCGTAACTATCCTACGATGTTAGCATATAACTGTTTATGCGTTAACTGCTCATGTCTTAGCATATGAGATGCTAAGTCAACACAAATACATCAAGTCATTCCCAAAGTTGCTTGTCTTCATTTAGAGCCCGATACATCCACAGCAAATGAGGAAAGTTTCATGGACTAAAATCCAGCTTTCATGTGCTAAAACAGATTCTGTCAACATCATGTGCAATCCAATGCTTCTGTTTTCATGGTGGTGCAGAAGCGTTTGTAGACTCTTGAGTCTAGCCCTAACACATGCCTTCTACGCCCTTGGCGTGCACTACTAGGTCCAATGCTTCCTACATCAACTTGAATCCTAGATGCAGATAACTGCATGAACATTGCCACTTCCAGGCGTCTATGTACGGCATATTTTGTGTTGATAAAAAAGACACCCGAGTACTTTCAGGGGCGTGCAAACCTTGGAATATTTATGCCTCCTTTGATTTTTTTTTTTTTTTTTTATCAAGTCTCGCACAAGGACGATGCGGTTGTGACGATTTTTCATCTTATCAAATAATAAACTTATATTCGTTATGAAGAAATTAATTATTTACAAACTGGTTTCATATACTTATTATTTCTTTTCGGTCTTATGTTGGAAGAATGGTTTCACCCTCCCGAAAGACGTACTTCAATCAGATGTTTTCAGATCAAATTTCTATTTAAAAGGGAAATACGAGACTTATTTTATAAAGACAGAAGTCGGTGAGTGGAGAAATTTTGTCCCTACTTGCTGACTGATTCAACTTTTCTTACGAACGTTGGGGCTTAAGTGGGGCTGGGAAAGCTTGTCGACATGCAAAAGGACTTGACATGGAAACGTGCGTCGTGCCAAATGACAATACCATGTTCGAAAAATCTACGTATTCTTCGACTGGTTTATGTTTGGCCGATCTGGACATTTACCGCTTCTCCCCCAGGAGAAACAAGACAAAAGCAGAAGGAAGCCAGGTGGGCGAGTGGAACTGAGTTTTGATCCGTATCACCTCCTCTCACCGCCACTGAGAGTTCCCTTTCAAACGCTTTTTCCTCTTGAAAATTAGAGTCTCGTTCTCTTCAACCTCTTCTCCTCGCCCTTCATTGAAACATCAGAAATGAGTGGATCCTGGTGATGCAGACAGGATTTCGGCCGGAGGCGAGGGATGAAGGAAGAGAGCCGCTGTCGCAGTCAACTATATTCCATTTCTTTCGAGAGGGGCCAATCAACCAACCCTCATCTCGCCCTTTCCCCCTATTTTGTTCTCATTAAATAAATCCATCATGAAAGGGGTCGTTCACGAGTGGGATTGAGTCTACGTGGACCATCACAAAATCAACGGACCAGCCATCTTCTCGGAAACTTCCAAAAAAAAAAAAAATTTGAAAAAAGAAGAGAGACACACACTTATTGAGTCCAACTGGTGTCTCTTCTCTCTCAAATCCCGACACGTGGTGGTGGTGTGCCGCCGGCTTTGAAATGGACCGGCATGGCCTCTTCTCTTCAATCCATGTTGTGCACGGAATGGGCACGCTCTCCCTCTCTCTCTCTTCTCTCTCTCTCTCTCTCTCTCTGAGGATTCGCTCTTGTTGAACCCAAAAAGAACAAAGATACAAAGGAGAAGAAATTGTAAACAAAGATATAAGTAGCAATCAAATCCCAGTTTAAGGGGCTGACAAAAAATGGTGTTACTCTCGTCGAACCCCAAGGGACATCCAACGACTTTCCATCAATTGTCTTCCACCCCTCCCCCTCTCTATAAATACCCAATCCCCATGAGAAAAATTCACCACTCAATTAATGGTGAGTGATTCTAGGTTCCTTACAGATTTCACTTGAAATCTGATATCTACCATCAGGTACAGATTCCTTATTTTTTGAAATCTAAAACCTATCTGTTGAAATATGGAATCTGAAACTTATCTTGTCACAAGTTCTAAGGTTGGTTCCAAGGTCCAATATTTTTTTTCTTTTGTTTCATTAACGAAAATGAACACAATAATAATGAACAAGTTTAGACATGTTTGGCCTCTTAAAAATGATGGAAGAGCAGCATATGAACTTCTTAAAAGAAATATATAGAAACCCCATTGACTGTCAACTTCAAATTTTTCTAACATTTAGAAAATCATTCATCTATGAGTTCTCTATGGTCATCCCATATTTTTTTGAGAGAAACCATAAGTATGTTGTAGCCACAATCACGAAAAAAGCAAAGGAAAGGGAACAAAGAAGAATCTAGGTCCTTGTAGACTATCCAAATATCTTCTTTAGAAAATACTTGCTTGGGGAAGAATGATAAAGTAATGGGAAGGCAAAAAAATTTTACTTCTTAACTTGATGAATGTCTCACTAAATTACATAACAAATCATGGGAAATGAACTTGAATTCTTCTCTTGTTTGTCTTTGCAAAGAGCTCACTAAATTGACCCACAAATGTGCACGACTCAATTAAACAAATGGATAGAGTCCATTAGCGTTATGTTCCATGAATTCGATGATGGAAATCCCATAAGAACCAAAATGCATTGGTAAAAGGCAAAAAGAAAAGCAAAAAGCAAAAGAACCAACGAGCTCGTGGCCTCAACTAACAACAACCATAGTACCAAACATTCTATGTTTCCAATTATTCCTCTCCCAAAAAAGAAAACATGAAGAATGAGAGTGTTGAGGAGAGAAAAGACGTGAATAATGAAGATTGAAGATATTAGGGATTTTAGGTTTAGAAATCTTGGTCTAGTTTCGATTTCGGTTCCTATAAGAACTAGGAACCTAACTAGGAATCGCCGATTCTGAAAAAAGAGGAACTGGGAGCTAGAGCCTCCCTCCTTAGAATCGGGAACCAAACAAGACCCACTGATTCGGTTCTTTGGTTCCTGATTCTACCCGGGAACCGTGCTCATCCCTAATTGCAATAGCAATCCCCCATCCTCACTCACTCTTCTTGATTGTCTCCTTCTTCCACCACAACCTAGAGAAAGATGATCTCCATGAGAACCTCCACTTTCATAATGCACTAGAATGGCAAATATGAAGTAGTCTTGGACCTCTTTGGCCTCCCTCTCAAGCAACCTGGCCTTTTGCCAGACGTTCCTCTAGGCGATGCTCTTGCCACACCTCTGCTTTGCCCCTCTCAAATTCCTAAAGCGTGCCCTCCGCTGCTACTACTCCTACTATTACTTTGAAATTGCCGAGACTGACAGTGTCAACACCAACGAGCTTTACAATGCTGTCCAACTTTACCTCAACTTCTTCGCCTCTAGCTTTGCCTTCAACAATCGTATCTCCCTTACCCGCACCTGCAACTCCAGTGTCACCACCTTTGGACTCTCCAACAATGACTCTATCGCCAACGTCTTTGACGTTGTTACAATCCAGTGGGAGCATATGTTAAATGCAAAAGCGCAATCCTATGATCTTCATAGTTAGAAAGAAGAACACATATAATTGATCATAGAGATTCACGCACTGTTCGGAACCCATCATTTTTGATATGGAAAAGTGACGATCCGAGGTAGAAGTGCTTTTTCTCTATTGCCCTTTGTATCATTGGCTTAATAAGACGGCCTCTCACTTTTAGCAATTCGTAAATGTTCTTTATGTGAGGATAATTGTGTGTGTTAGGATTAGAGGAAAAACTTGAGTATTATTTATAGAGTTTTTAGCTAGGTCCTCTCATTATAGACCGGGCTCAACTTAGCCCACACTAATTAGTCTCATATTAGAGTAATTAAGAAACATTCTATTTCCCCTTATTAGATTAATCTAGTAAAATGGTGAATTACTATATTAATTAATGTAGTCCACTTAGAAAAGTTCTTACATTCTCCCACTTGGCTATTATTAATTGAAATTGTACTGTATGTGTGTCCCTTGGTTTAGAGATAATTCTTAATAATCAATCATATTTCATAAAGTCTCAAATACCAAATCATAGTGGTAAATGCATGTATACATACAAAGACTTTCATGGTCATAAGTGCTATTAACTTTACTAATATGGATTCAATATGATAGCATGACAAATGAATTGTACCTCTCATCGAGAGTAACCTCATGTTTTATCCTCTTTGTCAGTTAATATTTTCTTACCTTAAATATCACAAAAATTTGTATCACTAGAGAATATCTTTATAGTTCCAATGACCCCATGTATCTCTTATCCTTATGATTAATCTCCTTTATGTGTAACAAGATATATGCTGTAACAAGATATATGCACAAGGCTAATAACCAAATGCCTTTAGCCTTTATTCAAGGTCTATATAATACCTTCAGATATTCAATAGATATGTGTGTGTGTGTGTGTGTATTCAACTCAATAACAATGCATATAGAATCAATTTGTTGAATGTATAAGAGTTGATATGTATCACAATGTTACTAAATGTAATAAACACATGTAAATTTTATTAGAGCAAAGTCAAAATAGCTCTCACCAAATAATAGTATCTCATGATTCTTTTAAGCCCATGTTAATGATATGCCGTTCAAGAACACAAGTGCGAAGGTATTTAGTTAGTGGATCTGTAACTATATCATTTATAGAAATATGCTCTACTGTAACATCATCATTTCGTACCATTTCTTTATGGTTAAAAACTTTAACTATCATATGTTTAGACCCCTTGAGACTTTTGTTATTGTTAATATATAAAATTGGTAAGTTATTGTCTCAATACAACGGTATGGGTCTATTCACAAAGTTAAATACGATTAACTCTTTAATGAGATTCTAGAGCCAAATAACCTGAGTAACAGCCTAAAAACATGCTACAAACTCTGCTTACATGGCAATGGATGACATAGATTTCTGTTTATTGCATTTCCTACTAAACATAAAGATGCATAATCCTAACGGCTAGCAAACTTTGCATTCGAATATCTTACAAGCTGTAGGATCTGAACATGTTCATAAATCGGCATATAGTCTTTTGTCATTTTTAAGTATCTTAAAACCTCCTTGGTAATAATCCAAGATTATGTCTTAGTTTTAATTAATATCTGCCTAGAAGTCCTGTAGCAAAAGTGATGTCTTCAAGTGCACTAATACAAGGAACATCCTTCAATTGGATTTTGCCGATGTCCAAATAAGAACATCGTGACAGATTCAATTCATCACCCTTACAGATTTCAATGCTAAAGACAAAAGATGCCTCATTAAGGTCCTCTATGTCTAATTTTTTCGATAATATCTGCTTTGTCTCATATAGTGATTCAAAATCACTACTTGCAAACAAGATATCATGTACATAGAGTAAAAGAAAAATAATTTCCTCCTACTAATCTTGTAATATATATATATTGATTTACTTCGTTATCAACAAAATTGAATAAAGTGACAACACTATGAAACTTCAAGTACCATTATCTAAAAACTTGCTTAAAGCCATAAATAACACTTTTCAGTCTCCATATAAGTTTACCTGAATCATCTGCTATAAAATCTTCGAGTTGCACTATATAGACTTTTTTTATCAAGATATTCATTCCGAAAGATAGTTTTAACATCCATCTAGCATAAATCCATATCAAAATGAGCTGCTAATGCCATGTTAATTATGAAAGAATCTTTAGAAGAGAATAGAAGAAAATATTTCTTCACAGTCCACTCCTTTTTGAGTGAAACACTTGGTTGCTAGTTTGGATCTAAACTCCTCAATCTTTCTTTGAAATCTCTTTAGTCTTGTACACTCATTTGCAATTGATAAGATTGTGACCTTCAGGCAATTCAACAAGTTTCCAAATACTATTATATCATAAATTACATTTTATCTTTCATCACATCTAATCACAGATCTGATTGAGGACAAAAAACAACATTTGTATAAGTCACTTGATCGACCATGCAACGTAAATTGTAGTCATGCTCTCATAAATAGATTTCATAGTCTGGTGATATAATTGATCGTGTTTCCCTAACAAATCCTTTGAGTGGAGATACAACCACTTTATTTTGCACTTGAGAGGATTGAGAAATTTCATCAAGAATTGTCTCAGTAACAATATCTTGAACCTCAACAGGCTTAGTTTGCGATGTAAAAGACTCCATAATTATCTATATAGGTTTAGACAAAGACACAATAGCTTCTACTATACTATCATCCTTAATAGTTTGAGAGCAATTATCCTCTACAGTTATGTCGAACTTTAGAAATTTTTTTGTCTATAATTCTACAATTCTTGTACCTTCATTGAGGTTGTAAAATTGATACCCTTCAAATGATCTTGATAAGATACGAACTAATACCAAGTGATTTTGGATTCTAATTTATTTAATGTTGGATTATATAACTTCACTTTTGTAGGACACCCCCAAATCTTAAGATGATTCAACTTAGATTTATGTTCAATCCATAACTCAAAAAGTTAATGGAATAGCTTTGATAGAAACACAATTTTGTATGTGAAAGGCTACATTCAAAGTGTCATCTCATAGAAAACTAGGAAAATTAATCTTGCTAAGCATATTCATCATCATGTCCACTAGGGTGCCTTTGCGTCTTTCGGTCACACCATTATGTTTAAGAATTCCAAGTGCAGTAGACTGAGCTACTATTCAAGAATTCTTCAAGTATTTGACAAATGGCTCTTTAAGGCTGTGCATGATGAAATTTCTACTTCTTGATTTCTCTGTTTCTCTATGCCCCGGAATAGGTTTGAAACAGAAATCTGTTTGGTAACGCAATTTGATTTTTCAATTTTTAAAACATATTTCTATTCCAGAAATTGATTTGAAGAAGAAATTAGAAGTTAAAATTTTTAACTTCTCAATTTATGAAATAGAAATATAAATGATTTCTTCTCTCCAATTTGGGCATCCTCCCTCTACAAAGAAGCTTTTTCTTTTTGGGCGTCCATTCTCCTCAACAAAGCCACGCTTCAACCAAAACCCCTAGCACTCCTTGCCGTTGACTCCGAATCCATCCTCTTGTCGGTTAGATCGTCGCTCATGTCGTTGTCAACTATGACTCCGTCCTCCCTACCCTCGTCGATTCCAACTCCATCCTCTCGCCGGTCACATCGTTGCTCACCTCGCCATCGACTCTGACTTCATCCTCCCTGCAGTCGATGACTCCTCTTGGCAGCATGCACTCCGTCCGCTCGCAAGCGTCCACTCCGTCTGCTCGCTGCCGTCGACTCCAACTCTGTCCTCAACCCTAGGCCCTCATTGATTGCTCGAGCATATCTTCTCGACGCCTCCGGGTAACTGTGATTGATTGGCTTTCCATGTAATCGGTGGCGTTTGCCTCTTCGTCTCGCTCATGCTGATCACGTCCCTAGACTTCCTGCTGCTTTCGAGATTTCTGGACAGCGGGATGCTGACATTTCATATTCAACCATTCACTTCGTTCTTTTTTTTTTTTTCTTTTTTTCCCCTATGGTTAGTTATGGAGTGCAATAAACTGTTTTCATACCTTCGTTCATACTCAAATTTCTTTTGGCATACCACCATCAGAATTCTTGACTGTAATCTATTGAAGAATCAATAGTCCTTATTATTGCGCATTCTTATGCTCACTTTCCCTTGATCTGTGTAATGTATATTAAATGAGGTGCAATTTTGCTTACAATGCATGTACCCTGCTTTGAGTGGATCTAGATATTGATTTTAAGGGATTTCATGGGGGCTATAATAGGGTGGTTCTATATGATGTGCATAAAGGAGGAGGGAAGAGAAAATGAAAGCCAGGTTAATGATTGTAGGAGGATTAAAAATAGTTACCTTGACCTGATAATATCTCTTCTTTGCGCAAGAAAATTACCTGTATTGTATGTAATGTCTATACTACAATGCCAATAATTACACCTGGCTATTCTTTCTGGTGTCAAAATATTCACGATCATATAATTTTACTTAAGGGCATTACACGATAAACTTCCTATATAGGACAAGATGCTGCATACATTTTAAAAAAGTTTGGAAGATGATATGCAAAACTGTAATCTTTGTGTAATGGTTTAGACTCACAGTGCTCTGCTTTTAAATAGATGGGTTGTATAAGCAATGCCCACCAGTCCATATTTTATAGTCTCTTGAGTGAGCACAGATTTCTGTCATTTGCTTCTCCAAATGTTTTTCTTGGATTAAGCTCTTAGTAGTGATTGCATGATCTTATTATGAAGCTAGAGTAGATAGCATGGATACAAGCCAGAAAATATAGAAGGGAGGAAAGCAGGTACAAGGGTTGGACTCGCCTCTTACTGGAATAGTTTCTGCGGAACTTCTCTCCGAAATTATCACACTTGTAATTTACCTTTTTATGTACAAATATTTGTTCAGTTGAACATTTCACAAGTCATAGGTAGCTGTTCTTCTCTCTAGCATACCTATAAAGGACTGGTGGATCAACCTTTGTGCTGGTATCATGACTTCTGCTTCAGAGATAGAGCTCTTCAAACTCTTTCAGTGGCCTCACCACAAAATATTTGCCAGTGCTAATTGAAGCTTGTTAATGTAACTAATTGAATAATATTGCGTTGAGGATTTTTTTAGGTTTTGCACCTTTTTCTCTACATGCTGACGATAACGAGATTCCCTTCCAATGGTTTGGTTAATCAATTTTCTATTTGCCAATGTATCCATGGATTTGGTCTTGTTTTAGTTAAACGTGCAAGGTTTAATAAATATTGGGAGTGGTAATAATTTAAAAGACATAGGATATTTCAGTTGAGATTAGCTGGTGCCATTTTCCTAGCTTGCCAGGTAGATTCTTTGTAGTTTCTGAAGTGCGACTTCACTATAAACATTGCTTGTCCATGTTTTTCTCGTTGCTTGATAATAATGTGTGATAAAATCATTTTTGTGCTTTTAGTTTTTGTACCGGCATGGTCACCAACTATTCCGTCCATTTTAATTTTTTTCATCGAAGAAGATTGATACGATGATCTAAATTTTTTATTTTATCTGCAGAAGGACAACATAAGGAACCGGCGTGAGAATATTGTTCTTGCTCTAGCAAACGCACAGACTCGACTCAGCATACCCGTTGAGACTGATCCTGTTGGTACCTTTGCTGGATCTTTTCAATATCAGTTCTATTTGAAATTTATAGTTCGACAGTTGTGGTATTCAAATTAAGCTAGGGATATCAATAGCAAATTTCTTGTGTTTGATTTGGCCTATCTTATTGTTCTTCTCCCAAGTGTAGCTTTCTCTTAAGTAGACTACATGCATCTATGAGTTCCAATTGTGGTCGATCCTTTCATGTTGGTCCTATCACTTGATTCATGGAGACTTCTGCGGGAAAAATTTTGCTGTATTTCCACCAAAATGTATGCCAAGATGATTGTATGATAAGGATTGTTGAAAGGACAATATGACTCATGAGTCCCTCTATGTATAATTAGTTAAAATGGGTTTGGGAGGGTATCTGTCTCAAGAATGGATTGGTTCACTAAATCAACATAAATTTTCTCAGAGCATCTGAATTTTTTGTTACAAAAGGTTCCTTCTTTGAGTCTCCTGGGAAATGATTAAATACTGTCCTCTTTTTTGACGTTTCAAAGTGATTCTTGTTACTGAGGATTCCAGAGGAGCTTGTTGACCAATCAGTCTCCTTCTAGATATTTTTGTTTCGATGGAGTGCATTCTAATCATTTCTTCAACTGCTTCGTGGGGAATAAATCTAAAGAGGCAGGTTACCTGAGATACATCCTAAAGCATATCTGTTGGTGTAGAAATTTTTTTGGGGTTTTATCTCAAGTTGCAGCTGTGATTAACATGTGTCTGCAAGGAATACTGGGTTTTCATGGACTTTTGAGCATCTTAGAGCGATATATGCTTGCTTGTATAATTTGATATGGTGATGTTCTCTTTCAATTTTCTTTGTGCATTTTGTTTTATTAATAGTCATAGAACATTACATTGATATGATCCTGATATCAAAGCCTTTGTTCTTGAATTGGTGTATCATCTAATATGATTCATTGAAAAGTTAAATGGCACCCCACAAAGAAGCATTTATAGCAAAGTGGACTGAGCCTTTGACCAATTTGCTTATAAGTTTGTTGGTAGAAGAGGTGAAAAAGAGAAATCGTCCTACCTATACTTACAACAAAGTAGGGTGGAATAACATACATGCCGAGTTCAATAAACAAACAGAACTCCAATTTAATGTAATTCAATTGAAGAACAGGATAAACAAACTAAAGAAGCAGCATAGTAATTTTAAGAAGCTTCTTTCACTATCTAGATTTGGATGGGATAATGTGAATAAAATAGTTGTTGTGGAGGGTCCAAGTGTATGGGATTCTCACATCAAGGTATCACTTTACTTGGGTCCATTTTTTCTTATTGTGGATGTAAGCTTGAATTATATTGTTGATGTATGTCATTTCTATGAAATTTTCAAGATAATAGTGAATGGGCTTAAATTCAAGAATGATGGGTTTCCTCAGTATCTAGACCTTTGTATTGTGTTTGGTGATACATATGCTACTAGGGAGTATGCAGTAGGAAATGCAGAAGACTTAGTGGTGTCGAAGGGAGAAGACAATGGTGTTTGTGGCGACAATGGTGGTGGTGCTACGATAGGTGATCTGGAGGAATCTAATGAACACTATGTTGGTAGGGGAGTCTTTACATCTGATGCGACTACCACCCCAGTTTGTGAGAAGCACAAGTTGAATAGGACTCCAAATTCCAAGATGAGAAGAAAGAGTAATAACTATGATGTTAGTGGCACCTGCAAAACCATTCAAGAATATATCAAATTGAAGACAGCCCAATCAACAAGTGGCTCCGTAACCTCACAGGCCCAACCTCCTGTAAACCCCTACTCCATAGGAGCTGTGGTTGCCATTCTAAATGATATGCTTGACTTGAAGCAGAATATTTACAATAAAGCTGTGAACCAAGCATGTCTTAATGCCACTTTGAGAGAGGCTGAGGCTTCCATCATCTCTCTACTCGAAAGGAGATGTGAACTTCTTGAATTTCTTTAAGTAGTTGCTAAGAAATATGCTATAGATTTATATTTGGCTTAATTTCATTTCATGACTTATGTATTTGAGATTTTGTTTATTTATATTTTTAAGTTGCAATTATGATGACATTATTGCTATTGTTGATTATTATTGGAGTTCTTATCTAATGGGTTTATATTCTTATTTTGTGTGATGATATAGGTAATATGGATGTGGGTGAAAGTAACATGTATAATGGTCAAGTAGCATCAGTTGAATCACTTGAGTAGAATTTTGATGATTTTGATCTTGATATACTGATAGCATGGTTGGCCACTATTACAGTGGATATGTCCATGCACATGAGAGAACCTATTAGGGACAGCTTATTATCAGGACCGCACTGGATAAGGGAGGTTCTTTATGGGCATTTCGATAGAGTATATGAAGCTTTTAGAATGGAGAGACATGTCTTTCTCAACCTTTGTGATCTAATGAAGGAAAAATGTTGGTTGGAAGATAGCCGATACATTGGGATAGATGAACAAATCGAGATTTTCTTATCTATGATTTGTCACAATAACTCAAATAGAGATTTATGTGAAAGATTCCAACGTTCGATACAAACTATAAACAAATACTGCACTAAAGTATTGCAAGCAATTCTCAATTTGACAAAAGAGACTATCATACCACCTTCCTTTGATATTGTCCCACAAGAGATTCTTATAGATCCTAACCATAAACGTTACTTTAAGGTAAAATTCTCATATATTCCTTTACACTATCAATTTTATTTTGTTGATAATCTTGTATAATACTAGTCTTTGATAAAATGACAGGGCTGTATAGGTGCTATTGATGGCACCCATATTCATGTTTCTATACCCGTGTCGAAGCAAATCCCATTTAGAGGTAGGAAGGGCATCACCACTCAAAATGTGATGTGCGTTTGTTCATTTGATATGAAGTTTACTTTTGTATATGCTGGTTGGGAAGGCTCTGCCAACGATTGTCAAGTGCTTGTAGCGGCATTGGAGGCTTCTCGCTTGGAATTTCCTCGGCCGCCATTAGGTATTTGCTTGTCCTTTAAGGAGTAATTTTCTTTATGATCATATTTATAGTTACAAATTATGACCAATGTATGAATATATTGTTGTAGGCAAATACTATGTTATGGATTCTAATTATGCAGCAACTCTGGGATTTTTAACTTCTTTTAAATGTGAATGGTATCATTTAAATGATTATAGGGGTACAACGAGATGGCCAACAACTGCAAGAGAATTGTTCAACTATAGGCATTCTTTTCTAAGGAATGTTATTAAAAGATCATTTGAGGCATTAAAGAATTGCCTTTTCATTTTGAGGCACATGCCCTCAATTGCAATTCGAAAGCAAGCACATATTGTAATTGCATGTTGTGTCATCCATAATTACATTTGTGATCAGGACAAGATGGATAAGAGTTTTTCCCTATATGGAGATCTGCAATACTTGTTTGAACCTATGTAGGATGAGCTTGCAAACAATACATTGACCGATGAGGGAAACCAAATAAATACGCTTAGGAAAACCATAGCCAATAAAATAGCAAGGGATCGTAATATGCTAGAAATTCCATGAAATTATATTTTTAACTTTTGTAATGTATTAGTATTATCTCGACTATTATTTTGTATTTGAGGATTTCTTATGTTGTTATCTAATCAGTTTCTATTCCTAGAAATAGAAATTTTATTCTATTATCAAATGAATTTCTGTTCCAAGAATAGAAATTTTGAGTCATTATTAAATGGGTTTCTATGCTCAGAAACTTGTTCGGGGAATAGAAATTGGGAAATCAATTTCTAGCCAGAATTAATTTCTGAAGTAGAAATTTTGTCATGTGCAGCCTAAGCTATCCAATATTGTCATACCTGCCAAAATATTTGCTATACAATCATATCTGACAACCTTTAAGATTTATCCCAAAAATTTCTCAATTTCAATCCAAAAAAATCTTGAACTTATCTACAGATATAAACTTTTCCTTAACTAAGCAAGAATAAGTGGTCATCAATGAATATGTTGAAATAAAAATTTCTAGACAACATTACATTGTAAGGTTCACTAAGGGGGTGAATGATAACCATTCTGTCCAGAAATTGATCTATAGAAGAGAAATAGATTTTTCTATTTCTATTTCTAAAAGAGTTTCTAAGCAAAAATAATCGTTTGATAATGACATAAAATTTATACTCTAAAAATGGAAATTCTTTGATAACAATACAAAATTTATTCCTTTCGAACACCGGCGAATAGCAGTGGATTGGCGATCGGTGGTGATGGGTGGTGGTGGCAGTAGCAGTGGCCATCGGTCGGCAGTCGGCGACCGGCGGCAGCCTTGGCAACTGGCAACCGGTGACCGGCGGCAGGTGACCGACGGACGGTGGTCGGTGGCGACGGATGAAGGATCGGTTGAGGAACGATGAGAAGAATTTTTATTTTTCATTTCTGTTCCAGAAATAGAGAAGTAGAAAATTTTTACTTCCAATTTCTATTCCAAACCTATTTCTAGAACAATTATCTACTTCATAAATAGAAAATTGAAATGATTTTATCAAACGATTTCTATTTCAGAAATAAGTCTGGAATAGAAAAATTGTTTCTAGAATAGAAACGGGTGGTTATCATGCACCCCCTAATATTGCTATGAATGACCTCCAACTAGTCAAAAATTCAAACTACAGTTTATTTTTTAGTCATCCTATTTCTACAACGGTCTACACAATGCATAAAAATATTCTTTTGGTAGAGGTCTTTTGGAAATAACATTTTCAGCCATATTAGTGGCATATATATCATTAGGAGATAAACATAATTTGTATAATCCATTGGGCAACGAGTGGAATGACAATATGATGACCTCACTGCTCAACTTCATCAACGGCCTGTAGTCATGCTGCAGGAGAGAGCGGATCTTTGTGTTCACCACCAACCGCATGGACAAGCTCGACCCGGCATTTCTCTGGAGCGGTCAGGTGGACATGCACATCTACATGAGCTACTGCTCTTACGCGGTGCTCACTATCTTGCTCCATAACTACCTGAGTAGCGAGGGCGAGGACCTCAGCAAGGTGGCAGCGAGCAAGCTCTGAGAGGCGGTCGAGAAGGCCAAGATGATGCTGGCGGACATAAGCAAAGTCCTGATCAAGAGCCAGAGGAACAAAGAGAAAGCAGTCAGCGAATTGCTGGAGGTTTTGTTGAAGGTGAGAGCAGAGACGAACGAGAAGTACGGAGGGTTGAGAGAGGAGTGCAAGTTGAGTGGGGTTGAAGAAGAGGAGCAAGAGAAGAGGGCTCTGGAGAGCCTCAAAGAAGTCAGCGACCGTGAGGACGATTCTTGCAAGAAAGTGGGGGATGAAGAAGAGAAGAAGAAGGCAAATTGAGAGGGAAAAATAATTTGTCCTTTCCTTTGTCAGCCCTCCGAATTCGTGTCTTATTATATGGATCAAAGCTTCTATGACTCAGCAAAATTGTAAGAAATAGGAATAAAGCTCATACAACGTATTGAGTTTGTCCCCTTTTGTCGGTATGTCTTGTTTTCCTCTTTTTGGGATGGCCGGCCACATTCATGTTTGCGTTAGGCGCCCCCTTTCGGGGATGTAGCGATGTGCGTAGTGTGATTTTTGGGTTAATTATCCTGTTAGTAAAAGGATTCTGCTATATGGAAAAAAGTACAAGTGAAAGTAAAAAAATGTGTTTGTCAAATTGCTTCACGCTGTCCAGTCGCTATTGTTCTAGACTTTGCGTTGCTCTAGTCTGGTTGTCCGGTGCGGTAATCTTCGATCTGTGTTCTCTACAATGCATTAACGATTCTCTACAATGCATGAGCGATTGGGTAACGTTAGGTTGACTTCATATATTATTCAATGGGCTTTTATTTTAGAAACTTGTCTTGCTTGCGGTGAAAACATCTGTAGGCACGTTCGTGACATAGCATTGTATTTTGACATTTTTAGATACTAAATAAATTCTCATGTCATATCTTGCATTGGGAAATTGCTTGTTGTTTTCTCATTAGAAATCAAAAGAAAAATTCATTCTTCACGTTTAAGCATAGTCACTAATCAGTGTATATTATTTCTTAATTGGTTAAAGTCATTATAGGCAGTTCCCTATTTTAAATCATGAAAAGAAAATACCAAAAATAATTAGCATTGCATTGTTGGGTCATTTTTAATAGAAGTCATTTGGTGTCCTAGAATCTAGTCTTCATTTCTATAAGAAAATACAAAATCTCTACCGTTTCATAATTAATCATATTTCATGTTACTAGAATTGCATCTAGGTTGCATGTAATTGAACTAACACAATATAAATATTATTTAGATTTCATGTTAGTTCATGAATGTATGTTAATTTAGAACTTATATAGACATAGCATTTTAATTAATTCATGGAAGAAAAACCCAAAAGCTTCGCTTTGTACTCAGGATAAAATTTAAAATAGGATAAATATTATCATATCCTATTTTTAGTGCTTACCCAAGATAGGATAAAGTTGGCTATGAGAGGGATGTAGTCCGGATGAAATTATCTTATTGGAGAAATATGATAAAAGTGGTAAGGATTTATAATTTCCATAATATAAAATTATTTTTTCTTGAATACCAAACTACTTAAACTAACAAAAATAAAACAAAATTTGAATCTAATATAAGAAATACAAAATAACAACAACAAAAAAAACAATTTCATTTCTATTTTTTTTTTTGGTAACTCGATGAGTCGCCTTGAGCCCCCTTTTGCTTACGCTATTCAGGTCACATGGCCCTTCGGTGCTCGGTGGCATCGGTGGACCTCGTCGGAGCTATTCGAATGACTATACCTCGGGGAAGTTGGCGAAACAACCCACCATCAGGGCTCTGCACTTAAATTGTTAGCAACGGGTGGATTCGAGCTCTCGACTGCATTGAAGCAAGAGAGAACGAATACCAACGTAGCTGCCCATGGGTGGGTACAATTTCATTTCTATTCATTCCTATTTTTATCTATATATTCAAATTTCTTTTTACCTTAAAATAGAAATTCAATATATAATATTTATTTAGGATTTATATTTATTGCACATAGTAGTTAAGTGTTGAAGGGATACATGTATAGTTTACTATTTAATAAATTTTTATTAGAGAATGATGGACAGAGAAAAAAAAAGGGAAAAGAACTTAAAAAAAGAGTGGAAAAATTAATAAAAATATACAAATAAAAATGAAGCAGGCGATGATGTCGTGAGCAATTCTTATCATTTCTATTTGTACAATTTTTAGATTCAACTAAGCATTTTATTTTTTAAAATAAAGATTTAAGTTACCGAAAGTATGTTATATTTATATAGCATAACCAAAGCCCTATATCCTTGAAAAATCTAGTTTGCAGAGGGGGTTTCTAATTGACTTGTAATTGATTAGAGACAACTCCTGAACATATTGATTTACATATTGTGATTGATATGGGCTTGGAAGAATCTATGCTAAGTGTTTACTTGGTAATCCATCAGCTTTTCCTTGATGGTTCACCCCTAGGGACAATGATGTCGAAGGGCTGATAGGAGGGTACAACTTTCATTTTCTTAAGCTGGTTTGCATTCGTATATTTCGTGCAACGATGCACAATGGTCTTTCTTGGAAAGAATGTTGTGAACTAATGGGTGAATTGGTGTGCATTGACTTTGCTTTACGACTACTTGGAAAGTTATGATCAGCTGAACATGTGTGGAAGAGACTTAGGGTTTGCTTGTTTTATGCATAACTATCCTATGACGTTAGCATATAACTGTTATGCGTTAACTGCCCATGTCTTAGCATATGAGATGCTAAGTCAATACAAATACATCGTCTTTCCCAAAGTTGCTTGTCTTCATCCAGAGCCAGATACATCGACAGAAAATGAGGCAAGGTTCATGGACTAAAATCCAGCTTTCATGTGCTAAAGCAGACTCTCTCAACATCATATGCAATCCAATGCTTTTGTCTTCATGGTGGTGCAAAAGCGTTTGTAGACTCCCGAGTTTATACGTACTTGGCGTGCACTACGTCCAGTGTTTCCAACATCAACTTGAATCCTAGATGCGGATGGACCAACAGCTGTAGGAACATCATTACTTCCATGCATCTATATAAAATATTCGGGTTGATATGCAAACATAACCATGATAAAGAAGACAGGCTTTTTTTTTTTGGTAAAGAAGAAGACAGAGACTTTTTGGGGCTTGGAAACCTTAGAATCTTTGCCTTCCAACTTTTTTCTCAAAGTCTCGCACGTGGGTAACGGGGTTGCGGCGATTTTTCAACTAATCAAATAATAAACTTATTTTCGTTTTAAAGAAAAAAAATTATTTGCAAACTGGCTTCACATACTTATTGCTTTTCGGTCTTATATCGTAAGTAGGGGTGATCGGGTCTAGGGTGGGTAGGGTCTAGACCTGGACCCTATTCCCGACCCTGTTATAACCGGTTCTCTTTTTTTGGACCCTGTTCCCTACCCTATTTGCATTGGACCCTGTTCCCGACCCATCCTGTTTTTCCTGTCTGGGAACAGGGTTAACCCTATTTATATTGGAACCTGTTTTGCAAAATTTTTCTGAACGTGCACATTTCACATCTTGCTAGTAAACTACAGTAAGGAAACTTCACCAGCTGCATCAAGTTTAACATATGGCTCAAGAAAGGATTTTAGTTCGCTCATAACTAGTAAAGATCGAGAAAGACTTCAAAGACATACGATTTGATTTTCCCTTTTCGTTTTTCTCCGCATACAATCTAACTTTCCTTGAAGAAGTAAAGGACGAAATACACTAATGAAAACTCCAAAATTTTACTCAACCTAATGCTATACAAGGAACTCTATTCTTCACTTCTCGGTCATCTAAACTGATCCCATCTTCAATCTCAGTGTTCAGCATCATCACTTCATGAGCTTGGAGTCTATGCTGAAGCCATTTACACGCAGGCATGTACTCAGTAGCTATTACTGACGTATCAATTGAGCTAGAAACGAGAGAGAGAGGAGAGAGAGGCCGCGACATTTCCTCAAAAATTTCGTGTTCTTCTCCACTCAACTCACATGAACTTTTTGATGGGGGAACTAGAAGATTAATGGCAAGAATTACACTGCAGAAATTCATGAATGACAGAAAATCTGCGGTATTAATATGTCTGTCACAAAGCTAACTTGGTCCGGGCATTTCAACAAACGTATGGCGGGCGTATTTATACAGGAACTTCAGAAGCAAGTTCAATACACTATTCGATATGAACATAACATCTCAAGCTTTAGACCAATATTACTTGCCACAAAACGATACTAGCTTCGAACAACCTTCTCATGCATTGATCATCAAGCCATATATCCCAAGATCGGCAAAGAAAAGCAAATAAGAGATTACTTGGCTTCGAAGACGAAATGTGATCGGCTATCCCCGTGAGTGGGTTGGGCTCGTCTTCTGGCACATCGTGTCTAGTTTCCACAACCCTTTTTGACGCTGGGCAGAACGGAACGATGAAAAGGCGAAGAACGGCGGCGAGATCCGGGGTGGCGGCCACCTCCAATGACCGACGGAGATGATCCTCCTTCCAACCGAATCCTCTTTTTACGAGGCACCCTCTCGTCGCTGGCTTTTCTTCTTCCGATCCCCCTCCAAAAAAAGTGACACACCCCCTCTACCTTCTCTGCCTCCAAGAGCATCCAGTACCCCACTCTTTTCAGCAGAGAATCCCCTTCCGTTAGACCACGCTCTCTCTGGTTTCTTTTTTTCAATGACCGAACGCTCGATCTCTTGCCTCCGGAATCAGCGCCCTGCCCCTCCTTTCTTTTTCCTTCTGGTTCGAGCTCGGGCGGTCCCCTCTTGTGAACCATGACCAGCCGAAGCTCCCCTCGATTTCTCTCCCTTTCCGGCTCTCTGCAACTTGCCTCTTCAATGGCCGCCCTCTCTCTGAAAATCGACGAGCGTCTCTCCTCCCTTTTGTTAAGCGAACTAGTCTTTGCCAAAACCGCCGAGCCTTTCTCCGCTTTCTCTCTCCGTATATCTCTCTCTCTAAAAACAGCCACTCAGGCCACTCCCCCACCCCACCCCACTCCCCCGCGGATTCTCTCTGCGTCGTGGTTTTCTGCCCTCACCATAACCGAACAGCTCCCCTTTTTTCTGCATTGGGGTCGGGGGACGGGGACTTACAGAACAGCTCGACGGGGAGGAGGACGCTGTTGACGGTGAAGATCGCGACGAGGGTGGACTTGAGCACCGTGTTGGCCACCCGTGAGGAGTCGACCCCGGTGTCGAGACGAGGAGGCCCGCGAACATCTTGCACCCAACCTTCTTGAGCAGTGAGGCCGACGGTGCCGGGATGGCGAGGATGGCCGAGACCAAGATGGGGGCATTGATCTGGAGGAAGGCGATGCCGCTTCCGCTCGGATGGATCGGCCGAGGTGAGACCGTGAGAGGTTGAAAGCGACGAGCGTGCTGCGTGAGAGACTGAGAGTGAAGATTGAAAGTTAGAATCGATTAGGGTTTTGTTTTGGGGCCCAAAAACCGGTTCTCAAACCGGTTCCCAAACCGATCCGGTTGATCCGGTTTCCGGGTGGGTATTTCCTCGGAACTGGTTCCCGGACCGGTTCAAACAGGGTCTGAACTTTGGGAACCGGTTCCCGGACCGGTTTTAATCGGAACCGGTTCCCGACCCTATTTTTTGGGTGGGCCGAACTGGGAACCGGGTTGACCCGGTTCGGTTGCACACCCCTAATTGTAAGAATGGTTTCGCGCTTCGCAAAAGACGTACTTTCGATTAGGTGGTTTCAGATCAAATTTCTATTTAAAAGGAAATACGAGACTTATTTAATAAAGAGAGAACACGGTGAGTGGAGAAAATTTTGTCCCTTTCTGCTAACTGATTCAACTTTTCTTACTAGCCTTGGAGCTTAAGTAGGGCCGGCAGTTATTAAGCACTGATATTCTCCAAAAGTTTTCGTGTCGTGTCGGATATTTTGACACATGTCCGACACTCTTCAACACTCTCGAACACTCTCCAACACTTGGTCAACATGTGTCGGAAAATCCGACACCTAGTCAACTTTCTCGACACTCTCCGACACTCAAGTTGGAATTCTAACATATGAGTTTTCGACATATGATTCTGATATCAAGGTAAATTTTAAAAATTTAATAAATAAGAGGTCAATGTGTGTGTGTGTGTGTGAATGAAACACAATAATAAAAATATAAATGGAGAAAGAAGAAAAACTTAGTCTTCTCTTCTTTTCTGACTCTCACTTCCTATGATATATAATTTATCCCTTAAGTTTTTTTCTTCTCTTCCAACATATCTAACGTGTGAGTCCAGAATATAGATTGCTTGTTTTTTCTCCAAGTTTTATGAATTATTGAAATAGAGTTAAATTTGTCAAATTGAAACAATGAATGATATTAATAAATGATGGATTAATGTTTTTAGTGTATATTTATTCTAGGTTTATTTATTTATGAATTTGATTCAAATTAATTTGATTGAAATAATCATAAAAAATGATAATTTATTATGTATATATAAAAATATCTATTTAATATACAACGTGTCCCAACGTGTCGGAATTCTCTATTTTTTGAGAAATGACGTATCGACGTGTCATGTCGTGTCATGTCGCGTGTCACGTGTTCGTATTGGTGCTACTTAGAGTGGGAGAGCTTGTCAACATGCAAAAAAGGACGAGGCATGGAAACGTACGTCGCACCAAATAACAATGCCATGTTCGAGATATCTACGCATTCGTCCAATTATTTACGTTAGGCCGGTCTAAACATTCAGTGCTTCTCCCTATAGAGAAACGAGACAAAAAGCAGAAGGAAGCCAGGTGGGCTGGTGGAACTGAGTTTTGATCCGTATCGCTTCCTCTCATCGCCCACTCAGTTCCCTTTCAAATGCTTTTTCCTTTTGAAACATCAGAATGATTGGATGGATTTTGGCCGGAGGAGGGGGACGAAAGGAAGTCACTGTCGCAGTCCACTATTCCATTTCTCTTGAGCGGGGCCAATCAACCTGCCTCACCCCACCCTTCCTCGTTATTTTGTTCTTATTAAATAAATCCATTGTAAAGGCGTCTGTCCCCGAGAGGACCGACTTCACGTCCTCAGAGAGTTTTATGCAAGACCGTCACAAAATTGATGGGTCGAGCTTACGTGAACTTAATGTGCCCTTGAACTTCTAACTATAATGGAAAAGTAGATGTTACGGGGAATGCATGGTGAAAAAAATCGAAATCTTATTATTATTATTATTATTATTATTATTATTATTATTATTATTATTATTATTATTATTATTATTATTATTTAATTTTTTTTATGATTTATTGTAATTTCATCAATATTTTAGGTTTTTGCCGGGAAAAAAAAAAGGTGCTTATAATGATTGTAATCACCGTGTTTGTCAATAAATATGTATGTACAATATTCACAGAGATCGAACTCCGGAGATGGTATTGAACGGATCCATCCCTCTCCCCAGATCCCTTTGTTAGTAGGGCCCCATGCTGGGTGGTGATTGCCTTTCCTCACGAATCCTGGGGTCAAGAGGGTTGGTCGAAATTGGTTTCAACACGTGTTTTTCTCTCATCCGGTTCCGGATGGATTTACCGGCAGCCCCGTGAGCCAGCACGTCTCTTGATTGAAAACATCGGAACCCGCGGCCGGAATTTTCCTTTTTACTTCCTCGGAGAATCTCCCACGGAGCTTCTCTGACCTTGGCGCCCCCCACGCTGCGTTTGACGGGAAGGACGGAAACAACAACACGATGACCATATTAGGATTGCTCAACTCACCGACCGCCTGTGGTCAAGCTGCGGGAGCGAGAGGATCTTCGTGCTCATCACCAACCACATGGACAAGCTCGATCCATCATTGCTCCGGAGTGGCCGGATGGACATGAGCTGCTGCTCGTACCCGGAACTTAAGATCCTACCCTAGAACTACCTTGGTTGGGAGGGCAAGGACCTCGGAGAGGTGGCGGCGAGCAAGCTCCGAGAGGCAGTGGAGAAGGCCAAGATGACACCAGCAGACATAAGCGAAATCCTGATCAAGAACGGGAGGAAGAAAGAGAAAGCAGTGAGCGAGTTGGTGGAGGTGTTGAAGGCGAGAGCAGAGAGGAGTGAAAAGTACGGAGGGTTGAGAGAGGAGTGGGAGTTGAACGGGGTTGAAGAAGAGGAGCAAGAGAAGAGGGCTGTGGAGAGCCCCAACGAAGTCAGCAACCGTGAGAACGATTCTTGCAAGAAAGTAGAGGATGAAGGAGATAAGAGGGCAAAATGGGAGGGAAAACTAACTTGGAAGTGGAAGTTTCAAGATTAAAAGCAAAATGCTAGGAAGAATCTTATATTGATGATATCGAAGGCCGATAGGAGGATACAACTTTCATTCCTTGGGTTGGGATCTCGCTGCTATGATAATCTGTACCGTATACATTGTGCAACGATGCAAAGTGATCTTTCTTGGAAAGAATGTTGTGAACTGATGCGTGGATTGTTGTGCATTGACTTTGTTTTATGACTATCTTGAAATCGGCTAAACATCCATGGAAGAGGGTTAGGTTTTGCTTGTTTTATGTGTTAATTGTATTTATGTGTTAGCATAACACTTTGCGAATCAACTATCCATGTGTTAATCACTGGGGAAATCCCAGTGACCACTCTTCCAACATGAAAAGGGGAGTTGGGAAGTTCGAATCCCCACCTTCTCAAGGGGTTGGGGATGGGGACGAATTAGTTTTAGGAGTGGGTTTCGACTTCCACGCCCTGCAAGGAAGTAGGGCAAAAGTCTGAGAGTTAGACTAGAAATAGAATAGAACCGACAAAAAAAAAAAAAAAAAAACTGTCCATGTTTTAGCATATGAGATGCTAAATCAACACAAATACATCGAGTCTTTCCCAAAGTTGCTTGTCTTCATTTAGAGTTAGATACATCGACAACAAATGAGGAAAGGTTCATGCACTAAAATCCAGCTTTCATGTCCTAAAAACACTCTCAACATCGTATGCAATCCAATGCTTTTGTCTTCATGGTTGTGCAAAAGCGTTTGTGGACTCTTGAGTCCAGCCTTAACACATCCCTTATGTTAGAGATAATTATGGTATTTCCCTATATTAGAAATAATTATGATATTTTCCTATATTAGAAATAATTAGATTATTTTTATTGAGTTTCTGTATCTTTCAAGATTGCATGAATATCTCATTTGATTATGTATATCTTGATTATTATATGTTGCCTTTGATAATTGCTCATAAAGCCTATGAATAGGCCGATGCACTTTATCATAATATATCAAATTATATAGAAAATTCTTCAATTGTCTTTTCTACTTCATTTTTAACTTGGTGCCATAGCCTTCTTCCTTGAGGCAATCCTAGTGCATTGGGTGCACTTTGTACCAAGCCCAATGCATTTTAGAAATTTCTTTCCGCTTTGTACCCAATGCATCCCTAATAAAATAAATTCATCCCGCTGCCCTTGCCGATATTCACTCAAATGTCCCAATTTCCATTTGAGTAAGCGTCATGGTGTCTCTATAGGTTGCCAAATCAAGCTTCTTCTTCTTCTTCTTCTTCTTCTTCTTCTTCTTCTTTTTTTTTTTTTTTTTTTTTCTTTCATGCAAGTATTTTTTAACGCTACAATGACATGTCTTCGCATAGTAACTTTTCCCTTAGTAAAGCCTAGCTTGTTCCACTTGCTATAATCATGCCAGCCGTATCGGTCATGACAACAAAGGCAAGCACAAAGGACGCATGCTACTCAACTCCAATTCCTCCGATTCTCGACTTTCCACTTCTCATTTCGAGAAGCTGGCACCACCACCTGACTCCACACCCTCTGATGAGCAAGATTTAGAAGATTGTCTCACACACTACCCCACCATGGATCAACAAGCCTGATGCCTAGAGATGTCGTTAGAGAAACAAGTTTTCGTGGCACTAAGCGACATGAATTCAAACTCCAGTTGACTTTTTTGATGCCACCTTGAGTTTGAGGGAGATTGTTAGATATAATTAGAATATTTACCTATATTAGAAAAAATAAGAATATTTTTATTGATTTTCTGTATCTCTCAAGATTGTGCGAATATCTTATTTGATTGTGTATATCTTGATTGATATATATTACCTTTGATAATTATCTCATAAAGCCTATAAATAAGCTAATGTATTTTATTATAATAGATCAAATTATACATAAAATTTCCCACTTCTCTTTTCTACTTTATATTTAACTCCTTATACATGCTTGGCGTGCACTACGTCCAATGCTTCCTACGTCAGCTTGAATCCTAGATGCAGATGGACCAACAATTACATGAACTTTGTCACTTCCAAGCATCTATACAACATTTACTGGGTTGATAAAGAAGACACCCAAATACTTTTAGGGGCCTACAAACCTTGGAATCTTTATGCTGTGACGATTTTTCATCTTATCAAATAATAAACTTATATTCATTTTAAAGAAATTAATTATTTACAAATTGGCTTGATATACTTATTTCTTTTCGGTCTTATATTGTAAGAATGATTTCACCCTTTGCGAAAGACGTACTTTTAATCAGATGCTTTCAGATCAAATTTCTATTTAAAAGGGAAATACGAGACTTATTTTATAAAAGAGAGAAGTTGGTGAGTGAAGAAATTATGTCCATTCCTCCTGACTGATTGAAGTTTTCTTGCGAACGTTGGGCTTGAGTGGGGCAGGGAGAGCTTGTCGACATGCAAAAGGACTTGACATGGAACCATACTCCCATACTCGTACCAAATGACAACCCCATGTTCGAGATATCCACGTATTCTTCAAATGATTTATGTTTGGCCGATCTGGACGTTCACTGCTTCTCCCCCCACACAAAAACAAGACAAAAGCAGGAGGCCAGGTAGGCGGGTGGAACTGAGTTTCGATCTGTGTCGCCTTTTCTCACCGCCACTGGGAGTTCCATTTCAAACGCCTTTTCCTAATAAAATTAGAGTCTCGTTTTCTTCAACCTCTTCTCTCTCTCTCTCTCTCTCTCTCTCTCTCTCTCTCTCTCTCTCTCAAAAGCTTTCTTGAGGCTTCTATTTTGCTTTTATTCTCTCATTTCCTCCTCGCCCTTCATAGAAACATCAGAAACGATTGGATGCTGATGATGCAGACCTCAGAGTTCAGCCGGAGGCGGGGGAGGAAAGTAAAGAGCCGCCGTGGCAGTCAATCAAGTATTCCATTTCTTTCGAGAGGGGCCAATCAGCCACGCTCATCCCGCCCTTTACCCCTGTTTTGTTCTCATTTAAAAAATCCATAATGGAAAGGGTTTACGTGGACCATTACAAAAACGGACCAGTCATGTTGTTGGAGACTTCCAAAAAAAAACAAGAAAAGAAAAAGAAGAGTGGAACACACACTTATTGTGTCCAAAGGGTGTCTCTTCTCTCTCAAACCTTGACACGTGGCGGTGGTCTGCCACTGGCTTTGAAGTGGACCGGCATGGCCTCTTCTCTCCAATCCAAGTTGTGCACGGAATGTCAATACATTCCTTCTCTCTCTCTCTCTCTCTCTCTCTCTCTCTCTAATGATTTCACCCTTTTGTAACTCACCTCTCCCTGTTGATCCCAAAAGAACAAAGATATAAAGGAGAAAAAATTATAAACAAAAATATAAGTAGCAGACAAATGGTGTTACTCTCGGTGAACCCCCAGGGGCGCCCAACGGCTCTCCATCAACTGCCTTATACCCTTCCCCTCTCTGCGAAAATACCCCATCCCCCCGAGAAAAACTCGCTCCTCGATAGCACAAATCCCCCATCCTCACTTTCACTCTTCTTGATCGTCTCCTTCTTCCACCACAACCCGGAGAGAGATGATCTCCACGAGAACCTCCACTTTCACAACGCACGGAATGGCAGATATCAAGGAGTCTTGGATCTCTCTGGCCTCCCACCTGGGCACCCCGGCCTTCTGCCACAGTTTCCTCCATGCGGTGCTCCCGCCACACCTCCGCTCCGCCTCCCTCGGGTTCCTGAAGCGAGCACTCCACTGCTACTCCTCCTACTGCTATTTGACATTGCCGAGATGGATGACGACAGCACCAACGAGCTCTACAACGCTGTCCAGCTCTACCTCAGCTCCTTCGTCTCCACTTCCTGCACCCGCCTCTCCCTCAGTCGCCCCCGCAACTCCAGCGCCACCACATTCGTCCTATCCAATGACTGCGTCACCGACGTCTTTGATGGCGTCGTCGTCCAGTGGGAGCACATGGTGACGCAAAGCCAGTCCCAAACCTCCTTGGGGCGGCCCCTCCCTGATCGTGGCTTCACGCTTCGGATCAGGAAGTGTGACAAGGACCTCATCCTCAACTCCCACCTGGACTACATCATGGACAAGGCCAACGACATCCGCCGCAACAACCGAGAACGCCTCATTTACTCTAATTCGGGCGGCTGGTGGACACCGGTGCCATTCAAGCACCCGGGCACCTTTGACACGTTGGCCATGGAGCCAGAGAGGAAGAGGGGCATCATGGAGGACCTCCGCGACTTTGCAGCTGGGCAGGCCTTCTACCAGCGGACAGGTCGCGTCTGGAAGCGGGGCTACCTGCTCTACGGCCCACCTGGGACGGGGAAATCGAGCATGATTGCCGCCATGGCCAATTTTCTCGACTATGACATCTACGACCTCGAGCTGACCGAGGTGCCCTCCAACACCGAGCTTCGGAAGCTCCTCATGAAGACTAGCTCCAAGTCCATCATCGTCATCGAGGACATCGACTGCTCGGCCAATCTGTCAAACAGGTTGGAGGCACCCCAAGCCTCCGGGCCCTGGAGCTCCTCTGACCCTGGCACCCCTGATGCTGTGTCCAGTGGCAAGGGCCGGAACAACAAGAAGATCACCCTCTCAGGACTGCTCAACTTCACCGATGGCCTATGTGTTAGATTTTTTTGTGAAACCACTGCCAACTGTTCTAAAAGCTTAAGCTGTTAGATGAAGGCGTGGTTTATTATTTAAACATTCTAACACTCCCCCTCACACTTAGTCTGGTCTTTTTACCTAGTACTAAGTGTGGAAATTTAATTGGGGAGGCAAATAGGGTCTGGAAGATTCGAACTCAGGACCTCCTAGCTCTGATATCATGTGAGATTTTGTGGAACCAATGCCAACTGTTCTAAAAGCTTAAGCTGTTAGATGAAGGCGTGGTTTATTATTTAAACATTCTAACACTCCCCCTCACACTTAGTCTGGTCTTTTTACCTAGTACTAAGTGTGGAAATTTAATTGGGGAGGCAAATAGGGGTCTGGAAGATTCGAACTCAGGACCTCCTAGCTCTGATACCATATTAGATTTTTTTGTGAAACCACTGTCAACTGTTCTAAAAGCTTAAGCTGTTAGATGAAGGCGTGGTTTATTATTTAAACATTCTAACACTATGGTCTTGCTGTGGGAGCGAGAGGATCTTTGTGTTCACCACCAATCACATTGAGAAGCTCGACCCGGCATTTCTCCGGAGTGGCCGGATGGACGTGCACATCTACATGAGCTACTGCTCGTACCCGGCGCTGAAGATCCTGCTCCATAACTACCTGGGCAGCGAGGCCGAGGACCTAGGTCAGGCGGTGGCGAGGGAGCTCCAAGAGGTGGTCGAGAAGGCCAAGATGACACCGGCAGACATAAGTGAAGTCCTGATCAAGAACCGGAGGAACAAGGAGAAAGCAGTGAATGAGTTGCTGGAGGTGTTGAAGGCGGGAGCGGAGAGGAACGAGAAGCACGGAGAGTTGAAAGAGGAGTGCGAGTTGAGCGAAGTTGAAAAAGAGAAGCGGGAGAAGAGGGCTCGGGAGAGCCCCAAAGAAGGGAGCGACTGTGAGGACGACTCTCGCAGAAAGTGGATGATGAAGAGGAGGAGAAGGCAAAATGAGAGCGAAAACTAGCTCGTCCTTCTCTTGTTCATTTTAAGTTAATTTTCTCTTTTTTTTTTTTTGTTTAGAAATGAAAATAAAATAAGCAAAATTGATCTGTTGCAAACAGATCGGGATTTTGCTTTGTTGTGGGTGGAATTATGATTTGCGAGGGCAAATGGGAACACATACGGGTGTCTAATATTAAAGGCTCTCAATACGTCTCTTGTTATAAAAATAGTGATGGTTTTTTTATTGGTTAGGCCGAGGTAAGCCTGTCCACCCATATTGGACCAAAATCCGGCCCATAAGTGAATGGCTCATAAGAGAAAGAGTGTAGTTATTTTTTAAGTAAAAATAACTGCTGTATAAATATGAAAAAAGGAGAACGTTGAAAATATGATAATAAAGAGTACGTTCTTCTTCTCTTTAGATAACAATGTATTCTTTCTCGAAGAGTGGAACTGGAAAGCTTCAATCAATCCCTCTGAGACTGCAATAAGTATTTAATCTACGAAATATTATTGGGTCCGTTATCGTGTTTGTTTTAAGTATTTGTTTGTCTGGGTATTTGTTTGTTTTAGGAACCGTTTCCATCATTGGTATCAAAGCAATAGTGTCCATGTTTCCCGATCTTTGTTAACGTTTTTAATTTATTTTTTTAATGGTCGAATTTTTGAGAATCGTCGCCAATGGAAGGTTAGGGATGGAAATCTTGACAACCATGTACCGTTTGCACCCCCTTTCTGATTTTCCGTGAGTCAAATTTTAATTTTTAAAAGTGTAGGATTGTAGTTCCGATCAAGACGAGAAAAATGACTAGTTGCATGACACCGGGGGCTATCGGACGCGTCCCCACATGCGGTCGGAATGTCCAGGCTTTGTTGGAGGCAGTTTTTCAGGCACGTGCGCAGCACATGTGTGCACAAAACTGCAAGTGCGTGCATGGCACGTGCTCAACAACCGCAGGCACGTGTGTTGACACCTAATTTTTAGTTGACATATCATTAAAATATAAAAATCAAGATTTAAGTTTCTGATCGCGATGAAACCTTATCTCTTGACCAAAAAAATGTCGTTTTCATTTCTTTCTTTTGCATTATTGTTTTTAAACAGTTTCTAGCTCGTTTTCAAGAAAAACTTGAAAAGTCAAATGGTTGACTTTCGAATTGACTTTTTAGTCAATCCTTTGACCAAAATTCAACCCCAGGTCAAAAATTGGCTTTCTACACAAAAATTCCACTTAGCTTTAATTTCACTTTTTCAAATCAATTTCTTGAAAATTCAAAGATTTGATAAAAAATCAACCTTTTAGGAAAAGTCAACTAAATTGTTGATTTTTGGTCAAACCTTTGACTAAAAAAATAAATAACGAAAAAAAAATGCACATTTTGTGTGAAAATTTTCACAAAATTTGATTAAGAACCTTGATTTTTGAATTTTTTAGTTTTAGGTTCTAAAACGACCAAAAATAAAATTACTTTTATTCTAGTCATAATTAGATGTAGTTCTTTCTTTGACATTTGGTTTAGGGACTATCTGAAATTTGTTTGAGCATTCAATTTCGCGATTTACCGAATCAAAATACGAATTGCCGTTTTGAGCCATAATTAGGGGACCAAAATCAATCCTTCATAAATTGTGAACGGACGATTGTTACTCACTCATTTTCTTAAGATAAGTCCAAATTTGAGGTCGATTTTGTGAAATTCACACAAGAACTCATCAATTTTGAAGAATTTTATCCTCCAAAGCATTAGAAAGTCAAGCAATTAAGCGTCAATTGATGAAATTCAAATTGACTCATTCATGGCTATGGTTTAATTTCATGAATCTAGGTCCAATTTTAATATTAGGCCGAGATCCATTTTTTACATAAGCTTGAGCACTTCAATTCAAGGTCAATTTGAATGTGGTAAGTAATCCTACCTATGGGTAGCTCATTAGATAGGGCAACTATGACACTAATTGAGTTCAATTTTGATTAATTTGCAATTTTGTCCATTGAATGGCAAATTTTACCATTTTAGCCCTTTAGGCCCAATTCAAAGCACCCATGGTTTCAACTCATTTTTGTCCATGATAATCATTCAATTAGGTCAATAAAAGGCCCCTAGATCACATTCATAAGCTTTGATTAGCTTAATTGCATATTAATTGGTCAATTTCTTCATAAAAAGGAAAAAATTCCTCTTCAATTAGGTCCTTTAGGGGTCAAATTGCATAAAATTTTTGACCCAAAAGGGTCCTAAGTGGAAAAAATGGTGGGAAACGGACCGAACCGATCAAGAACCGGTTAGAATCCAGCCGAACTGGACCGAACTGGTCCGACTGGTCTAACTGGCCACCGGCGGGACTAGCCGGTTCAAGCCTTTTCCGGCTGGTTCTTGGCCTCCAGCCACCGGCTCTGGAGCCCTCTCGATCTCAATTTCACTTCCACGCCTTCAATTTCCCAAAATTTTACAAAATGGTCCGTGAATTTCGTCAAATTGCAAATTGACCCCTAATTACACATTTTGACGCAATTCCCGATTTTGGCTTGGTTTTTTGCAAATCAAGCCCATTAAATCAATTACTCAACACCTTGAGATCATAATGAAGCCTCCGAAATGGATTTTTGACTGTTGGATCGAGATTTTGGCTATAGGGTTGAACCGACGGCCAAAATTGCTTAATGTGGGACTATCTAAGTGAAATTTCTTCAATTTTCAGAATAGAGGGCTCATTTACACTAATTTTTCTCTCTCCTCAGTCTCTTTCTCTCTCATTTCTCCCTCCAAAATGCTGCACAAATAGATCAAGCTTTCTCTCTCTAGATTCGGTTCGATTCTTGGACCGGTCTCGTTCTAGGTTCGAAGTGGCGATCGCTGGAGCTCCCGAGCCTCAAGCCGTTGGTGATCTGCTGTAGAAAGAGCCTTTGAAGTTGCTATGTACAGAGTCTTGTGTTGGATGTATGCCCTAAAGCATCCAAGAAAAACCGTCTAATAATTGCCGCAATTAAATGGATTAAATTGCTGTTCTCATGATTAGCAACCGTTGTTAATCCAAGAAAAACCATCCAATAATTGCCGCAATTAAAGGATTTAAAATCGAGAGTAATTCAGCGGTTTCATATTTATTGTCTTCGCAAGAAAGATAAAAAGGCATACCGTGTGTTTGGGTGTGTTCTAAGAGTGACGCAAGAAAGAAAAGGGTTTTCTCTCTTCCGGGCCGTGACTATAATATATAGAGGATAAGACGGATTGTCTCCACGGGATTGCTAGCACAATCATAGTGGTGAATATCCAAAAGTTCTCTCTTCCGTTCGACGTCCATTGTTGGTGTGTCGAACTAGAGGTCCGACGCTTGTGGGGCTCGAACGTGGAACATCCGAACCATTTCGTATAAAGCGCGCTTCGAGAGGTAATTCGTTTAACTCACTTTTATATATTCGATTTTTGATTAAAATGCACGAACAACGCCTTAGGAGAGTCATGTATAAGATATATCATATTTGTTTCTGCAGCGTTTTGTTGTTAATTTTATCTATACATGATTCATGAAAACCCCAACAGTGGTATCAGAGCCAACCTTAGGCGTTCTTCGTGCGTTTAATTGATTTATGGTTCAAAGAAATTTTTGCGTTCTAATGGCCAATTTATTTTTGTTAAGAGAATTGGTTCTCTTGCTCTTATGTGGCCTATAGAAGTTGATTAATTTATATGATAAATTTGATCAACTAAGCAAAGATTGGAACTAAATCAATTTTGAATCAAAAATCCATAACTTGTTATACTTTGTGTTTATATTATGTGAATGTTTTGAGATTGTGAATTTAAAGTTAACAACGCAACTTCCGTTCGAAATCACGCTCGTGAAATTTGTTTCATCGACTTTGATTTCTTGACGTGGTTTGCGTTGTTCGACTTTAAATTTGATTAAATGCAGAATTTTATACATGTCTTCGGAGCTTTAAATTTTGAATTTATGGCTCATAAGGAAGGGTGGTGATCATGGAAAAATCCCTAATCATGATGATTATTGTATGGATGAATGTATGATGATTACAGGTATTCATTTTTGGGGATGTAATTATTAAATGGAGGCTGCGCCATTCTTTTATTTTAATTTTTCATGTAATGTAATTTTAGCATATCAATTGTTGATGTAAATGCTACAAGAGAGGAGGAGCCATTGGAGGAGCCATTAAGCCGGTGAGCTCTATGGGCCCGGTCTTTGAAGAGTTCAAAGATTGAAGAAAAGGCAAAGAGTAGGTCCATATTATTAAAACATTAAAAATGGCAAAATGGGTCTCTTTGGCTCGAGACCCATTAAACCATAATTCCATGATCACCATGTAGGATAGATGTTTATGTGATATCTATTTATTTATTGTGTTTATGTTATCATGCATGTTAAATTGGTTAATGTGCAAAGTGAGACCATTAATAACGACCAAAATCTCCTTATTAATAATATTAAGTCGAAACGGGTTTCGGACTCATGGCCTTCCATCGTCGTGGTTTGATCCAATATTATAATGGTTAACTAACCGGTTATGGATATATAGGGGTTAATTACCATTCATAATATTGGACCACTTCATTATGCATGTGATGCTGTGAGGTTAGAGTCAAATGATTTCTAATAACTGTCAGGTGAGGAAATCGTTTGTGTTTTCAATACTTACATGAGACGATGAGCTGGACTTAACTATGATCATGATGCCAATAACTGTTAGGTGAGGTTTTCATGGTCTAGAGGCCGAAGTTATGATTGGGACTCGCATACGATGCGTTGAACAAGTTGGTTCACTCACTAAGTTCATAGAACACCAATAACTGTTAGGTGAGGTGGGCTTTGGGCTAGTGGGACTCCAATCTCCACTAGTAATCTTTACCCAACAAAGATTACCGCTTCCCATCTTAAGGAGTATGGGATTCGAATATAAATTTAGTGGGAGGATCTATTTCATTTAAAGGCCAAAATGAAATAGTTATTATGAAAGATACAACGTCTAACAATTTATTTTCTGTAAATGATATATTGATACTCTGAAAATGGTGACCACAAACCCACTCGCTTCTATACTTGACAAGAATTGTTTGACTGGACCCAATTTCCTGACTTTGGGTAAGGAATTTGAGAATTGTTCTCAATTCAGAAAAAATTGGGTATGTGCTTGATGAAAATATGCCAACCTCCTTTCCTGAGGGTGGGACCCAAGAGGAGCGTGTCACTTATGATAAGTGGCGTGATGATGACTTAAAAGTTAGGTCATATATGCTTGCTTCGATGAATAATGAATTACAAAAGAAGTATGAATCTATGGAAGATGCTAGGTCGATCATTTTTCACTTAAAGGAGTACTTTGATGAGAATGGTCAAACCTCTAGATATGAGATATCTAAGGCATTGTACCGTATGAGGATGGCTGAAGGATCATCAGTTAATGATCATGCTTTGAAAATGATCTGGCATATTGAAGAATTGGCTAGGCTGAATCTTGTTATGGACAACGAGTTAGCTGTGGATTTGATCCTCCAATCTTTATCCGATTCCTTCTCTGGTTTTGTCCAAAACTTCCACATGCATAAGATGGAGAAAACTCTTGCTGAGTTACAAACCATGCTGGTAGTTTATGAGAAGGAAATGCACAACACGAGACCAAATGTAGTGGCTATGGCTAAGGCTTCTTCTTCAAAGGGTAAGACTGTTTTAAAGAAAAATAAATGGAAGAGGCCCGCCAAACCTCGTCGTGCAACCAAAACCCAAGATTGATAAAGGGAAATGTCATTACTTGTGGTGTCAAGGGGCACTTTGGAGGAGGAACTGTAGGAAGTACCTCGCGAGCTTGAAGGTCAAGCCCAAGGACCAACCTTATGAAGGTATTGTGTCTATGCTTATTGAAACTAATCTTATGGTTAGTGTTGAATCTAGCTTATGGGTTACAGATTCTGCTGCAACTTCACATATTTGTATGTCTTTGCGAGAATCGGAAATAAGCGAGATGCTAGGGCGAAATGAGATTGTCCCGACATTTGCCAATGGAGCAAGAGTTGCTGCGTTAGCTGTAAGGACTTTTCGTTTATGTTTGCCTTCTGGACATGTAATGGTTTTAAATAACTGTTTGCATTATAAGAATGCTGTTAAGAACATCATCTCTATACCTCGTTTGGGTAAAGAGAATTATGAATTTTCTTTTGCAGATGATGTATGTTCTATTTATCATAATAGAAGATGTGTTGGTTTTGCTCATTAACCAATAATCTTTATACCATTACAATGTCCGGTAATGCGATTACCGATGTCAATAAGCAAAATAGAATTGATATAAATGCCATAACTAATAAACGCCCTAGAGATGGTCCAAATAAAAAGTATGTTTGGCATCTTCGATTAGGTCATATTGGAGAAGACAGAATTAACAAGTTGAGTAATGATGGGTATATTGATTCATCAAATTTTGAGTCATACTCGACTTGTGAGGCATGTCTTCTATGAAAAATGACCAAAGCGCCATTTGTGGGACAAAGTGCGCGAGCTGCTGACATATTAGGATTAATACATACGATGTATGTGGACCAATTAATGAAACTACTAGAGGTGGTTATAATTACTTCATTACCTTCACCGATGATCGATCACGGTATGGTTATTTATACCTCATGAAGTATAAATCTGAATCCTTTGAAAAGTTCAAGGAATTCAAGGCTGAAGTTGAGAAACAAATAGGAAAATGTATTAAGGCTCTTCAATCAGATCGAGGAGGTGAATACCTTAGTACTGAATTCTTGGACTATCTTAAAGAGAATGGCATTTTATCACAATGGACACCTCTTGGAACTCTAGAACATAATGGTGTATCTGAACGAAGAAATCGTACTTTATTAGATATGGTGCGATCTATGATGAGTTACACCGATTTGCCAATATCCCTTTGGGGATATGCCCTTGAGACAGCTGCATATATATTGAACAGAGTGCCATCCAAATCTGTTCCAACTACGCCCTATGAGATATGGCATAGTAGGAAACCTAGTCTGAATCATATTAAGATTTGGGGTTGTCCAGCTTTCTTGAAAAAGCTGAAAATGGATAAATTGGAGGCAAGATCTGAACAAGGTCGCTTCATTGGATATCCAAAGGAAACTCTTGGATATTATTTCTATTTTCATTCAGACCAAAGAATTTTGGTGAGCAAGCACGCTTCTTTTACGGAGAATCGGTTCATCCAAGAAGGTGGTGCTTTGGGCGGAAAATAGTCTTACAAGAAGAAAATAATGAAGTACCAAACAATCGAGTTCGATACTAATCTCTGATTCAGTGGGAGCTTCTGATACACAACCTCTTAGGAGAAGTGCGAGAACGTCTAGCCCACCTGCTCGTTATAAACACTCGGTTGATCATATTGAACCTTTATTCATTGTAAATGATAGTGATCAACCTGGTGATCCTAAAACCTATGAGAAGGCGATGTCAAACATTGACTCTGGTAAATGGCTAGAAGCCATGAAATCCGAAATGGATTCAATGTATTCCAATGAGGTTTGGACCTTAATTGACCTGCCTGATGGTATTATACCAATTGGCTGTAAATGGATCTTCAAGAGGAAGATGAATGCTGAAGGTCAAATTGGAACTTACAAAGCACGGCTGGTGGCGAAAGGATATCGTCAAAAAGAAGGAATTGATTATGACGAAACTTTCTCACCTGTGGCCATGTTAAAATCCATTCGGATTATGTTGGCTATAGCTGCACCCCTTGATTATGAGATATTCCAGATGGATGTCAAAACAGCTTTTCTAAATGGTTGTCTTGATGAGGACATCTATATGGAACAGCCACGGGGTTTTGAATCCAATAGTGAAAATCGGAAGGTGTGTAAGCTTAAGAGATCCATTTATGGACTCAAACAAGCCTCCAGAAGTTGGAACATCCGTTTTGATGAGGTAGTCAAATCGTTTGGCTTCATAAAAAATCCGGATGAATCTTGTGTATACAAGAAGATCAGTGGGAGTGCAATTGCATTTCTAGTTTTGTATGTCGATGATATACTCTTGATTAGGAATGATGTACCAATGATATCATCGATAAAACTATTCTTGTCACGAAATTCTCCATGAAAGATTTAGGAGAGGCAACCTATATTTTAGGTATCAAGATCTATAGAGATAGATCAAGACGATTGATTGGTCTCTCACAATCTACGTACATAGACAAAGTGTTAACACGTTTTAACATGCAATGTTCCAAGAAAGGATCATTGCCTTTTAGGCATGGGATCCATTTTTCTAAGGAGATGTGTCCCAACACTCCTGAAGAAAGAGAGCGGATGGCGAAGATACCATATGCATCCGCTATTGGAAGCATAATGTATGCTATGCTATGTACTAGACCCGATATTGCGCATGCTTTGTAAGTATTACTAGCGAGATATCGGTCTAATCCAGAGAAGAGCACTAGATAGCAGTCAAGAATATTCTTAAGTACTTACGAAGGACTAAAGATTTATTCTTGATATATGGAGAAGGAGAATTTAAAGTTGTAGCATATACTGATTCCGATTTTCAATCGGATCCTAATGATTATAAGTCTACATCTGGGTTTTTCTTTACATTCAATGGTGGCACAATTAGTTGGAAAAGTTCCAAACAAAGCATAACTGCTGATTCCACCACTGAGGCAGAGTATGTAGTTGCTTCTGAAGCAGCGAAGGAAGCCGCTTGGATGAAGAAGTTTATTTCTGAACTTGGAGTCGTTCCTTCGATTGAGCAACCGATTACATTGTTTTGTGACAACAATGGAGCGATAGCTCAAGCCAAGGAACCAAGGTCTCACCAAAAGTCCAAGCACATTGAGAGACGCTTCCATCTCATCAGAGAAATTGTTGGGAGAGGTGATATCACCTTGCAGAAAATTGCCTTAGCAGAAAACGTGGCAGATCCCTTCACTAAGGCCTTACCTTAGTCTTCTTTTGAAAGACATATTGACAAAATGGGTTTGAGGTACCAGACAAGTTGGCTTTAGTGCAAGTGAAAGATTGTTGGATGTATTCCCTAAAGCTGCTATGTAATAGTTACATATTAGGGATTTTAGTTGTATCTTCACTATTATTTTTAATTAATGGCAATGACGTATTCATTCATTTGTCCAATTATTTTATATTTATGAATGATTCCATAAGATCAGTTGTAACTAGACCTATTCTTGAGACGTCAGGAATATTTGTGACGGGTTCATAGTTAGACTGAATCTTTAAATTGTTCTCGATCGATGGATTATTGAGTGGATATTAATAATCCTGTTGAGACCGGTGTGTTCATAACTTCACCATTAAGTATTGGATACTTAAGGGAATGATGAGTCACAAGTCATTAGGTATTGTGATGCCTGAGTTAAGAACACAAGTGTTTGTATTAGACAAGTTCACTGAACGTGATGCATATGGAACGATTAGCAACATGGAAGCTTTTAGCGTGGTCAATGTCTAATTGTTCATGCTTTGGTCTTGTGTAAATAATCGTTGGACCTAAGGCACAATGTTAATCGGTGTATCGAACAACTATGGTTCACGGTACACATAATGGGGGTCGTTGATCCGTCTTTGTACCGATGGTCATAGTTTGTTCATATGGACTCCTTGCATGTGTGCGCAATATGGAATCTGTCTCCTTATTACATGCAAGGTATAATAATGATGTCCTATGCAATCTAATTGTGACATTGCATTGAAATCCTCGGCCGGAGTTGTAACCGAGAATAAATTGTTTATGTCTCAAATAAAATGCATGTCAATTAGATTTGTGCATATGATCAAATTGGTGACTTGACAAATATTTCATGGTCTTTGTTTGATCGGGACATAATAAGACGAGAGGATTGAATTACACTGTAGCCAAAGCTGACAGGTTCATTATGTTCTTAAAGTATTCACACTATCTGGGTAGTCATGACATATTGCTAGATGTCAATCATGGCTTGTAGGACCCAAAGATTAATCGGGAAAATTAATTCTATTGGGAGTACTAATGTGTTAGTACAAGTCCTACTACCAGCTTAGTGATGAACCTAGGGATGTCACACACCATAAACAATAAGGATAACGTGGAACAAGAGAGAAATATTGTTGCAAATGTGTTTGCAATTACTACAATCGAATTGAGTCGATTTGAAATTAAATTAAATGAGATTTAATTTAATTTGTATTACGATCATGAGCCTTCTTGCATATGATGCACTTGCATGCCCAAAGTGGATACATGTTAATGTATTCCATTTGTACATACAAAGATTATGTTCTTTTATAGCTTTAGTGCAAGTGGGAGATTGTTGGATGTATGCCCTAAAGCATCCAAGAAAAACCGTCTAATAATTGCCGCAATTAAATGGATTAAATTGCTGTTCCCATGATCAGCAACCGTTGTTGATCCAAGAAAAACCATCCAATAATTGCCGCAATTAAAGGATTTAAAATCGAGAGTAATTCAGCGGTTTCATATTTATTGTCTTCGCAAGAAAGATAAAAAGGCATACCGTGTGTGTGGGTGTGTTCTAAGAGTGACGCAAGAAAGAAAAGGGTTTTCTCTCTTCCGGGCCGTGACTATAATATATAGAGGATAAGACGGATTGTCTCCACGGGATTGCTAGCACAATCATAGTGGTGAATATCCAAAAGTTCTCTCTTCCGTTCGACGTCCATTGTTGGTGTGTTGAACTAGAGGTCCGACACTTGTGGGGCTCGAACTGTGGAACATCTGAACCATTTCGTATAAAACGCGTTTCGAGAGGTAATTCGTTTAACTCACTTTTATATATTCGATTTTTGATTAAAACGCACGAACAACGCCTTAGGAGAGTCATGTATAAGATATATCATATTTGTTTCCGCTGCGTGCTTTTGTTAATTTTATCTATACATGATTCATGAAAACCCCAACATCTTGATCGTGATCCGGTGATTAGATCCAACTAATCGTGATAGAAACCGGCAAAAATTGCAAGAAAGGTAATTATCCGAAACTCAAATCCGATGAAGCGAGATCGACGTAGTCAATCGGGGCTAGGATTAAAGATTAGGAGCTTTTACATGCTTCATATTGATGAGTATGATTGCTGCAATGAGTTGTTGATGATTTGAATGATTATTATGAGTTTAAGCCTAATCTATGATTTTCGTAGGCATGTATATAGGTTACTGTTTTGGCTAAAATGAAGTCTAAAACGACTTTGTTTGAGCTCCAGCCCTCTTAGGATTAGATAGTAAACATCCTGAGCTTCGAAACGATAGGTTGCATGTCTAAAACGGACATCGTATGGTCCTCCAAAAACACTTCCAAAGATTAACGATTCTGCAGCAGTTTAGGTTTTTTTTTTTTTTTTTTTTTTTTTTTTTTTTTTTCGGTTCGATCCGGTTTCGCCTTCTGAATTTGTTAATTTTGTGCCGACTTTCATGATCATTTTTTGACAAAATTTTCCTCATGAGTTTTGTTCTAAATCGTGTTGTGCATCTTCGGTATCTTTTTCATGATTTTTGGATATATTTAACTAGGTCAGATTAACTAGGTCAGATCTACTTAGATCTAACCTTAGTTCAATCTATTCCACATCAATCTCTGTTTGCTATTTTTGTATTGAGTTCTAGAATAACTTTCCTCTATGAAAGTTGCTCATACATGTGTTGTGAATCTTTTTTATTTTTTTCAAAATTTTTGGACATGATTAGTTAGGCCAAAAGTGCTTAGATCTGGACATAGGTCAATCTGTCCAGTATTAGTCCGAGATTTGTTTTAATGAATCTCTACTTTTGCTATTTTTGGATTGATTTTTGTGTTGATTTCTGGAATAACTTTCCCAGTTGAAAGTTTCTCGTACAGGTGTTTTGGATCTTCTATATTTTTTTCAAAATTTTTAGACATTATTAGCTAGGTCAAAATTGCTTAGATTTGGACATATATCAGTCTGCCCTGTATTAGTCCGAGATTTGTTTTGATGAAATTGAGTCCATAAATGCACTTATTTGGTCTCAGATCCTTTGTGAAAGATGAAATACATGATATATATCTTCAATTGATGTATGCTTTGCAAGGTTTTTACTTTGGCAATATGAATTAATTGCATGCATTAGAGTAAAAGGTACTGCTGTAACATGTGTTGGACCTATAGTGTGATTTGTTTTGCTATTTTTGCCACAATTCATATGATCTTAATTGAGCTTTGACTTCTTAATGAGAAATATTCATCACTGTATGCTCTATATGTGAGATTTTGATAAGATTTATGCATGTCTTGAGGATGGCTGAAATCATGCTTGTTCTATGAATTTAGTGCTGAAAGAAAACCTTGTCATATGTGCATATTCCCATGCTTGTTTGAGTCATTTAGGGATCAAATCTTTTGGTCATACCTTCTTGACTATTGAACCGCATGTTACAAGGTTTGCATATATGTTTAGGTCATGTCATTTGAGTTTCATCTTACACATTAAATTGTCTCACAAAAAGTGTCCGTCACACTTAGAATTCCCGAGCATATCATTAAGAATCATGAATAATCTCATCATGTCATTTAAATTGTATGACATTTTGCATGTTGACTTAGGATTAGATGACTATCCAAACTTACCGTCGCATCCAATCCTAAGTCCGGTGTGATTTCTTCATGCCATTTGGGCATTCTTTGAGTGATTTTAAGGTTTTGTAATAAATACTTATGTTCTGTTTTCTTAATTACTGATGCGCGCACTTTTAGAGATCTTGATTTCAGGATACCAAATTGACCTAGTTTGGACTCGAGCTCTTCTAGGAAGATGTAGAAAACACTTAGAAGTTTCTAATGCCAGTAATTTCATGCAAATTGATCATTGTTTGGACTATTTTCCATTTTTTTTTCTAAATTAGATCACAATCTGGACAGAGGATCAAATTCGGATCCCCTATTTTAACCCCTGTTTGGATAGACCTTTGATATTTTTGTTCTATTTCTTATATTTGGAATCTGAATTTGGCCTCTTAATGAAACTTGTTTTTCATCATGTTGTCTATCTTATGTATAAATTTGATAATTTTTAGACATGCTCTGATAGGAAAAATTCCCGTGACATTAGCTGAATGTCCTGTTGCTGTGACAAATTTCTGATATGTTGTTGCTTGTTGTTTGATTTTTGTAAAATCATGTGTACATTGTTTGAGAAAACTCTCTTCATGAAAGTTGTTCATCATCATGTCATGCATGTTAGGAAAATTTTTTATAGCTAGATTGTCAATGGGTGTTACTCAATTTTGCTGTCCTTGCACATTTGTTTTGAAATTTCCTGATATAAACATGATTGTAATTGTTTAGCTATATCTTTTAAGATAGTTTGTGCATGAAATTAGGAGATGATATCTTCATGAAAATTGTTATAAATGCTTTGATATTTTGTTGTTAAACAATCAGCCTTTTCAAATTGCATCTTTAAAAAAAGTGTTTTGGTACATGTGATGTTTCTCAAAAACGATTCCTAAAAAGGTTATTCTCTAAAACTCGATTTGACTTGAAGAAAAAATCATGGTTTGGACCATATTCAAAATGCCTGCGATGCTTGTGAATTCTAAGGCAAGTCTTAGGCTAGCCTTGGCAATTGATGTGTTAATAGTTTAGATATTCTTTAATCCTAAATATTTTCAAACATTTGTAAAAAACCTAATTTGATATCGTGAAAGTCATAGTTTGAATTGTATTCAAAATGCCTGTGAAACTTGTGAATTATAATGTGAGTCCCGGGCTAGCCTTGGCAATTGAATGCTTTTCATAACTGAGACATCACCCTATCTCAAAACTTTTCATGAATGATTTTGAAATACTTTTTTGAAATATCACATGTACCCTTCATACATATAATCCCATCATGCACTAGAAATTGCTTGTGTTTGTGATTGGCGCATGCCCTTGGTAATAAGTGACCCGCTGACGGTTTACTTTCTTGCTTGATTGATTGAGAAACAAGGTTCAAAAGACTTGCATGTATGTTTAAATTTTTTGCAATGCATGTGATTTTTAGATGAATGATAGGGTCGATGAATGAATATCGAGGGAAAACCCTGGGATCATATAGATTGCTTGATTAAAAGACTTATTAGCGTTATTGACCATGCGAGAATACAATTGGTCAATAATTGCTATAAGTCATAAAAAAAAAAAAAAAGAATGGATTGCATAAGTGTCTTAGTGGGACCTTCGCATGAAAAACAAAGGCCGACCCCGAGGCCCCAAAGCTTGATTTTCATATTGCACTTCTTTTAAATGATTGATCTTAATATGATGTCTTGTTTTTGGTTGTTTTGATGTGTATGCTTGATTCTTTCCATTGTCTGTACCTAGTTATAAGTTTCTTAGGTTAGGATTAGATTAAAACCTCGAAGATGGAGAAAGCGTGAAGACGGTGGAGGTCGATGTCCATTCCGACCATTATCATGTACTATTCATTTTCCCGACATATGTCTTGGGTTCCATTTGTTGTATAAAACCCGACGAGTTGCGGGTTTTCTCTCTCTCATCTTTTTCAATTGTGTTTCTCTTTTATATTTTTTAGGATTGCATGATAGATTTATTGCTTTCCTAAATTGTTTACTTACTGTCTTACGATTTCAATTCCATTGATTGTTTTCTTTTCTTGTTTTTCAAAAATAGAATAGAATGAAAATGACCAACCATGCATGATCGCCTAGTTTATGACTAATGATCCCGAAAATGTAAAAAAAAAAAAAAATTCCTTAAAAATGATTTCATATGTTGTTTGAAATGCTTAGTTAATAAAAATAAGTTTTCATTATCGAGTATAGTTTATGTCTAAAAACATTTTACGGATGAAGAAAATATTTTTCATCAATTCATTTTTATAAGAGATAAAAACTATGGTTTTTAAGAAGATATTTTCCATTTTTTTATTTTCTATAAAATAAATGGAGCCTACAAGAATATCCAAAGAAATGGTGCAATCGTTTTTAAAATATATATATTTCAAATTATTTATTCTTCGCAAAACAAATAAAGCGTACACTAGTACCAACCTGCGATGGCACTCTTACGCTCAAGCTGGCCAGAGTCGATACTCTGCCTTCCGAAACCACACTAATTAAAAGCAAGCAATTCACACATGAAGGAATTCGAGTCGGCGGAAGACGACTTACCTGATTCCGATGCGCAAACTTCAAATGGCCCCGGAACGAACGTTGAATTGCCGATGAAACACGAACAACACTTCCTCACATTGGTCTGGATGCAATCACTAGGAAAACACCCGATTTCCACAGCGTAAGTGCCGATTGTTCTTGCAAAATTGAAATGGAATGCCTTCTTCCTTTTGATGGAAAAATGAGAGAGAATTTTGGTGTGAAAATGGTCTGCCAACAACCACTCCAAACGGTTGTCTTCTAAGGGATTTTTATACCTCTCATTTCATACCCTTTCAATAATTACTCGCAGCCCATCATTGACGCACCCATTCAATTACAACAACACACAACAAACAATTCTACCAATCAACTATCAAAGACAAGTGCCGGTCATGAATTTAAAAGTCTTTCCTACTACTATCCCATAGGTCATCGCACCTTATCACTCCAATACCTAACCATTGCTCTGATACCACAAAAAGGGGATGTCACGCCCCGATCCTCAGGCACGCGCACATCCCTTACCTTTGGTCGATTTTAAAATGCGATATCCTAGGACTATTATTGTCGACCCTTTCCTTTGTATATGCACATGCGGAAGTATTTAAAAATCCCCAGACAATAAAACAATGGGATAGAAAAGTAGGCCACAATTTTATTTATTGAAGTTCACAATTACACATGAACAGGGTTCACAAAAGAGGATAGGACCATGCTCGGGATCATCATCCTAATCCTCCTCAAGTCTTTCACCACTAGACTCATTTACTTCAAACTCTTCATCTCTTTCTTCTGCTCATCCTCAACTTCAAATGCCGGCCAACCTTCAGGAAATCTAGGGGCCTAAAATATAATCCTACAACTGGGATGAGACTATGTCTCAGCAAGTTCTACCCCTTAAGACCCGATTAGTAAAATAATACACCTTAGGGTTGCCTATGCACAACATGAGTCAGAGGACTTACCTTGGCCTTAGATTCCACCTGCATGTTAGCACATATCATACAGGCGCCCAAGCAATCACATCACAGATCGAAGCATCGATCAAATCGACTTAGTCGATCACACGCCAACAAGACCACTCATGGTCATTCCCAATCAATACATCAATTTACCGCAACATCAGATTAAAACAATGATCAATCGATCTAGTCGATTTCATATCCAACAGACTAAGCAATTCTCACAATGCATAACAAGATGTCGAGCACATGTGCATTCTCTTAGGCACTAGTTCGCCAAAGTGATGCATCAAATCACCGAGCCCACGTGTCTCTTTTATGATGCCATACTTAAATCTTTGGGGTCACGTGCCTTCTCGAAAGTGATGCATCAAGTCACCGAGCCCACGTGCCCTTTTTACGATGCCTGGGCCCACGTGCTTTCTCCAAAGTGATGCATCAAATCACCGAGCCCACGTGCCCTTTTTACGATGCCATACCCTATCACCGAGATTAAATGGCTTTACGGCCCCACTCGACCCTTTCAAGATTCAATGGCTTTACGGTCCCACTCGACCAATTTCAACACTTAGTGGCTTTACGGTCCCACTCGACCTTTTCAATATTCAAATAAATAAACAGACTGCGCCACGACAATCAGCACGAGATTTCGGTCGTCAACCATCTCAACCTTAATTTCCGAAAAATAAATAAATAAATAATTAATTAATTTCGAAAATTAAATAATTAATATTAAAATTCAATTTAACTCAAAATAAAGCCCGATTAAATATACGGACTTCACCACAGTCATCAGCATAATATTTCGGTCACTGGCCATCCCACTTAAATTTTCGGGAAATAAATAAATAATTAATTAATTTCGGAAATTAAATAAATAAACACAATAAATTCAATTTAGCACAATATAAAGCTCAATGAAATAGACGGTCTGCACCACAATTATCAGCATAAAATCCCAGTCACTGGCCATCCAAGTTGAATTTCCAGGAAATAAATAATTAAATAATTAATTTCTAAAATTAATATTTCATTCCTAAAAATTCCACCTAGGCCCGAATTATTAAATTGACACCCGATAAGGGATGGGAAAAATCCCTAGAAGCATCCAATAATTAATAGGACAAGTTTACTTGCTAAATGCACCTTCAATTTAACTAACATGCACTAACAAGTCTCTAATTTAATTATTATAATCTAATCTAACCACCTAATTGCAATTAAATAAATCTAATCAACCCTTAGGCATCATTAGCAAACTAAGAAGGCATCAGTGAGTAAAACTCACTTGTGCAAAGCGAAGATTGAGGCACTGTGACGACGACGCAACGGCGGCCGAACTTGAGCCGGGCCAAGAAACTTATAAGCCCACAGGAACTCTGGGCTCGAAACAAAGCTGAACTAGCCCGCTTGCTGAAATTTCTGTGAAGATGGGCTTCAAATTACCCAACTGTTGGGCTGAGATCCATTACTTGTGGGCTAAGCAAGAAAGATTCATGGTTGTTGTTGCTGAAGCCCATAACTTCAATTGGGCTGAACGAAGAAGCCCGTAGGAGCTACTGAATTGGGCTTCAAATGCAGTTGAAGATGACGCTGGCGAAGAAGCAGCTCGGTGGATGAAGGGGCGCGCAGCCGTGGGCACACAGAGGAAGCTGTTGGTGGATGTGTGGGTGCTGCTTCGTGGAATGTGGAGCTTCAGTCAACTCGTTTTGCTGGACGAAGAAGCTTGACCGAAGGGGACAGGGGCTAGTGGACGCTGGCGCACGCGGCAGAGAAGAGAGTAATGATGGTGGGATTTCGCTGGGGTCTTCGCTGGCTTTGGGACCAAAATTGAAGACACAAGGAGCGAAGCTCGCTTGATGGTCTCCCACGCCAACTTGTTGACTAGCCAAGGCGCAGCTGTGGCCAAGTGGCAGCACGAAGGGCAGCTGCTTCGATCACCACCTGGGGCTTCTCCAATCCACAATTGAAACGAAGAAGGAAGGTTTGACTCCGTGGGGCTTCGTGGACGCTTGTTGCTGGACACGTGGGCCTTCGGTGGACGCTGGACTTCAATTGAGTGAAGATGGGAGCTTCAGTGGGAGAGTGGGTCTTCTTCTTCGCTGAAGATTGAGCGGAGATGAGAAGGAACGAATGCGTGGCAGCCTGCAGGGATTTTGGTGGGTGGTGACTTTAGTCTTCGTGGGCAGAGAGAGAACGACAATGACGAAGCGGTGGAGACTGAAAGAGAAAAATTGTAGAGAGGGTGGGCGTTCGGTGGACTTGCAACTTCACGAATTCTCCTCTGGCTTGCTGGTCAAGCACGGTTTGGAGAGAAAGAGAGAATGGAGGGTCCCCTTGGCTTGATATTTTGCAAAAATATCCTCCATGAATCACTCTTGGCCAAGTAAAAACACTTGGCCTTCACTGACCATCCAAATGACCCCCATAACCTTTCAAGTAGTCCATTATTGCTAGGATGAGGGGGTGTTACGAAATTTCTTAGCCAAGGCTTCAATTGCTCTTCCATTCTCTCTTGCTTCAATTTCAATTGGTCACCATAATTTCAATTTATATATCAATTATCAAATTGATAACTTTCCTCACCCAATCACCCATCTTGCATCTCAATTTTGTATTAAATTTTAATCCCCGGCTCCAATTGCATAGAAACGGCCTAATTAATTCAATTGAAATTAATACTGAAAATTCTGGATGTGACAACTTTATTCTCTTTAACATGTTCCTTGATGGCTAAATACTTAATGTCGATAAGCTTATTTTGACTACTACTTTTGTGGTTCTTACCCATGAAAACTGCAGCTGAATTGTTGTAAACCATTCTTAATGGCCTAGCAATGGACTCCACAACTTTAAGCTCTAATATAAAACTTTTTTTATCATACACCATGTGAGGTGGCCTCAAAATAGGAAACAAACTTTTCTTCCATAGTGGGAGTGGCAACCAAAGTCTGTTTTGCACTCCTCTAGGACACAACTCCGCCAACAAACATAAAAATATCTTGATGTTGATTTACGAGAATCAATGCAGCCAACAAAGTCTGAATTCGAATAACCAGCTACCTCCAAACTATTATATAAACATGTATATATAAACATGTGGCCCTTTGTACCTTGAAGATACCTCATCATCTTTTTTGCAGCTCTCTAGTGGTCCATACCTAGATAACTCTGATATATTTCCAATAGTCCCACATCAAAAGCAATGTCAAGTCGTGTGCAAATCTAAGTATACATCAAGCTGCTTTTGAAAGTGGAAGCATATGGGATGTTCTTCATTTATTCTCTTTCAAAATTGTTCTTCGAGCACTGGTTCAAATTAAACCTGTCGCAGTTCACAATGCCAGCATCCCCATTACTTTTGACGTCATGTGCAATCGACCCAAGCTTACCCCGTCTTCATGCTCGCGGTTGGTTGAATTCATGCTTGTTTAGATTTAGACTACAGTCGTGCCTCCAAATCTGCAAGCCTAGCTCGTCCATGGCTCGCGAGACTTGTCCATGGCTGTGAGCCTTAATGGTAAGCTCGAGGTCGAGACGGCCATGAACTGTGCTTAGTCGTTAGCACGGCTTCAGATTTAGACTAACTGGGTCATGCCTAGGAAGAAAGCCTAGCTTCCATTCCCTCTACTTCAGATTTGAACTAAAGTCATGCTTTCTTCAATAGTGGATGCAGCACTGAAGGCATGGCTCTCAGATCTAGAGCCGCCTTCAGATTTGACCATGACTGCTCATCATCGATAGCTATGATGGGCAAGGTCGAGATCCTGACGACCATGAACAAAGCTCACATATCAAGAAGAAAAGTAGAGGAAGCCATGGACAGAATGCGTTTGACCATGGATGGAACAATGCTGACGGTTTTGGCCATGGACGAGCCAAATTCAAGATCTTGAGAATGATGAGACAGAGACCAAATTCAAGATCTAGAGAATGACAAGATTGACAAAACAGGCTCGGCTTGAATGCAGTGGTTCACGGCACTAGTGACTCCGCTGGTGGCAATGGCCGAGAAGGAGCGGAGGTCGGTGGTAATGGATGGAGGAGGAAGAGGGAGAAGAGGTGAAGGAGTGATAAGATTTTTCGCTTAATTTCCACATCAATTGCTGACATGGATTATGTGAATACGTGTCAAGATATCATTGGATATGAGTGAAAAAATGTATGCCATATAGGATGTTGATGTGATGGGTGGTATCAAACTATTAAATATTTTCTCCAAATGAACGCTTTTCAAGTCCTCTTCAAATGTCTAGTTTATGGTTCTTTCTAATTTCCACTTTAACTTAATGAAAGTCCAATTTCCCTAGACATGTTGCTCTAGACCTCTGTCTCGAGTGTCGGCAACAGCATACATACGAGATTTCTATCAAGTGCAAATGAACAAATCTAACATTCAAAGACCAATCAATGACAAGACTCTAATGTGACTACCAATGGCCTATTAGGGCCTGTTTGTTTATTTTTGTTTCTGTTCCCGAAACAAAAATTTATGTTATTTTATTTTGGGGAACAAAAAAAGAACATAAATGCATTTGGTAAAACTTTTGTTTTCAAGAACATTTTTTTGTTCTCGGAAATAGATTTTTTTGTTCTCGGGAACAGATTTGGAATAGAAACAAGAAGTAGAAAAAGTTGTTTCTTGTTCTCGGGAACAATTTCGAAAAACACTTTTTTTTTCTTCTTTCATCCTTTTGGCCGATCGCCGACCTCGGCCATGGTTGGCGACCGGCCAAAAAGAAGAAAGAAGAAAAAAAAAAAAAAAAAAAGAAAGAAGAAGAAAGGAAAAATATAATAAAAATATTGAAACATTAAAAGAAATAACAAAATTATACAAGTTTACCAAACACATTTCTATTTCTAGAGTAGAAATTTTTTGCAGTTACCAAGTGCGTTTTTATACTCAGAAATTGTTCATAGGAACAGAAAAAAAAAAACTATTTCTATTCAAAAATTGTTCTCCGGAACATAAACATTACCAAATGCGTCCTTAGCATCATGATCGGCAAGCCAGTAAGCCAAACCAACAAGCAAATTGTGATGGACGAGTACGAAATAAAATCAAACATATAAAACTACTAAAACCATCTCACCATTACAAAGACTAAAGGAAAACATCAATAGCATCAATGACAATATCAATGCACAAAGGAATAAAATGAATGACGTCCTCGGAACTTTGGTCTCAAACACGAGCGGCAATTGATCGACAGAAGTGACAACCAATGGCTTTCCTACCTTGACAGACAAGGCAAGACAGAGAACCTAGCTTGAAGGGATGCTGAGAACAAGGCAAGACCAAGGCTGGACAAGGGCACGTCGGAGCTGGGCTTGTGAAGAACGCCAAACTAGGATGTGAAGACGACAATGCTGGAAGGAGAGAGAAGGAGTGGCAGTGAAAGGGGAAAAGAGTCAAGATGAGGATTATGGAGCAGAGGAAAAGCAACCAGCCTGGAATGGCTTGTGAAAAGTCGCCATAGTTTTGCCATCCTCCATCGGGAATGTTGACAATTTCAGCAGTGAACCTCTGGTCCTGAATCGGATGGTTAGACAAATAAGTAGCGTATTGTCGCACTAAGGATAGGACTTCGAATGGGAAACCCAAGCTCTTGAAAGAGTGACTCAAACCATATGATTTCAGTTGTAGCATCGGCAAAGGCCTTAGACTCAAACTCTGTGGAAGAGCACAATCCGGTTCGTTGTTTTTTGGAGCTTCAAGAGATCAAGTTAGGACCAAGAATAGTAGCATACCCTTCAATTAACTTCTTTTTTGTTAGAGCTACCAACCCATTTCGCATTGGGAAAGGCCTCCAAGTGAGTATCATTGGATTGGAAAAGAAGCAAACCAAATGACCTTGTATATTTAGGATAGCGCATATGCATTTTACCATTTGCCATTGGTCTTTACTCAGTGCATGCTTGAATCGACAGGCTTTATTAATAGAAAGGAAGAGACCCGGTCCTGTTATTGTCACATATTATAGGGCATCGACTATAGACTGATATATAGAAGGATCAGACACCAAAGCACTTCGTTTCTCATATGGTTTTGTAGTCATGGCCATAGGAGTTTGTACAGGCTTCCACTTAGACATCCCAACCCAGTGAAGAAGATCACTATACAACGTCCTTGAGAAACAAGCAATCCTTTAAAGTGAGAAATTGCCTATATCCCAAGGAAGAAGTGGCATGTGCTTAGATCCTTAATTGAATACTGTAGATAATTTTTGTAAGAATGCACTCATGGTAGAAATTACATTACCTATAATCAGAATGTCAATGATATAGATTAAAAAAAAAAAACAAAGACATTAGTGCCTCTTCGATAGATAAATAATGAGGGATTTGTTTGTGACAACAAGAATCCCAAATGAAGCAAAATTGTGAAAGTCATTGTAACTAGGCTTTCTGAGCTGCTTGACACCATATAAAGAACAATGAAACTTACAAACATAGTCATGATAAGCCAGCTCCTCAAACCCAGTGAGCTACGTGAGCTACTTCATGCACACGTCTTTAGAAAGAATTCTATGTAAGAAATCATTGTGCACATCCAATTGTTGCACTTGCCACACTTAGGAGACAGCCCAAAAAAAAAAAAAAATGGAGCGAACAATAATCTTCACAACTAGACCAAAGGTTTTCATAATTGTTAAAAAATTTAAATAATAAATCATGTCTTCATTTAATAACTTAAGCTTTTAGAACAATTGATAGTGGTCTCACGAATTCTAATATGATATAATAGCAAGGGATTTTAACTTCAAATCTTTCCAAGCTCTAATTTCCTTCCCAACTAAATATGTCCACGTTTAGTACTAGACAAAAAAAATTAGAATATAAGTATTAGAATATTTAAATAATAAATCACACATTTATTTAATAGCTTAAACTTTTAAACAGTTGGTAGTCCCATCAAAATCTCACATGGTAGCTGAGTTAGAGGTTATTAATTTCAAACTTTTCTAGGCCCTAGTGGTCTTCCCAATTAAATATGTCAACACTTAGTACTATGCAAAAACACTAGATGGAGTACTAAAATTTTTAAATAATAAATCATGCTTTAATCTAGTTGGCTAAGTCTTTAGAACAATTGGTAGTTATCCTATAAAATCTCATGCATTGCAATCCTTGTGCTCTTGCATGTACCTCTTGGTCCTTGTGTTCGTTTCTGACCAACATGGTGTTGTTTGTCAATTGGTTGAAGTGTTGCCAATTCTTCTTCTTTAGATGCCATTTTGTCTTGGGCTTCTCAGTCGATCGACTATGTGGCATCCAAGAATTTCGACAGTCTTCAAGGAGGTGATGACTGTGGCCGATCGATAGAGACACTGATGGATTTTAGTTAGTGATTTCGTAAGTCGCAATTGAGCCAAGGGCTGGACATTTGATGGATTATAGTTTTGTATGTTCATGTAGAACCATGATGTGAATTAGAGAATAATTTGATGAACCGTGAGACCATGAGGAATTATTGAGCCGCAATCGCACTAACCTTGATTTACATTATAGTCTTGTGATGTGGCCGAAGGATTGTCAGGTATTTACTTGAAGGAAAAGGGATTTATTTAGGTAAGGTATGAAGTTGAAATTTAAAGTTCAAGATTAGACTGAAGTTATTGATTATTTAAGCTTATGACATACTAAACTAAAATTAAATTAATTAGAGGATTTAAATTAGGAACTTTGGGCTTGAAGGTTTGGGCCGAATGTGGGCCTTAGGAAATGAATTGGGCTTCGGCCAAGCCCATGGGAGAGAGTGGCCGGCCAAGCTTGTTGAACAAGCCATGGTGGCCGAGAGAGAGAGAGAGAGATGAGAGGATCCAAGTGGCATTTGCTTTTGCCATGTGTCATCATGCATGAAAATTAATCATTTCATCTAATTAATAATTAAAGGGACATATAAAAGGAGCAACCGGTTTATTTGAGAGGGTTGTCGACGGCTAAGTGAGAGAGAGAAAGAGAGAAGCAAGAAGAAAATGCAAAGAAGGAGGAGGAACCGAGCGTCGATTGTGAGCGAGCCGAGGGATTGCTACCATTTTCTTCGCATTTTCTGCTTAATTCTAAGGCAAGATTGATCTCTTGATTGCTCATGCATGCTGTGGTCTTGTTGTTGTGCTGATTGATGGTCAAAATTTTGGGTTTAATGGATGAAAATTGAAGTCTTGAGGCCGTTCTTGCTGTAGTTGTATTTCTGGCCGAATGAACCTGCATGTACCCGAATCTTGTTTGAGTTTGTGGATGAACTTAGAGTTAAAATTTGGCTTCGAGTTCTGAACAAAAGTTGTATAGAATGTCTGGAACTACAACATATCCAAAATTGAAGTAAAAGGAACAAGGTTTGAGGGGTGAAAACAATTTTCTAAGGAACCGGGTGAAAATCGGCTTGCATGTCGACCTTTGTTGCTTGTGGGTTTTGCATGTGGTTTTCTGTTGGATATTTGTCTTCGACCTCTTCATATGAAATGTTAAGAACATCCTAATGAACATCATACTAAAATTTGAGGCGAATATAACCGGTATAACCTAGGGAAATGCTTGATTTCTTATGGACATGAATTCTGGAGTGTTTCAGTGGAATGTCAGTAGATTGCATGGGTTATAAGGTGACTTTTTCTTGAGAATCTTGCTTCGACCTCTAAAGAAAAGTTGTAGGAAACATGCTAAAATATAACATATCCAAAAATCAGGGAAAAACAAGGAGGTTAAGTTGCTCAATTGAGGAGATTTCGTTGATAATTGATCCTGTACGGTTCGGGAATGGAATCAGGAGTTTGTGATTTTTATAATAAATTCTGTAGGACGAATTTGGTGATTATGTCTTCATGAGAAATGTTCTTTAGACTCATGAATATGACATAATGAAATTTCGTAATTTTTGAATGAGATTTGGATATTTAAATAAATAAAATTCGAGAGCAGTTTAAACTGGGAAGTCCTATTGATCCTGTACGGTTCGGGAATTGGGACAGGAGCTTGTGATTTTTATAGAAATTTATGTAGGACGAATTTGATGATTTTTTCTTCATGATAAATGTTTTGTAGGATCTTGGCTATAATATACTGAAATTTCGTAATTTTTGAGTGACGTTTGAATATTTAATTTCATGAAATTCGAAAGCTGTGCAAACTGGGAAATCCTAAACTCTAATCTATCTTGCTGAGTTTATATCTTTTTATGTGAGAACTTTTTGAACATAGTTTCTTAATGGAAGTTGTACCTTAATGTCTCTATGGTGATGTGGTGAAATTTCAGGATTTTTAGTGGCCAATTGGATGGTCAATTTAGATTTCTTTTGTGATTGCGCAAACTGTTTTGTTTGAAATTTACTGCGTTGACATTGCTGAACAATATCTTTTTGTATAATGGCATCCAGAATATACTTTCTTCATGAAACATGTGTCATTTTGTCTTGGCTGTTATGTGTGTGATTTTTATAATTTTTGGAAATTATTTGGCATTTAATTGAGACTTTTCTTTGGAATTGTGTGTGCTGAAATTTTGTACACTTATGAGGAAAGGATGGAAATTAGTTGAATAAAGTGTTGTATGTGAGTTTCATGCCATATGAATGAAAATGTGGGCAATGCATGATGTTATGAGTGATGAATATTATGTTGTATGCCATGAATCATGCATATGAGAAGGCCATCGGATGGTGTGAGCCGATGATGCCCTGAGAGTTTTCGGGATGCCCGGCCAGGGAGTGAAAATGCCGGATGCCCAGTAGCCCTGTGTGTGTAAATCTGGATGGCCTCGGAGTTGAGATGCTCGGAGCGTAGGGGATGCCGGAAGCATGGATGGTGTGTGCCGTGAATTCCTCGTGATGCCAGTTGGGGTGCGAAATGCCCGGCCAGGGAGTGTAAATGCTGGAATTCCTCGTGATGCCAGTTGGGGTGCGAGATGCCCGGCCAGGGAGTGTAAATGCCGGAAGCACGGATGGTGTGTGCCGTGAATTCCTCATGATACCAGTTGGGGTGCGAGATGCCCGGAATGTGGGGGGCCGGAAGCCCGGATGGTGTGTGCCGGGATTGCATTAAAAGCTCACTAATATTGTGAAAATTGAAAATATGATGTGCACATGGTGAAATATATGCATGGCATTGGATGATACATGTATGTGTACATGGTGAAATATATGCATGGCATTGGATGATACATGGATGTGCACATGGATTTGCATGGTATATGTGTACATGGTGAAATATATGCATGGCATTGGATGATACATGGATGTGCACATGGATTTGCATGGTATATGTGTACATGGTGCAATATATGCATGGCATTGGATGATATATGTATGTGCATATGATGAGATGTATGTCTGAGTGCTGAGGATATATGCATATGGTATGAGCATGAGTACTGGCCAAAGAGTGCATGAATGATTGAGTGTCTATGGCTGAATGGTCGTCATATGCATGACTGTATCTATTGATGCTGTCTGATGTTATGTTATGTCTGTTACTGTTGGGTGAGGATGTGATTTGTCTGACTGTTTGTGTGTGGTATGAGTAGTCATAGAGATTATATCTTTGCTGAGTCGATATACTCACCCCTTTTTGGGGAAAACACTTTCATACTAGACATGCCGTTTGCTCTAGTTTCTCCGGGTACCTTCTATGGGATCCCTTCCGATGTGGAGGTGGGGATCACTCAGATAGACAGCCCGATCGTTACTGGGTTGATCTTTTTCCGTGTTCGTGTGCTTGTACGGTTTGAGGTAGGGCTCGAGGATGGCCCTGTATTTCAGGAGTTCGTATCGGTCTTTGTGCAGTGGGATGGAGTCATGAGAGGTATGCTGCCACCACCATCGTCTGGCGAACCAGGGAGGAGGAGGTAGGGCCCGAGAGAGAGAAGCTAGGAGCGGAGAGGGGCCCGACATTTTTGACGGACCCGGGACCTAGAGATGGATTTGGCCAGTTTTTTTGAGGATTTTTGGGAGGGGTAGTTAAGTTTACTCTTTTTTGAGTTTAAGCCACGTCTGCATGAGTTGGCTCTCTGAGTACCTACCCCGATAAAATCCATCTTTTAGTTATATAAATAAAAGAGGTCTGGTTTTATTATCCTTTGATTGTTAGTGTGTGCATTGCCCTTCTCTAGTTGTTGGTAGGGAGATTTGAAGGGAAATGATTTCGCTTCCGCAATGTTAAACGCGCTGGGACCGTTTGTATAAAAAAAAAAAAAAAAGAGCCTAAGGGTTTACAGCTCAAAGTTGAATTCATAGGATTTATGGGATGATTGTAGCGACCTCAAGGGGGTATATGGGTGTTACAGACTACATGGCTCTTCTTTGGTTTAGCCATCGCCATATTGCCCCGCAAGTACTCTACTTCTAGAAAGAGCACATGGATCGGCATGTCATGAAGAGTTGGTTGTGACATCCGAAATTTCTGTATTTATAATTATGTAATATTCGTAAATTTGTGTTATGATAATGATACTTAAATTTTGAGTTAAGTATTATTTGCTTTAGTATTCTGACGAGTACACAAAGACTTTAATTGAATTTGTAGATTTCGTGTGCTGTGGGCAGATAATTTTCATAAATGTAAATCGTTTTGGGTTCGATGCATGAACTGAATTATGTGTGTGCTAAATCTAATAGTAGAATGGGCCTAATTAAATTAATGTCATCTTAATAGTTGATGGTTGGTATTAATAGTATAAACTTTAGTTAATTATTGGTAATAGTGGTTAATCTATGCTAGTGAATGTTGTAAAAAGATGGCTACATAACATATTCTATTTACCTAGTAAAGATTTATTAATTTGAAATTAAGTGCCACTTGTACCTATATTATACATTTCATGTTCATGTGTTTTTATAACATTATATTTTGTGGCTAATTCCTTTTACACTTAAACTAACTGAGAATTATTTCAAGATGACTCATTTTCTTAATGCATTTTCTTTCTCCACATGTAAGGGCCTTACTTTGCATTACTACACATCAAGTTGAAGATTAGCTTGCCAATTTACACCTAGCACTACAAGAAATTAAATTATCGTAGTTAATTTTTAACAAAACCCACTTTATCTTGCCAAAGACCCTTTTTTCGTCCATTTCAAAACTCAAACATAAGCTGCATATATTAATTTTGCTTTTCAATCCTAGAATTTGGAGAGCAAAGTTTCGTACTTAAGTGCAATTAATGTGGTAAAGATAATCGGTGGTTTGTGATTTGCGTTCATTTGAAGTAAGTGAAATTTCTAGTGTTAAGTTAGCTTAAATTTATGTAGTTACTTCTATCTTAGTTAGTTGGATGAGAGACGAAGTTTTGATGTGGGTATGGTGGTTATTAATTGGCTTGATAATTTCTTACAAGTTCGTTCTGCTTCGCTTTGGTTCGTTCTGGTTCATTCTGTGTGATTTTGGTTAGTTATAATGTGCTAATTTTACTAAATTTGTCTTAATAATTCATTGCATGTTCGTATTGTTTCTTTCTGCCTTATTTTTGGTAGTGCCTTATTGTTTGTAGTTAAAATCTAGTCATTTTGCTATCTTTGTCTTGATAATTCATTGCATGTTCATTTTGCTTCTTTCTGCCTCATTCTAGGTAGTTAGAATCTAGCGATTTTGCCATCTTTGTCTTTATGACTTATTTCATGTTCATTTGGCTTCTTTCTGCCTCATTTTGGGTAGTTAGAATCTAATGATTCTACCATCTTTGTCTTGATGAGTTATTACATGTTCATTCTACTTCTTTCTATCTCATTCTGGGTAGTTAGAATTTGGCCATTCTGCCAAATTTGTCTTGATAACCTATTTGTATGTTCTACTGTGCCTCATTCTGGATAGTTAGAATCAGGTGATTCTACCATCTTTGTCTTGATAATTTATTTAATGTTCGTTCTACTTCCTTATGCTTCTTCTGAATAGTTAGAATCTGATAATTCTGCCATCTTTGTCTTGATAATTTATTTAACATTCGTTCTACTTCCTTATGCTTCTTCTGAATAGTTAGAATCTGATAATTCTGTCATCTTTGTCTTGATGACCCATTGCATGATTATTTTGTTTTATTCTGCTGGAATTCTACTAGTTAGAATCTGTTTGTTTCGCTTGTTTCTATTGGAATTTCCTAAGACATAATTTGTCCATTTATGAGTTTGCTCAAATATGTTCATTAGTGAGTCTATTCACTTGCTGAATTTGCCAACTTGTGAATCTGTTTGTTGAATAGTTTGTTTATTGGTTCAGGCAAACTTTACTAAATATGAATCTACTTCTCATTAAATCTGTTCATTTATTAATTATGTTCATTACTAAATCTATCTATTTGTAAATATGTTCATTGTTAGATCTTTCTTTTGTTCTATAAGCTTTTATCAAGTCAAAATTTAGCCTTTTAATTATCCAAACTTTATGACCAAAATGTACTTATTTGTCCAAACTCATAACATACCCATTTAATTTACTAGATTTTGATGTTTAGAACCTGCTCAATGTTTAGACTCAGAACATACCCATTTGATTTACTAGATTTTGATGTCCAGAATTTGCTCAATGTTCAGACTCAAAACATACCCATTTGATTTATTAGGTTTTAATGTCCAAAACCTGCTTAATGTGTAGACTTAGAACATACTTATTTGATTTACCAAATTTTGATATCCAAAACCTACTCAATGTTCAGACTCGAAACATACCTATTTGATTCACTAGATTTTGATGTCTAGAACTTACTTAATGTCCAAACTCAGGTTGTACTCATTTGAATGTCTAGAATTTCATAACCAGAATATGTCTGTGTGTTATTTCACATGTGGTTACTTGACAAATATATTAAATTGGGTTGAGACATGTGTGCTAAGCTTGAGAGTATGCATATATCATGAATTGAATAAGATTAATATGATTCTGTTACCCGTGTAGTGGTGAGTGATGATGTCCTGTGTGTCAGAATGCCCTATGTGTTAGGATACCTCAAGGAGTGATTCAAGATGTCCCATGGGTCGGGATTCCCTATGGTGGAAGTTTGTAGGATGTCTCAGAGTTGAGATGCCTCGTGTGTCGGGATGCCCCAGGAGTATTCAGGAAGATGAATCATTAATGAATAAAATGTATTATTATGCATAGAGCCAAATCATTGTGTGAAACATGGTGTGCACATGCATATATCTGGATGGACGGTCCGTTAGTTGACAATTTCTATAGTATATGAACATGAAAGATAAAGTTTGTTTATATTTGTATCATACTTATCAGATGATTATGCCTTCATTTTGTGTATACCAGGTGAAGTGGTAAGATGATTTTTTTTTTTTTAATTTAAAACTAGAGATTTCATTTATTGGGTTTCAGCTTATCCCTTCTATTTTTTCGACGTGTAGGATGGACACCCCTAAACTTTTGCACTATGGAGTCCCTATGTATAATTAAACTTTTTATGAAAGTGTGCTTAAACCAAAGTTTGGAATAATATATACCAAGTGTAGTTCTATGATGTGGGTTGATATAAGAGGTTTCGCGGAATGGGTTCTTTTCCAGTTTGTGCTTGGTATTAGAATCTTGATGGAGAGTTCATTGGTCCATTGAGTACTTTCGATCTGGACGTTGGAGATGTAGTAGAATGAGAAGTTATTGACCCATGAATCAATCTGGTCATTTGCATAGGCAAACTTTTTAAAGTATAGTATAATCTGGAGATAGGTCTCCCTATCCCTACTCAGACTTTTGTCTTTTGCTCGAAATGTAATGAAGTTATGAACTTAATGTGGTATATATAAAAGAAGCATAAGTATGTTTGTTATAATCGTGAGGCTTTAATCATCAAAAGAATATTCCTAAATATTTGTTTTTGCTTCTGTGCGTTAAAAAGAAAGCAATGATATCATAACACGTGTCAGGTGACGTTTCGGGATGTCATAATTGGAGTGGGATAATCCAACTCTACCTTTGGCTTCTCTAAAGGTTGTGGCTTCATGTGTGACTCGATTACAGACTCCTCAGCTCTCAACTCTTCATCCACAAGTCAGATCATGGAGATATTCTTGGACTTTGTTAACCCCTGGAACATAGGCTCAACTGTTGGGCATATCGGTGATTATGATGCTTTTGGTCCTCACGTTGACCATGGCCTTTGCATTATCAAGGAATTCCAAACCCAAGATTAGATCATAGTCATTGAGTGGAATTACCTTGAATGAGTTCCATTCATCAATTCGAACTTCCACATCTTGGGTTGTGCCCACGGCCTTTACGTCATCCAAGTTAACAGCCTTGTACTAATACTTAGTTGGCTCCACATGAAGTCCTAAACTCTTCGCCACTTCAGTTGACATGAACATATTTGAAGCACTTGTTTCAACCAAGGCATATGGAGTTGTGCCACATACCATGACTTCCACAAATGACAAATCTGTATTTGTGGACTTCCTCATGGGTGGTGTTTGGGCCCTCACGGAGTTGAGAACCTCCAAAGGGCATTGATCTTGCTCTTCTTGGGGCCTTCCCATGATTTCTCTTGACAACCATGGTCTCTTTGGTGGGAAGTGTCTTCTTCTTTGTCCTAATGGTGGCAATCTATTCCACATCCACTCGCTTTGGACTTGTAGGATTCGACTTCGGTGAAGTTAGCGAGAGACTTGGCAATGTTGTGGGCTCTCAAGATACTTCAAACATCCCTTCATTTGAGCTTGAGTTGGGCCCAAGGCTTCAATCTCTCCATGGATGCCCCAAGAACCTCCTCCTCCCCAAAGTTGGGAATTTAGAGCTTGAGCTCGATGAATTTCTTCATGTACTCTCAAATCATGCGTTGCTCAAGGCAATGGAGTTTGCTATTGCCCTCTTGTTAAGCAAACTCAAGGAAGAAATAATCCCGAAATCCCTTGACGAAACCATCCAACATATTGATAGGATTGGCGCCTCACTTGGTCTCATCGCACTTATTGTGCAATTAAAATATTGCATTATCGATTAAGAACATTGAGGCGATTCTTATCTTGGCCATCTAGTCTCGGATGTTGATGGCGCCCAAATATTGCTCTATGCTCCATAGGAAGTAGGGGTGAGCGCGGTTCCCGAGTAAAATCAGGAACCGGAGAACCGCACTAGAGGGTCCGGTTTGTTGAAGAAAAATCCCTTGGAGTTTTGAAGTTGACAAAACAGCCTCAACAGTGTGGTCTAAGGATTCCAAGACTCAGTCGGCTACGTCTGAAGTTGTCAAGGTGTAGGTTTTCAAAGACAGTCAGACCCAGAATTTCGATTTGAAGTTTTTCCGTCTGAAGTCAGTCAAGACTCAGTTTCTGTCTGAAGACCTTTAAGACTCAGTTTCAGTCTGAAGACCCTCGAGACCCAAATCTAAGTCTGAAGATAGTCCGCGATTTTTTTACAGGCTGGCTACAGGTTATTCTTATGGCTACATATATTGGATTTCGTATTTCCTAATCCTAACCATGGAATATCTCTGGCTGTGATCAAGAGCTTGGAAGATTTGATTCTTCGGATTCTATCTGTTGAAGATCAAGTTTATTTTTGGAAGAATCTAATTTTGGGAACTCAAGATCCTGATTGTATGGGCGAACAGGATTAATGAGCTACTGTCTACTTACGTTTTTGGGACAAGGAGAACACTTAAATTGATTCAGTCCAACGGGTTGATTGGATGAATTTTGGAATGTGCCAACGGGTATGATGGCACGGAGATTATTTAAGTTGGATCGACGTTGCTTGGAAACAAGGAGAGACCGGTAGAAAAATCTTGATGTTAGAATCTCCAAAATCACTTGTTCTCTAAAATCTTTCATGTTTACACTGTGTAACAAAGAGAGTGAGATATAGAGCAAAGACAGCGAGAAAGGCTGTAGGAGAGACTGTCAATTGAAGAAGTCTAATCCGTCTACTTTGTAAAGGCACTCTTTTGCTACATAGTGATTACAGCCGTTTGGCTGCCGTGGAGAGTGGACGTAGGCTTGGTCTAAGCCGAACCACTATAATCCTTGTGTCAATTTTCTCTCTCTACTCTATTTACTTTGTGAATACGTAATCTGTTTATTATTGATATATCCTTGATATTAACGTATTGCATTGAAAAAGATTCCAAAAGAATTCCGCAACAACCTATTCACCCCCTTCTAGGTTGATTCACTAGCCCATTTCAATTGGTATCAGAGCAGGTTGCTTATTTGTTAGAAGTGTTATTACTTCTGAAGCTAAAGATCTATGGCTAGTATTTTGGCTCCAGGGTTAATTGAAGGTCAGAGCAATACCAGACCTCCCTACTTTGATGGCAAGGATTACAACGTATGGAAAAACAAGATGAAGGCATTCCTAAGATCTAAAGATCTTATGGAATGGGATGTAGTGGAGAACGGGATTATTCCTAAAGCTACATCAAGCACAGGAAAATAAATAGCTGATGGAGCAGGGTTACCACAAGCAGAAATCTCTAAGAGACATGCTCTTGATGCAAAGGCTATTTACTCTCTCTATTGTGCATTATCTCCTACTGAGTATAATAGAATTTCATCTTGTGATACAGCCAAAGAAGTTTGGGACAGATTACATGTTACTTATGAAGGAACAGATCGAGTCAAAGAAACCAAGATCAACATCCTTCTTGGTCAATATGAAGCCTTCAAAATGAAGCCAGGAGAAACCATCTCGGATATGTTCAGTCGATTTACAGAAATTGTAAACGGCTTGGCATACCAAGGACTGCCAATCTCAGGACCTATGCAGGTCAATAAATTGTTGAGAGGGCTCTCCAAAGATTGGAATCACGTCAAGACATCTATCGAGAAACACGAGAGGATCATGCCTCTTTCGGTTGACGAATTGGTCGGCACACTTCAGTCCTATGAAGTCGAGCAATTCAATGAGGAATTTGACACAAAAGGTAAGAAGTCAATTGCTTTAAAATCTAATGATGATTCTGATGTTACAGATTCAGAAGAAGACCTGGATGATGATGAATTGGCACTTCTGATTAGAAAGTTTAGAAGGTTGAATAGAAAAGGTAGAAGATTCAATGGTAAGAAACAAAACAATCAAAGATTTCAAAGAAGATCAAATGAAGAAGAAGATACCAGCAAAGAAGTTGTTTGCTTTGAATGCAAGAAAAAAGGGACACATCAGACCCAACTGTCCCTTATTGAAGAAAAAAAAAGGAAAACCTGAAAAGTTCAAGAAAGCACACAAAGCTGAAACATAGAGTGATACTGAGTGAGGAGAGTGATGAAGAATATGCAAATATATGTCTTATGGCAGACTCAGACTTAGATTCTGACTCAGACGCAGATTCAGACTCAGACTCAGACTCAGATTCAGATTCAGACTCAAACAATGGTATCAAGGTTAGAAATTTAAAAATTCCTGTCAAAGTATCAAAATACATTGATGAACTTTGTCTCGATCTTAAAGGCTCTCTTAAAAGGATCGCTGAATTAAAAAGGGAGAATTCCAAAATAAAACAACAAGAAAAGATTTTATTTGAAAAAGTTGAAAGTTTAGACAAGTCTCTTGCTGCTTCAAAAGAAAATGGAAATGAACTTTCGAAAGAGAATGCTTGCTTGAAAGATGATTTATTGAAAGTCTCAAAGAAATTTTCAATAGGTTCTGAAAAGTTGGACAAAATTCTTTCTATCCAGAAACCTTACTTTAATAAATCCGGTCTAGGAATGACACAAGAAACTGTTCCTTTGATCGATTTCCCAAAAGTAAAGGAAAGGAGTAAAGAACAGCGCAAGTGCCATAACTTGGCACAGGGGGACACCTAAGTGCCATAACTTCAAAACGGTACACTTGAGTGCCAGTTTCGAAATTAAATGGGACACTTAAGTGCCACTCCGGCGAAGATCCGGCCAAACGGGCCGACGTGGCGAGAAAACGCAAAAACGACGCCGTTTTGTCGTTGACGTGTAAAAAATTATATAAAAATTAATTAAATTAAATTAAAAATTAATTTTAATTATAATATTCTAAAATTTTAAAAAAAATTAAAAAACTTTAAACTTTAAACTTTAAAAAAAAAAAAAAAAAAAGAGAGGGCATTGGGGGCGGGCGGGCGAGGGCTGAACCCTCGCCGCCGCCGCCGCCGCCTCCCCGCCGTCGCCGGGAAGGGTCGGCGACGGAGGGGGAGGGTCGGCCGGGTCGCCGGCCCCGCCGACCGGCGACGAGGGCCGCCAGCCCTCGTCGGATCGCGGAGAGGGCTGCGAGCCCTCGCCGCCGCCGCCTCCCACCGTCGCCGACCCTTCCCGGCGACGGCGGGGGGCGGCGGCGGTGAGGGCTCGCCCTCGCCCGCCCGCCCCGATGCCCTCTTTTTTTTTTTTTTTTTTAGTTTTTAGTCTTTTAGTTTTTTAGTTTTTTAGTTTTATAATTTTATAATTTTATAATTTTTTTTAAATTTTTAGAATATTTTAATTGAAATTAATTTTTAATTTAATTTAATTAATTTTTATTATTTTTATACGTCAGACGCGAAACGGCGTCGTTTTTGCGTTTTTTCGCCATGTCAGCGTGCAAAACGACGCCGTTTTGGACCTCCGTCGCCGGAAAATCGCCACGTCAGCCATTTGGCCGGATTTTCGCCGGAGTGGCACTTAAGTGTACCATTTTACTCCGATATTGGCACTTAAGTGTACCATTTTAAAGTTATGGCACTTAAGTGTCCCCCCGTGCCAAGTTATGGCACTCTAGGTGTCCCAAACTCAAAGGAAAGAATAAGGAATAGGCCAACAAAAACTTTTTATAAAAATCATTTCCAAAAGGTTTTTGTAAAGCCTGTTGGTAGACATGCTCTTACTTGTTCAAGATGTAAAAGTGTAGATCATTTTGAAAAGGAATGTCCCAAAGTTTGGAGACCTGTTAAGAAGAGCTGGGCAAAGACTGTTTGTACTACTAATAATGATGGACCCAAGAAGATCTGGGTACCAAAGAAGACATGAGTTTTTCTCTTAATTGCAGGTTACCCTCAAGAAGAAAGTCAAGTGGTATTTGGACATGGATGTTCAAGACACGTGACAGGAGACTCAAGTTGTTTTACAAAATTTTCTCATATAAAAGGAGGAAATGTCTCCTTTGATGGTAACAACAAAGGTAAGATTGTTGGACAAGGAACTGTGATGATTGGAAATCTCACAATCAACAACGTTTCTCTTGTTGAGGGATTGAACTACAATCTACTGAGTATTAGTCAATTATGCGATTCTGGATACAAAATAAATTTCCAAGAAAACACATGTTCTGGAACAAGCAAGGATCTTTCACAGTCCTTCATTGGTCGAAGACATGGGAATATCTATTTGCTAGATATAAAGTCTGACAGTCCTCAATGCTTGATATCAATTCAAGATGAAGTCATCCTTTGGCATAGGAAGCTTGGACATGCCAATCTGAAGCAAATTACAAAAGTATTATCCAAAAAGCTTGTTCGAGGACTTCCTAACCTCAAGTATCAAAAGCATGAATTATGCACTCCTTGTGTACTTGGTAAACAGGTTAGAAGTTCTTTTAAATCTATAAATCAAGTATCCACTAATCGTGTTTTGCAGCTATTACACATGGATATATTTGGACCAACTAAAGTTCAAAGCATTTGAGGTAAAAGATATTGCTTGGTTATAGTTGATGATTATTCTTGTTTTACTTGGGTACTCTTCCTTGCAAATAAATCTGATGCTTTAATTCATTTTACTAAGTTTGCAAAGAAAATTCAAATTGAAAAAGGATATGCAATTTCGAGTATTAAAACTGACCATGGTGGAGAATTTGAAAATCATGATTTTGCCAAATATTGTGATGACAATGGTATTCAACATAATTTTTCATCTCCATACACTCCACAACAAAATGGAGTTGTAGAAAGGAAAAATCGTTCTTTGCAAGAAATGGCAAGAACTCTTTTAATCGAAAGTAATATTTCAACTCATTTTTGGGCTGAAGCTACTTCTACTGCTTGTTATATTATAAATAAAATCTTTCTAAGACCTATATTAGAGAAGACCCCTTATGAATTATTCAAAGGTAAGAAGCCAATTGTTTCATATTTTCATATATTCGATTGCAAATGTTTTATCCTAAAGAATTCTAGTGATCGAATTGGTAAGTTTGAAGAAAAATCAGATGAGGGAATTTTCCTTGGCTACTCCATGACAAGCAAAGCTTACAGAGTCTTCAACAAAAGTACTCAAACTGTGGAAGAATCCATGAATGTGAAGTTTGAAGATTTGTTACAAAATCATACTCAACTTGAAGATTTAGAGTCTGAGCAAGTGTCTACAAATTCTCATGAAGAAAATCAAGCCTCAGACACTGAGTCTCAAATAAATTCAGAAATTCCAACTGAAGAAGAGCTTCACCAAATTGACAAATCAACTACAAATTGGAAGCAAAAGTCAAGTCATCCCCCAGACCTCATCATTGGCAATATTGATGAAGGAGTTCGTACTACATCTAAAAGATGAGAAGCTTCCAATGCTCTTGCACTAATTTCTGAGATTGAACCAAAAAATATAGAAGATGCATTGAAAGATGAAAGCTGGATCGAAGCAATGTAAGAAGAACTAAACCAATTCAAAATCAACAACGTTTGGGAGCTAGTTCCTAAACCAAAAGGAAAATCAATCATTGGTACCAAATGGGTTTTCAGGAACAAGCTTGATCAACAAGGAAAAGTGGTAAGGAATAAAGCAAGACTTGTAGTAAAAGGTTACACACAAGAAGAAGGCATCGACTATGACGAAACCTATGCTCCCGGCAAGGTTAGAAGCTATAAGATTACTCCTTGCTTTTGCTTGCTTTAAAAATTTCAGGTTATTCCAAATGGACGTGAAAAGCGCATTCCTAAATAGAGTCATTCAAGAAGAAGTCTATGTGGAACAACCACCAGGATTTGAAGATCCTAAAAGACCAAATCTTGTTTTCAAGCTGAAGAAAGCCTTATATCGTTTAAAACAAGCACCTCGAGCATGGTATGAAAGGTTAAGCAATTTTTTAATTCAAAATGGCTTCTCTAAAGGTGAAGTAGATACTACACTATTTATAAAAAGAGAAGGCAAGGATTTCATACTTGTTCAGATTTATGTTGATGACATTATTTTTGGTTCTTCTAATGAGAGACTTTGCAAGAATTTTTCAAAGTGTATGCCGAACGAATTTGAAATGAGCATGATGGGAGAACTAAACTTCTTTTTGGGACTTCAAGTCAATCAATCAAGTGAAGGAACATTCATCCATCAAGAGAAGTATGCAAAAGATCTTATCAAGAAGTTTGGAATGGAGAATTGCAAGAAAACAGAAACTCTTATGTCAAGCTCATCAAAGCTGGATAAAGACGAATAAGGGAAGAGTGTAGACCAAAAGCTATACAGAAGTATAATCGGGTCACTTCTTTACCTTACAGCTTCTAGACCTGACATCTTGTTTAGTGTTTGCATCTGTGCTAGATTTCAATTTGATCCTAAAGAATCTCATATGACTGCTGTAAAGCGTATCATTAAATATGTTGCAACTACATCTAAGCTAGGTCTATGGTATTCTAAGAAAGGAGATTTTACTCTTCTTGGATATTCGATGCTGACCTCGTTGGTTGTAGAGTGGATAGAAAAAGCACTACGGGTACATGTCAATTATTGGGAAACGGGATGGTGTCTTGGTTCTCAAGAAAACAGGGTACCGTGGCTCTTTCAACCGCTGGCGAGTACATTGCTCTTGGAAGTTGCTGCTCTCAAATTCTATGGATGCAACAACAATTGAGAGACTTTGGAGTTGATGAAAGACAGACGGAAATCAAATGTGACAATACCAAATAATCAACTTCACAAAGAATCCAATACTTTATTCAAGAGCAAAGCACATTGAAATCAAACATCATTTCATTCGAGATCATGTTCAAAGTGGAGATGTTGTGATTCAGCATGTAGATTCAAAGAATCAATTGGCGGATATTTTCACAAAACCCCTAGAGAAGGCTCACTTTGAATTAATTCGTTCAAGATTGGGAATCGTAAACTTTGAAGATAATCAGACTCAAGATTAAAGTCTAAAGGTGGTTCAGACTCATCGTTAGGTCTGAAGACGGCTCAGATTCAAAGCAAGGTCTGAAAGCGTTTCAGACTCTACGTAAAGTCTGATTGTGCTCAGATGCAAAGGTAAGGTCTGAAAAGGGTTCAGACTCAAAGGTAAAGTCTGAACATCCGTCAGACTCTGTACTATTTTATCTTTTTACGAATTTCCTTTTTGTATTCTCTCTTTAACATATTTTTGGTAATTACTTTTTAGTATTTCAAAATCTCTTTTCGCTCTTTTTCTGACATGCATTAATGGCAGTTTATATTTTCAAAAAGGCAGTGTTCTTTTTACGGTTTATTTTTGGCAGTTCTTTCACTTTTTGGCGACGTTTCGTATTCCGGTGATTTTTCTCTCACTATTTATACTCTCGAACCGTCACTTTTACTCTCAGCTATTCCATTACGATTCATTTTCATACTCCTTCATTCTCAAAACCCTAAAAACCTCTCTTTGACATTTCCATTTCGTCCCTTTTTCGCCTTAAAGTTTCCATTTTTTCCTCTCGTTCAAGTTGAAATCTTGCTTGCTCTGCGAAAATGTCGTCTCGCAAGTCCTCCAGAATTGCAAGCAGGGGACCACAGCGACAGCAAGAGGGTCCTACAAGGGTGGACCTAACAGAGGAAGATTCGCCTCAACGAGAAGTAGAGCGTCAACATTCTGAGGAAGTTGTTACCGAAGCAGAACCGGTAAGAACTCTTAAGCCTCATACTGCTTACGATCTCTATAAAAGGCTCAAGGAGGGGAAGGTCAGCCTTAAGATGATCGAGGAGTATTTGAGGGAGAGAGGATATAAGAGCGAATATTTATTTTTGATGGAGATGGAAAAACCGAAGGTTGTTGGTGAAGGCACTTTGCACGAGGACGCTGGAAAATATCTCGAGTGATCCACTTGAGAATGCTCCTGCTGAAACTTTAGATGATGATGAGAGACTTTTCTCTCATTTTGAACCTCGTTTTGGTGTGGCTGCTATCTTGTTTGTCCTCCCGGAAGTCTATTTCGGTCGAAGGAACATGAACGAGTTTATGCGAAGCTGTTAAAAAGGGGAGTGGTCAATCCAAGGAGTGTAGATTTTGACTTCCTTGATTCGATAAAGATAAATTTGAGAGGGAAGTTTGCTAGGTTACAATTGGAAAATTTCTGCACGGATATGACTGTGGCCCACTCTGAGTTGGCAGCTTATTTTTACTCAAATCTTTCCTTTTTGGATGCAAATCGATTGTCCTTTTCTTTCATGGACAAAGATTATGTTGTTGATGTTGACTTACGGTGACATCATTGGTGTGGAAAGAAGGAGTTTCCAGCCAATCAAAGTCTCAACAGCCTATGCAACATTGGATATTGTACGAGACAGATCTGTTGAAGGCAATATATCCTACACTAGGATGAATGCCACCAATGTTTTGTTGCATAAAGTTGTCATCAATTGCATCCGACCAAAAATGACCTCGAAGACCGATGTTTCTAAAACAGAAGCAAAGCTGATGTTTGCCATCAACCAGGGCAGACCTTTCTCACTTCCACATGTCATACTTTTCCATATGTATAGGACAGTGGTGAAGGATAAGGGTCAGCTGCCTTATTCATCAATCATCACCAAATTGTTTAGGCATTTTGATATTCAAGTCCCCGCATCTTTGTGCCTAACAAAGTTGAATTTGATGCTCATTGGAGAGAAGATAGTGATGAAGATGAAATTTCCAGAACTAACCGCAAAGACCTTTGGAAAGGTTGAGGAGGGAAACACCTTCAAGAGAGATCCCCACCGCTTCATCAAAAGGAAGGGCAAAGAGCCCATGGCTAAAAAGAAAAGAAGAAAGATCATCCCGCAAGACGAGGAGGATGAAGAAGATGCCATGACTTTGTCCACTCTCTCTAGGATGAGGAGCCCTGTAATCCGGAGAACAGAGGCTGAAGAGAGAGCGAGAAAAGAAGCAGAGGAGAAGGAAGCAGAGAAACAAAGGAATGAAGAGGAAAGGAGAAGAAGAGAAGAAGAAAGGAAGAGAAGAGAAGAAGAAAGGAAGAGAAGAGAGAAGAAGAGGAGAGAAGAGAAGAAGAAAGAAGAAGAAGAAGAAGAGAGACGAGGAAGGAAGGAAGAAGAAGAAGAAGAAAAAGAAGAAGGAAGGAAGGCTTTGAGGAAGAAAGCAAAATGCAGGAGGATATGGATGCTGCATTTGAGCCATCTTTTGCTGGGGAAGAGACCGAGAAACATCCTTGTGCTGATATGGATGTTGGCAATGATTTTTCCACTCCACCCACTGGCATTCATTCAGGGGGAGTTGCTGCAGAACAAGGAACAATTTCGCCACTACATTTTAGTGATGTGAGTAGGTCTAGTGCTGACCCTGAGGAGGTTTATGCATCACACTTCCGAGAGCATGAAGAATCCTCACCTGCTGAGAAAGAAAGGGCTGAGAGGGAAGCTCCTAGCTTTCAAACCTATTCTGCTGGTCCAAGTGGAAGCAATACTAATTCCACAGCATTCTCACAGTTGTTGGATGTTATGCTGGACCTGAAGAAACAGGTTTTTGGGATGGAATTTGAAATGAGAGACTTGAAGAAGGCACTGCTGAGTGCTTTAGTGAACATGCAAGAATAGATCAATGCACTACGAGCTCAAGTGGAGTCAAATCAAACCGGTGCAGAATTGGTTTCAGTGAAGGAAATCCTTACCAAACTCGACAAGTCAGTCCAGGAGCTTAGCAAGTTTCAGCTTGTTCGTTTCCCTGCAGGCCCCTAAAAAATTTTCAAAACTTTATCTCCATTTTACTCTACCTCTTTGATGGGACAAAAAGGGGGAGAGTTGCGCAGATTTGATTGCAGGTTTTGAAGATTTGAAGTTTTTGAAGCTGAGGAAGCTTGGAGATTTTTTTTTTGATTTTACTTGATTTTGATTTTGATTTAGACTATTTTATTTTGGATTTCGATTGGGTTGTTTGAACTTCTATGACCTTATGCTGATGTGATGATCTGGATTTAGACTTGTGAATTTGATTGCAGGATTCCTATATCTTGAGAGGATAATTGTTATTGGACTAACACTCTGTTTTGCGAGATATAGTATATATGAGTTTTCCTGCAGGTTTTAATTCACAAATCAGTCGAGGGTTTTGTCACCATCAAAAAGGGAGAGATTATTGAAGAAAAATCCCTTGGAGTTTTGAAGTTGACAAAACAGCCTCAACAAGTGTGGTTTAAGGATTCCAAGACTCGCGGCTACGTCCGAAGTTGTCAAGGTCTAAAGGTTTTCAAAGACAAAATCGGACCCGAATTTCGCTCCGAAGTTTTTCCGTTTGAAGTCAATCAAGACTCGGTTTCCGTCGAAGACCTTCAAGACTCGGTTTCGTCCCGACGACCCTCGAGACCCAAATCTAAGTCCGAAGATAGTCCGCGATTTTTTTTACAGGCTGGCTACGGGTTATTCTTATGGCTACAAATATTGGATTTCGTATTTCCTAATCCTAACCATGGAATATCTCTCGGTGTGATCAAGAGCTTGGAAGATTTGATTCTTCGGATTCTATCCGTTGAAGATCAAGTTTATTTTTGGAAGAATCCAATTTTGGGAACTCAAGATCCCGATTGTATGGGCGAATAGGATTGACGAGCTACTGTCTACTTACGTTTTTCGGGACAAGGAGATCACTTAAATTGATTCAGTCCAACGGGTTGATTGGATGAATTTTTGAAATGTGCCAACGGGTATGATGGCACGGAGATTATTTAAGTTGGATCGACGTTGCTTGGAAACAAGGAGAGACCGGTAGAAAAATCTTGATGTTAGAATCTCCAAAATCACTTGTTCTCTAAAATCTTTCATGTTTACACTGTAACAAAGAGAGTGAGATATAGAGCAAAGACAAAAGAAGGCTGTAGGAGAGACTCGTCAATTGAAGAAGTCTAATCCGTCTACTATAAAGGCACTCTTTTGCTACATAGTGATTACAGCCGTTTGGTCGCCGGCGTGGAGAGTGGACGTAGGCTTGGTCTAAGCCGAACCACTATAATCCTTATGTCAATTTTCTCTCTCTACTCTATTTACTTTATGAATACGTAATCTGTTTATTATTGATATATCCTTGATATTAACGTATTGCATTGAAAAAGATTCCAAAAGAATTCGGCAACAACCTATTCACCCCCCTCTAGGTTGATTCACTAGCCCATTTCACGGTTCGGTTCTTGGTTTTGAAGAGGCAGATTCCGGTTCTTGGTTCCCTTTTTTTGGGAACCGAAATCGGTTAGGGTTCCTAAAAAGTAAAAACCCCCAACCCTAAATCAATTTTAATCTCAGTTGTTCTCTCCCATTCTCTGCCTCTACCCCGTCCCCGATGCCGCTTGCCCTCAATGCCATCGCCTGACGCTGCTCACCCTCGACACCACCGCCGCCGGACGCCACTCACCGCCCGTTCACCCCGCCCTTGCCTCCCTCGACGTTTCACCCCCCGCTCGCCCCAATGCTCAGCCACTAGACGCCGCTCGCTTTTGATGCCGCCGTTGGACGCCACTCGCCCTCAATTCCATTGCTAGACGTCGCTCATCCCCCTGGTGGATGTTGCTCGCCGTTTGCCCAGCCACCCCTGACGTTGCTCGCCGCTCTCCTAGCCACCCCCGACACCGCTCGCCCCCCCTTGGAAGCCGCTCACCCAGTCACCCTCGATGCCACCCAGCAATAGATCGTCTCAATGCCGATTCACGATGTCGATGAGTACTCAATTTCTCTTAGTCTGTCTCTGTTGCTTTTGGTTTCACCCTATGCATTTGCTTTTTCCAAGCATTCCCATTTGCAAGCAAGCCTATGTTTTTGTTTCCTGAAAAGAATCAATCTCCTCAAAATTAATCTCGATTATGCTCTCGATCCAATCCGCCATGTAATCTCACTATGGGAGTGGGCCGTGCAGGTGTTGCCCTTCTTCTTCTAGGGCACGGCCATGGTAGCCATGAAGGAGGTCCTCCCTAAGGTCAGTCCTTCCTTCGTGTCCTTCTTTCGCCTCATCCCCATGGGGCTCCTCCCCATCGCCTTCGCGGCCTCCCGCGGCCACAAGCCGCCCTTCGACCTCAACATTTGGCTCTCCATCATCCTGTTCGCCCTTGTGGACGCCAATTGTTTTCAGGTCACACCTCTCTCTATCCCCCCCAAAAAATGTGTATATGTGTGCCATTTTTTGCTTTTCTTTCTTGTCAAAAAAGTGAGATTGATATGTTTGATTGATAATTATTTTACCCTGCTGATGGGTTTTTTGGGGTAGGGATTTCTTGCCGAAGGGTTGCAGAGTATGTCGGCAGATCTCATAAGCGTATGTTGAACTCACTGTATTCTCTATGTCAGTTTAAATGCCTCCATGAGAAGAAAAAGGAAAAAAAAAAGTTTCAACCTTATAGGTGAATTATAAGGTTCTTTGATGTTAAATATGGCTACTGAGTAACGGAAATTTTTGCATATTGCTTTGGAAATGCCCTTAAGGAAATGGCTCATGTCAGAAGACTGATGTCACTGACGCTGAATCTTGTTCTATCATCTGAAAAATCTTGCCTTTTTTTCTTTTCCACGACACTAATGGATGAATGAGTATATGTAATACAAAGGTAGATCAGTCTCTTAGTATGGCTGCAGCTATCGGTTGGATTAGTCTTTACACATTGTATCCTTGACATGGAATTAGATGTCTTGATATTTGTTCCATGTCTGTTCAGTAGATTTGGTCGTTGATAGGAAACGAGCTATTTTGCTTGGCTTACTGGAGCTAAATTTGTTACGGGTGATAATTGTTGAAGAAAAATCCCTTAAGTATTTTGAAGCTAACAAAATATCTTCGTCAGTTAAGTCTGAAGAGTTCAAGACCCAGATGTTTCAGTCTAAAGATTTCTAGACTCAACCAAAGTCTGAAGACAGTTAGACTCAAATTTCAGAGTTTGGCCAAGTTGACAGCTTTTCAATCTAATGGTTTAGGATTTTAAAGATTGGATAATATCTTCTATGATTCGTTCTATTTCATGAAAGATCTCTGGCTAAACTTAGCTCAAAGATTATTTGGTTATTCTCATCAAGATTTATCTCGATTTGAGTATCCGTTGAAGAACAAGCAATTTGGAAGGTTTTATTTATGGAAACTCAAGATCTTGATTGTATGGGCGAACAGGATTGACGAGCCATCTTCCACATATATTCGACAACTTGAAGATCACCTTAATTTATTCATTCTAACGAATAGATTGGATGAACTCCTTTGGAAGGTGCTAATGGCTATGAAGGCACGAAGGAGTATTTAAAGGTGGAGTCATTTTTGTTCAAAGCAGTGTGCACTGATAGAAAATTTCAAAGTCTGAACCTCTAAAGCTCCTTGTTCTCAAATTTATTGAGCTATAGTTGTGTACAAAATGAGAGAAACATACAGTGAGGATTTATGTGAGCAATAGCTAAGACTTTATACTGAAGAAGTCTAGATAATAAGCTGTACAAATCTCATTTGCTATATAGTAAATTCAGCCAGTGGGCTGTTAGCGTGGAGAGTGGACGTAGGCTTGGATTAAGCTGAACCACTATAAACTTCTGTGTTCAAATCTTCTTACCTTAATCTCTTTATTTTATTACTGCACAATTTAAAATTGCTTAAGTGTTTAGTTTCAAGTCTTTTTACTCTGATTTTATTTCAAGTTGAGGGATTCGGGTTAAAAGTTTCAAAAGAAAATTATAAACATCTATTCACCCCTCTTTAGGTGTCCTTATTAGCCTTTATCAATAATTGACTCTCAGCCATTAACAGTGGCTATACTTGCGGCCTTGTTGTTCGGTGAATCCATTAGGTTAATTGGAGGCGCAGGGCTAATACTTGGTGTTTTGGGACTTCTTCTTCTTGAGGTAATCCTTGTGTCACCAGTTGTATTGTGATTATGTTGGTGTTGAGTGAATATGCATTGGCTTGATCCAAATAAAGATTATTTCAAAAGGTAGCGTATGACTTATTGTTTGGTCATGGGCCTATAGCTTGATGCGAGCATCTATGAGTTTTACTTGTTTGCATAGCCTAATCGATTTTTCCAACAATCTCTCTCTCTCTCTCTCTCTCTCTCTCTCTCTCTCTCTCTCTCTCTCAAAATGAAGTGTCTGGCTTTTGTCACTAGCTAAATTGCTGGTTTGAAAAGGCATGTTGAAGTCTTTTCAGAAGGGATCCACCATCAAAGTGAAATGTTTAGTTGAGGTAGTTGAGGCATTGAGGTTGAGATCATTGGGTTAGATAATTGTGTGGGGAATGCACTAGAGGAGAAAGTGTACTTTGGTATCCATAATTGAGAAACGATGAATTGCATAAAATATTTAGTTATATTTTTATGACTTATAAGACAAATGTTGAGAAAGTAATCAAGTATAACTGAGATTAAAGTGCTACATCTTCTAAGAATAGAAGTGGATTGCGTGGAGATTGGTTACTATATGCAAGTGGGATGGATCTACAGGGTGAAATGTTGTGAGCACTATGTACAATCTGAAAATGCTAATTAGGCTTTTAGGGAAAAATATTTAGGCTGTAATGACATGGCAACAGTCGATGGAATGATATGTTGGCCAGTCAAGCATAACATGTAAACTATGTGAGTGTATCTGAGATAGGTAGATAGATATCTAAACCATTGGAAAATTTCAATACGAAGCTCTGAATTAAGGTGGATGAGGCACAACTTTTTCTTTAGCTTTGTTTCTCTAGTTTAGACTTTCTCTATCTCTTCTTTGGTTACCATCAGACTCTTCCACCAGCAAACTATGGAATAGATGTGTCCATCTTTATTTGTAAAATATTTTAAGATTATGTTTGGATGTGGGTGCCTACATTTAAATGGACCCAAATGAAAAGATATATGAAACCTTGACATACAAAAGCTTTTCTTTTGGATTTATTTCTTTGTAATGTTGATAACACATCTATTGGCTTTTTTTCTTCTCTATTACTGAGTTTGTACCGCTCTTTATAATTTTGGGGTACTCAACTGCTTAAGGAGGAAGAAATAAATTAAAATAAAAAAGAAGGAAAAGAATCTGTTAGAGCCTGGAATCGACCCCGGAACCTGTGACAGGGTAGGTTTTAAGTTCTTGGTTCTGACGGGTAGGTTCCTGATTCCAAAAAATGAGGAACCTGTACTTGAGGGTAGGTTCTAGGTTCTGGAACCTATAAGGAACAGGGAACCGCTCACTCCTAATAGGAAGTTGTCCACTTCTTTGGTGGATCAGTTGCCCTTGAATTCCTTGGACTCTAACACATTTAGCTTGTTCACTACTTGAATGAGCATGGCTCTATTCATGATGCTAAGCTTGCACAAGGAGAGCTTGGTCTTGAGCTCTTGGACCTCCACTTTCAAGGCTTCAACCTGGTTGATGTGGTCCTTCACTTTGTCAGGTAATTCCATGAGTTCCTCCATCGCACTTCTCATCATTGTGAGCTTTTTATCGAGGGCAAACATGACATCCAAAGAGACATCCCTCTTCTTGGTTTGACCTTGGGTCCCCTTTACTTGGGTGACCCTCTCTAGGGCGACCTATCCATCCATAACAACATCTTGGCTCAACATTCTCTCAACTAGTTGGTGTTCTCCCTGATCTCTTAGAATGGCTCTCCTTTACTTGATATGATACCACTTGTCATAGGCTGATCATTTGGGACCAAGACCATGCTGTGACTTAGCCTCCCTTGGATTAGTGGAGTGTCTTAACTAAGCCTTTCCAGGGGATCAATCGCTCACTTATTCACCTGAATCGTAGAGAAATGAAGTTTTAGAGAGAGAAGCTCTAGATGAGAATGCTTTGTGTTATCGAATTGCTTGGATGTATACAAATGAGGGGGAGAACACTCCTATTTATACAAGAGGTCCCCTCATTACATCTGTTGATCGACTCTAGATCTAATGGACGAGGTCCCATCTCTTCATCTAACAATTACCAGCATTTTAGCCAAGAATGCTTTAGATTTTAGTGTAACGACCGTTTCGCCTCTCCTTGAGCATGTTTCGAAAACCCTAGGTGACTTTGGACGGTCTTTTTCGATTAAGCATGGTCCTTTAGTCATGAAGAACCTTGAGATCATGACACTACCATATAAGATTTTGAATCCATCGTGGAACCTACAACTTAGAGACTCTAGAGGTTGAATAGAACCATATATTACCTTGAATTTTTTTTTCAAAATTTCTTGTTAAATAATAAATGAAAAATCAAGTGTATTAAATAATAAAGCAAACAAATATTCATGAATAACAATAACATAATGCTATGATATAACATCAGCAAAAGTAAAATACAAGGTACTTTTTTACGGCGGAGGTTCCTAGCACAAGGTACCCTTTTACAGTGTAGGTTCCCAGCTTTAAAATTGCTGACTTGGTCGACAAACATAGTTGTAAACCCATTGTCATCATCTAGCATCCACCATCTCCTCCCCGCTCACTTAATGAAACATCATGGGAGTTTTGACAATGGCCAAGAATCAGAGAAATCTTGCTTGCCATGTCGCACTGACAATTCATTTTGTCTTACTATATAATAAAACTCTATTTGTTTTGCAAAAAATATTTTTCATGAAAACATTTTTCCTTTTCTCAACATTTGGATCACTTGGGAAAATTAGTCAACGGTTTTCCTAATCCACAGAAAATCTAGACTTAAATTCAAGAAAATGATTTATGATTTATGATTTAAAATCAATTTTCAAAATATAACTAAATTTCAACGCTTTGACAACAAAGTCTGCTTTTGGGTACAGGAACTTTAACTCTCAATCCATGGTGCCTAGCGCTTGGGCCTACAACCCCAAGGCTAGTCCCCAGCAAGTATCCCCAAGTCCATCGCGGCTGGGCCATGAATGCCTATGCTTGTGGTCGGGTCCTTGGCGCCTAGGCCTATGTCCACAAAGGTCAAGCCTGGGATCCTGTGCTTATGCATGTATCTCCTGCATCGAAGCTAGAATCCACTGAGGCTAAGGCCAAGGCCTAGGATCAAGAAGATGTGCACAGGCACTGGGTTTTTGGTTTCAGCTTTAGTTGATACTAGATTGGTGCTTGCACTCTCACTTGGAACCAAAGTGGCCTTGCCTGGGTCAAGGTCCATCAAGGCTGGAGCAAGATCCTGGTGTTTGTGCTTAGTTCTCAATTGTCCATGCGTATGTCACTAGTACTCGATATCATATGTGTATTTAGGAAAATCAAATATGATTTTTCTGTCCAAATAACGAAAAATATTTTCTGATTCTTTTTCAAATTTCAGTTAAACACTAAAAAGTTTTGCCATTTTTCTTTAAAATGAATTATTTGAAAACATTTTTCTAAAAATACCACATTTTTCACGAAGCAAGTTGAGCGTAGATGTCATATTGAGTAATCATATTGGGTCACATGTCATATTACCATCATATCAAATCACTCTATATTCGAGGATCATACTGTCACGTCATCATATATTTTTCGCCAAATGAAAAGTACCCCATTATAGTTGAAATGTCATTTGATCATAGTCACTACACCGATCTTGGATTCACTGGCAGCTTTTGTCCGAAATAGGTGACTATTAGGGCGAATAGGAGGGGTGCCGTAAGAAAAACGACTACACTCGGCAAATTTTAAGTTGGCGCTTTTACGCAATATGCTTTCTCCAATTTTTTTATTTCTGAAAGGAATTGGGGTTGGAAGATCTTGTCAGCACGCAGGTGACGACGTTCCCATTGACGTTGGCTAAATGACGGAATCTACATTTTGCAAATTATTTATATATGCCACTATTTGGCCTAAAAGTGTTCACGGAACATCTTTTAAAATACAAAAATTAAAGGGAATCACAGCCAATCATATGAAATTCTATTGGAATGTAATGATGGCTAGAAAATAATATTGGACAATTGGTGTTTATTAATCGATTGGCAGTCCTTTGCTTGAATTGCAATCCTAGTACTTATTACTACTAGTGATAATTAACGATGATTATAAAGAAAGTAAATAACATCTTGCGTGGCTTCTAGAATTTAGCAATATATATTCACAATCATAGACCCACTACTTCCACCATCATGGCCTCATCACTTGCCCCATATTGTTAGTTACTTTTCTAGTTTGCAACTCCCATTCCTGATGGTTATAACAATCCATGTTTCTTGGCCATTGTCACTCATTTTTGAGATTTATGGCTCGGCGATCTAATTATCATGTTGGCTTTATGATAGAATGCGTAATTATGGTTGTCCTTGAGATTGTTGGCTTTGTGATTTGGACAATTATCCTGTTCATGATTCATTGATCTTCACTTCAATTTTGGTTCTTTTGTCAATTGAACCAAGTCTCACTTATCGACACCCATGACTCAATGCTTAGTGCTTTTCTCTTTAGTTGCCTATCGGCAATTTCTTGTCACCTATGTCGATTTTCTATAGTTGCCAACCAAAATGACTTAGCAAATATTACCTCGACTATGTCTTGCTTGATCTTTCTAGTCTGAGTTAATAGTCAAAGACTTGAGTAATTTTTTGTGTCGATAGCCACATCGCTAAAATTGGGAAAGTCAATTGACGTCTTCAATCTAATTTCATAAATTTTCATCCTATACGTCAGTACCCTAGTGATGCATGACTATTTTTTCCAAGCCATAAGTTGAGAAGGTCAATCCTCTCGTGCTAGTAATGCGTGATTATCATGTCAATGAATAAGTTCCCGGACCTCTAGAGCTTCAACGATATTACAACGATTCTTAGACGGAATGACTCATTGGAACCTTTGTTTATTGAGTGCACGGCTCTTTTAGCGACAATGGAAGGGCATTGTCAAGTTGGTCAATTCTCCTATTTCTTTAATTTTACAAAAAGTAAAAATAAAATAAAAAATACCGTAACCTACAATAATTGAACTATCAAGACTATGCGAGAGACAGATTTCGCACCGTTCATACTAAATTAATTATTAGTTTTCGCTCGTGCGGTCAAACATTGTTTCCATTGTTCTATTTTTCTTTTTTAATTACACAAAATATGTGACCTCGAGACATTGGAATACCAAAAGACAAAACCCATGCTGAGAGATTTATATATTCATTGAATAATCTATTTTTCAAGGTCTGTGCATTCTAGGAGTAAATAAAACAAAAGAAGAATGTAGGGGGTCGAACGAGTATGTTCTTATTGCCTCCCCTCCATCTCCACTGAGCTCCTCTTCAACGTCTTACTCTTTAAATATTAAAGTCTATTTTTCTTGATTTAGTCATAAATTTTTTAATTATGTCCATTTAATCTTAAATTTTATAAGTTTTTCTGATTTAATTCTAAATCTATCATTTAGATAATTAGCCAAAATGACTACATTAATAAATTGCCAAAAAATTTAAGACTAGATTAGCAAAAGGGGGACTCACATGTGGAGACCACTTCACACATTTCGGCAAAAAGAGGGGGAAAATCACATGTGGAGGCCATTTCCTTGGAAGTAATTTGCTATTCTATTTGTCTGATGTCATTTATATTCTCCACGAAAAAGGATACAAATATCTTATGATTTCTTTATAGCAACGGCTGAAAATATCCTTTTTTTTTCTTTTTGGGATGAAACTTGCGTTAATTTAGAAAGAAAAGACAGAAGGGCCAACATAAAAAAATCTTCGGTGGGGAACGTGAAGATCGTGGTTGCGACAAATTGTTAATAATCACCATAAAAGTGCCTACCTCTTCAAAAAGAAAAAAGGCATTTCTTAGGGGCCGAGCTTAGTAGAGTTAAAAAAAATTATTAAAAAAAATTGAAGAGTGGAGAAAATTAGATCTCTCATGCTTTTTTTATTTTTTGGTCTCACTCTCCGCGTCAATGCACCTGCGTGTACGATACTCACGTAAATCCAACTCTAGAGCCGGTAGTGTTCAGCCCCATCCCCCTTCCTCCTTCCCCTGCAATCCCTTTATCGGTAGGGCCGCATGCCCGATATCGAATCCCTTTTATGGCGTCAAGATGGGTCGGGGGAAATAGATTCGACACGTGCCGCATTCTCAATGGACACTGGAGCACGACAGGAATACCTAATTTTTTTCTCTCATCCGAGAGCCGCACGTCTCTTGACTGAAACATCGGAACCCACGACCCGAATCTTACTGGTTGCTTCCTTCCTTTCGGTTCTACCGCAATAGAAAATACCGGCGAAAGTTCATCCAAGAAAAAGAACAATTCATCCTCAGCCCCAAAGTCTCCCTCTTTCTCTCTCGCTCTCGTGAGGCTTTTTTGCTTTTATTCTCTTTTTGTCCACGAACGCCCACTTTCACGCCCCCTTTATTGAAAAGTAAGGGTCACCGACGAGAGAGAGGGTGTCACAGTCACTTCTCCATTCTTTTGAGGAGAGAAGTACCTCCACTTCTCTCCTGACACACCACCCCCCCTCTAAGGGGCTAATCGGACACTGGTCCGCCCTCCTTATTAAGTGAAGGAGTCGTTCCCAAGCGGATCGAGTTCGCGTGGATGAGGAGTTTTACTTGGGCCTCACGAAATAGATGAATCGAGCTGACGTCAACTCGTTGCACCCTTGAATACCTCATCACAGGACTGGCGCAAAAACATACACTATGGGGAAAATGCGGTGAAAAATCGAAATTTCGTGGAATCTATGTTGAAAGTTATTTACAAACCACTGGTCGGATTCTTTTGGTCCGAATTTTATACATTATTGTAGAATTCTATGGCTCGGTTGCTTAACAAATATACCCAGGGCACGCTTCAGGAAGGCCTATACATTTTTGTGGTCGTGCCATGGAATTGAGCTGTCATGTTCCTCGGCACTTCCACGAAGAGACGGAAAAATGTAAAAAGGAAAGAGACACTCACACTTATGGAGTCCAATGGAGTGATGGTCTGCTGCTCGCTTTGAAGTGGACCAGCATAGCCTCTTCTCTCCCCTTTATATTTACATCCCACAACGCTCTCCCTCGCCCGCCCCCACGTCTTCTTCATCATCTCCTTCTTCCACGCCCAGAGATCTCCAGGAAATCCTTCACTTTCACTCACGAAGAATGAGAGATATGAAGGAGGCTTGGACCTCTCTGGCCTCCCTCCTGGGCACCCTGGCCTTCTGCCAGACCCTCTTCCGAACGGTGCTGCCGCCGGAGCTGCGCTTCGCCTTCGTCAGGTTCCTGAAGTGGGCCCTCGGCTTCTCCTCCTCCTACTGCTACTTTGAAATCACCGAGGCCGACGGCGTGTGCACCAACGATCTCTACAGGGCCGTCCAACTCTACCTCAGCTCCTTCCACTCCGCCTCCTGCAGCCGGCTTTCCCTCAGTCGCGCCCCCAACTCCAGCTCCACCACCTTCGCCCTCTCCAACAACGACTGCATCACTGACGTCTTTGACGGAATTTCCGTCCAGTGGGAGCATGCGGTGACGCAAAGCCAGTCCAGGCCATCCTCGCGGGGCGAGAAGCGCTTCTTCACGCTTCGGATCAGGAAGTGCGACAGGGACCGTATCCTCGACTCCTACCTGGACTACATCATGGACAAGGCCAACGACATCCGCCGTAAGAACCGAGAACGCCTCCTCTACACTAATTCGCATGGCGGGTGGAAATCGGTGCCGTTCAAGCACCCGAGCACCTTCGACACATTGGCCATGGACCCGGAGAGGAAGAGGGACATCATGGACGACCTCCGTGACTTCGTGGCCGGGAAGGCTTTCTACCAGCGGACAGGCCGGGCCTGGAAGCGGGGCTACCTGCTCTACGGCCCGCCCGGGACGGGAAAATCGAGCATGATCGCCGCCATGGCCAATTTTCTCAGCTATGACATTTACGACCTCGAGCTGACCAAGGTGTTCTCCAACTCCGAGCTCCGAGAGCTCCTCATGAAGACCAGCTCCAAGTCCATCATCGTCATCGAGGACATCGACTGCTCAGCCGATCTGCCCAACCGGTCGAAGGCGCCCAAAGACCCTGCGCGTCGGAGCTGCTCCGACCCTGGCGCCCCTGGTGCCCCGTCGGCTGGCAAGGACAGGAACAACAACACGATCACCCTCTCCGGACTGCTCAACTTCACTGACGGCCTGTGGTCGTGCAGCGGGAGCGAGAGGATCTTCGTGTTCACCACCAACCACATCGACAAGCTCGACCCAGCGTTGCTCCGGAGCGGCCGGATGGACATGCACATCTACATGAGCTATTGCTCGTACCCGGCGCTCAAGATCCTGCTTCAGAACTACCTGGGCAGTGAAGCCAAGGACCTCGGGCAGGCGGCGGCGAGCGAGCTCCGAGAGGTGGTCAAGAAGGCCGAGATGACGCCGGCCGACATAAGCGAAGTTCTAATCAAGAACCTGAGGAATAAGGAGAAAGCAGTGAGCGAGTTGCTGGAGGCGTTGAAGGCGAGAGCGGAGAGGAACGAGAACTACGGGGGGTTGAGAGATGAGCGCGAGATGAACGGGGAGGAGGAGATGGAGGAAAAGAGCAAGAGAAGAGGGCTTTGGAGAGCCCCAAAGATGGGAGCGACGGTGACACCGTTTCTTGCAAGAAAGTGGAGGATGCTGAAGCGGAGTAGGCAAAAGGGGAGGGAAAACTTGAATTTGAAGGGTTCCGACAGGTCATGAGAGTTGAACATGTTGGTTTCTTAAAAAGGGTTTGAATGTTGGGGTTGTCCATTTAAAATCTGTTTTGCTGATGGTATGGTGGTCAAATAACAAATCCTGGTCCTATATCGAAAAATCGGGTTTGATGTTTTCTTCTCTCTCTCCATGGAGAATTGTTGCTTGGGGACTTGATTTGGGAGCTGTTGTTTTAACCGTTGTCTCATTAATCTGGAGGGTAACGGTGTTCGCTCCGTGCATATCCAAAACTGGCGCTTGCCGGGTCGCTTTTAATCCATTCTCATATTCTCGGTATACTTGTCTATCAATGCGTGTTTTTGATTAATTTCACTTAGTGATTTAACTTTTTGTAGATACTTCTTTTAGTCAAGAATTAGACTTTGATTTAACTCCTGGGGTTCATGTCCTTAGGCTCAATAATGAGGCCCTATATAATTTTTGCCCAGCTCTTATCGGGTTTACTTTCTCTCACTTTATCTTTATCGCCTTTGTTGCGGTTGTTTACTTATTTGATTGCATATCCATGCATGAACATCATTTAGTGACATAGGATAATAAAATGAGGAAAGATCATGTGAATATAATTTTTGAAAGATTGAGAATCAATATCAAAAGGTCGCTAATTAGATAACTAGCATAATCAAGTCTTTGAATTTGGAATCTCTTGTAAAAAGTGAATTATCCCTTCATGTTTCACTTAACTCCTAAGCAGTCTTAAATGGGTTAGTGGTGGCTTTTAATACTATGAACTTTTTTCTATTGATGATGTCGAACGCTGATGGGAGGATACAACTTACATTCCCCTAGGTTGGGGGGATCCTGTCGCTTTGCTAATTTGTGTTCGTGTGATTGGAGCAACGATGCAAAATGGTCATTGTCGAAAAGAATGTCGTGGACTGATGCATGAACTTGGTGTGCAATGGCTTGAAAGTTTTGATTTGACATTGGTAGGACACGTATGGGAAAGAGTTGGGCTTTGCTCGTCTTATGCGTTAACTGTACTGTGGTGTTGGTATAAATGTTTTACACAGAAATGAATCTAAGCTTTCTTTCAGAGGCACATGATCTGAAAACAAATGAGGAAAGACCCATGGACTAAAATTCAGCTTTCATGTGCAATCCAATGATTTTGTCTTCATGGTGGTGGAGAAGCATTTGTAGACTCTGAGTCTAGTCCTAGCACATCCCTCATATGTACTTGGCCTTCACTTAGGTCCAATGTTTCCACCATCAACTTGGAGTCCTAGATGTAGATGGACCAACAACTGCATGAACATCGTTACTTCGAGGCATCTATACAACAAATTTGTTAACATGATAAAGAAGACACCCAGAAACTTTCAGCGGCTTGCAAAGCTTCGAGTCTTTATTCCTTCTTTTACTTTTTTTCTCTTTAAACCTCGCATATGGATAGTTGGTTGTGACAATTTTTCAACTTATCAAATCATAAACTTATATTCATTTTAAAGAAATTATTTACAAACTAGCTTCATATACCTTTTTTTTTTTGGTTTTAGGAATGGCTTCGCCTTCCGCAAAAGTAATCCTTTCAATTAGATAGTTTCAAATATAACTTCTATTCAAAAGCCAAAAGGAGACTAATCTATATCAAGAGAAATAGGTGAGTGGAGAAAATTGGGTCCCTTTTGCTTACAAATTGAACTTTTCCCAGAAATGTGGGCTTAATTAAGTGGGGTTGGAATAGCTTGTCAGCATGCAAGTGACGATGTTGTGATCGAACTTTGCCTAATGAAACAGAATCTACATATTGCAAAATCGAAGATCTCCCTCTCCTCCCATTTATTATTTATATAGGCCTCGATGATATAAATGTGAAATTCATTAAACCTCCTCCACCTAATTTCGTAAGACTTTCATCCCGGATGTCAGTAGGCTAGTGATGCATGACTATACTTTCCAACTTACTAGCTTATAGGAGATCGAACCCGCTCACAACACTAATGAGCGATTATTGTGCTGATGAATAAGTTCCTTGACCTCTAGTGCTTTGATGATACGGCCCTTTTAATAGCGTTCAAAGGGCATTGTTCAGTTGGTTCCATCTCCCAACTCTTTTATTCTATATAAAGAAAAAGAAAAAAGAAAAAAGAAAAAGAAGTATCATGCACTTTAATGATTGAACTATCGCTAGGGTGTGATAGATGAATCTCGCACCGTTCATCCTCAATTACTTATTAATTGTCGTTCGTGCCGTCAAACATTCTTCCATTTTTTCTTCCTTTCTTATAGCACAAAAGATGTGACTGTCACCACCTGCCGTGGTGGCTCCACTGGATAGGCTTCAGGCTTCCTTTCGCTGAGAGGTCTGGAGTTCGAAACCCCTGCGACACAAGTTGCAGGGAGGCTGGCGTGAGACATTGGTGACTTACCCGGTGGCATGTGTGTGGTGGCTAGCACGTGTCGCCTCCAATGGTTTATTTCCGGCTGCCAGCAGTGCGGGATTCCCTAGGTCATAAAAAAAAAAAAAAAAAAAAAGATGTGACTGTCGAAACATCGTTATACCAAACGACGATCCCGTATCGAGGTAATCATTGAATAATATATTTTTGCCGATCTGCACATTCACTTCTCCCAAAGAAACAAAGCAAAAGCAGAAGGGGGGAGAGGTTGAGCGTGTTTGGTTCTCATCGTCTCCTCTCATCACCACTTAGGGTGCGTTTGGTAACATTTCGTTTAAAAATTGTTTCGGGAACAAAAATAGAAAAAAAGTATTTCGCTTCAGGGAACAATTTTTGAACAAAAACGCGTTTGGTAAATCTGCTCTAGAAATATAAAAAAATAGAAACACGTTTGGCAAATTTGTATAATTTTTTTATTTCTTTTAATTTTTTAATATTTTTATTTTATTTTTCTATTTTCTTTCTTATTTTCTTTTTTATTTTTCCTTTTTCCTTTTTTTTTCTTCTTTTGGCCGGTCGCCGGCCTCGGCCATGGCCGGCGACCGGCCGATGAGGGCCGGCGGCCTCGCCCGGCCACGGCGAGGCTCGCCGGCCTCGGCGAGGTCGAGCCTCGCCGTAGCTAGGCGAGGCTCGGCCTCACCTTGGCTAGGCGAGCTCAAGCTCGCCCGGATCGACGCCGAGCCTCGCCGGCCGCCGGCGAGCTCGGCCTCGCCGGATCTAGGCAAGATCGAGCTCACCCAAAGCCGGCGCGAGGTTGGCCTCGCCTTGGCTGGGCGAGCTTAGATTCGGCGAGGTCGAGCTCGCCTAGGGGCCGGCGACGCTCCGGCGAGGTCGCCGGCCATGGCCGAGGCCGGCGACCGGCCAAAGTAAAAAGAAAGAAGAAAGAAGAAGAAAAGAAGAAAAGAAGAAGAAAAAAAGAGAAGAGAGAGAGAGTATTCTTCAAATCTGTTCCAAAAACAAGAAACAACTTTTTTTTGTTTCTTATTTCTGTTCCAGATGTGTTTCTAGGAACAAAAAAATATTTTTGGAACAAAAACGTAACCAAACGCGTTTCTGTTTCTTTTTTGTTCCCAAAAAAAAAAAAAAAAAAAAAAAAGTGTTCCTGGGAACAGAAACAATGTTCACCATGCAGGCCCTAAGTACCTTTTCAGCGTGTGTAGGACGCACCGGGCATCTCTCACCTCCCTTGCCTTTTATTTTACTTTTATTATAAAGGACTAATAACACAAAAAGCTCCAAACTAGTATATTTATAACAAATTTATTTTGAACTAATTTTTTGATCACAAAAAACCTAAACTGTTATACTTATAACCCAAAATTACCAATTGAACAACTTGACATGATTAGGACAACACGAGCACCGGCTCCGTGCATTGCTTGTTTAGCCAATTGAAAGTCTTTTGGTATTGATCTATCCACTCCCATAGCATCTTGTTTTTCAGCATTTCCATGAGTGGTACAGTAATACTTGTATAATTATGAATGACTTGCTGGTAATGGTTGGCAAGACCAAGGAACAATCTCATCTCTATGACCCTAATCGGTAACTCTCAATCCACAATGGCTCAGATATTGGCTGGGTCCATTCGCACTTGTCCACCCCCAATGATGTACCCTAGGAATAGCACTTCACACTATGCAAAGGTGCACTTCTCATGCTTAATGTTTATGTCCTTAACCATGCTGCATGTTGGGATTTCTTTGGAGTACACCATTTTGAGCCACCTGGCTCCTTTCTCGACTCAAAAGTTGACTTTCTTTGTGGCCTCTTCCGACATGAATAGATCGAATGTCCCAGTATCCACGAGTGCACTTATTGTGGTTCCTCCAATCGTCACATCCAAGAACATGAGTCTTTTGGGCTTATTCACCTTATTGTACTTGATTGAGCTTAGGATTTGCAACGAACCCAGTCACGCCTCCTCTTGTTTTTCCTTGTTTTCCCTCGTGAACCTTGACAAGCACTGCAAGCTTGCTTGGGGTTGACATTAACAAGCCATATGTGCACTGTTGCACCAAAAACACTTGGAGGTTGGGCACTCCTTCTTATGTCCTCCACTGCTCAACTTGGCCTTTGTCTTAGAAGGGGCCACTAGTGGCTTGCTTCCACTTGGGTAGTGGAACTTACTGCAATCTCCCCACCAGTGACCTTGTCCCTTGATTGGGAGTCCAATTTGCTATCAGAAGGTGCTTTGTACTCCACAAGGGCCTCGGCCATGGACATGGCCATAGAGAGATCCCTCGCGTTGTGTCGCTTCAACTCTTGTTTCACCTACGATTTGGGGTCACCCACGAATTGCTAGTAAGCCTTCGTGTCATTCGTGGATGAGATTTGAAGCAACAACTCCGAGAATTTCTTCACGTACTCCCAAAGTCCTCCCTTTTGCTCTAGGCAACATAGTTCCTCTTGAGCTTTCTTTTCCACATAGGTGGGATGGTATTATCGCCAAAATTCTTTGATGAACATTTCCCAGGTCGTGATAGGTTCACTACTCCTATCATTGTACCTACGACACCACCACAACAAAGCATTATTGATCAAGTACATAGTTGCAATACTTACCCATAGTGCACTATTGGTAACCTCCCGTGGATTTTAAGTATAGTTTCATGTATCACAGGTGGTTGTCCACATCTTTGGCCACTCATGAGCCCTTGAACTCTTTCGGCTTTAGGATGTCCACTTGTGGACTGATTTGCAAGGTGACCACCCCATTCACGCATGCTACTTCTACCTTAGTGACCTTTGCCTAAAGCTCAGCTATTTCCACGCGCATGGTCTCTACCAAGGCCTCCAAGGCATCATCCCCCTAATTGAGTTCTTTGGTTATGTTAGTCAGGCTTCCCAGTGTCTCCCCTTGGAGTTCTCCCAATCCATATCTATGCCCTTGCACTTCAACCCTGAGATCCCCCATTTCGGTCTCATCTCCTTCGATGGTCATGAAAGGTTCCTCAACCATTCCTTGGAGGTTAGCGACAACGATCTCCATCTTCACCATGCAAGTCTCCAAGTCACCTAGCATGTCCCTCGAACTTGATCTACCATGGCCCTTCTTTGCTTGGATGGCTAGATTCTCGGTGGCTCTCCCATGATCATCAATGACCTTTCCATCTCGGTGCTCCTCACCATGGATGGTTGATAGACCAAAACATGGGTCCACTGTGCCTTGGAACAACCTGGCTCTGATACCATTTGTCATGGATCAATCAATCCAGCCCTTCCTTACATGTGCGGCCTTAGGAACCTTTCCCAAGTTAGTCTCACTCACTCACACTCATGAGAACCATAGAGAGAAATTCTAGAGAGAGAAGCTCTGAAAATTATATTCACTTGTGAGATGGATACGAATGAGAGAAAGGAGGCCCTAACCTTAGCTGTATATCTCTCATCAATCTGATGGTAGAGATTGCATCTCCCCATTGACTTAACTGCCCTCATTTATTACAATAGTGTACATTCACAATATTGCCCGCCCCTAGGATTATTCTAGAATACATAAGAAAACCTTAGGACTTAGGAGATTCAAAGGTTGCTCATTAATGGATCAGTCATGATCCGTCATTCAAAAGCCCACTTTGGTCATGTCATTTCTCTGGGAAATGACATGGTGATGGTTAGAGGATTGAAACGATAGTGAGGTGGTAGTGGAAGGTGATTCACAAGTTTGAGTTGACAATGAGTCTAAGTTGAGTATGTTCATTGTGGTCCTAGTGGAGTGAATGGAGGAAGAATAAAGGAAAGAGAACAGGGAAAAAGAAATAGAAGGAAAAAGTGAAAACTTATAATTGAAACGTGTCGCATGGTGAATGGACTATTGCATAAGCGACATGGCATTGTAGTTGTATGTAATATTTTCTTGCCCCAACAATCCACCCCACCAATAAAACATTGATAAAAAGTATATCTCCTATATGTTTTACATAAAAATAACATTTACATATTTATATTTTTTGCATATTGAGGGATGTGATATTAAGATCATATCGCCCCCATTGGTAGACTTGAATGGTGCGTGCATCAAAGATTGGACTAAATAATGTTCCCATTAGCCACATCCTTTCCCAATCCCATGCTTCCCTCTCAAAGACCTTGATACATTGCCCGAAAGGGCTAGTAGCAACATCTAGAGGGGGTGATTAGGTGTGAATGAAAATTTTCGCAATATTCAGTAGAAGTAATTTTCTTATAGAAGATAACAGACTAAGGATGAAGTTAATCTTTATCAGTTTCAAATAAAAACAAGGATTTTAAACTTAAACAGTTGATTAGAGTTACGAATCAAAAATAAAGGAGTTTAGGGAAGATAATAAGAACATAAAGTTTATAGAGGTTCGGCTTAGATCAAGCCTACGTCCACTCTCCTGCGCTGACAACCCACTGGTTGGATTCCACTAAGAATCAAAAGAGATTTTACAACTTGTGATCTCGACTTCTCAGTGAAGAGTTTCTACTGATCTCTCACAAAGTCTCATTATGGGTTTCTCTCTTTTGTGTACAACTTTAAGCTCGGTAAATAAAATAACAAGGAATTAGAAAGTTTCAAACTTCGAAATTTTTCTTTCGCACACTTTGTCAAACAACTAGAGAGTTCGCCTTAAATACTCATTTATGCCTTCACGACCGTTGGCACTTTCCAAATGAATTCTTCCAATCTACCTGTTAGACAGAATCAATCAAGGAGATCTCGAGTTGTTAGATGATTTGTGATGAAAGCCAGTCAATCCTGTTCGCCTATACAATCAGGATCTTGGTTTTCATGAGTAGAATCTTCCAAGTTTGCTTGCCTTCCAAAAGATTTGAATATCGGAATTGATTCCAATAAGCATAATCAATCATGTAGGTGCTATATCTAGCCATAAGGTCATCCATAAACTATACGAATTGAATCCTTGAAGATAATCTCACATTTGGACAAGTATTCATTCTTTAGTCTGGAAACTGTTAGTGCAGGCAAACTTTGAATCTAAAGTTTAGTGGTCTTCAGATTTTAACGCTAGAGTCTAGAAGTCTCCAGACTAGACTTTTGGAAATGTTTTATCAACTTCAAAACAATAAGTGAGTTTTCTCTAACATCGCCCCTCTCTCTCTCTCTTTCTCTAATCTCAAAAACTTCAAAAAGCCTTTTGCTTTTCTTGTTGTTATCTTCACCGGACTTCTCTTCTTGTACTTAAAAGGATATATCAATTTAGCCAAAACCCAAAGCCGATCTCTCTAAACCTTTCTTGAGACCCTTTTCTCCTACACGCAACTCTTTGAAACATTAGAATTCATCAAAGTTACCTATACTAATTTGATTAGTGAAACATGCATTCATGGGGAAAGCAGCATAGAATTTCACTTTGAAATAAATGGTTAATATCACGAAAAACTCTAAAATAGTACACTTATGGCAAATTTACCACAAATTAATTTTTTACCCAAAAAAACCTCAAACTGGTACATTCATGATAAACTGATTTAAAACTAATTTATTAACCATAAAAAACCCCCCAAACTGGTACACGTATGATAAATTTACTCTATATTAACTTGTCAAATTTTATCATTAAATCTATTGACGTGAATGACACATGGTAAAATCCATCAAGTTAATGTAAAAAAAAAAAAAAAATCAAATTTGTCACACTTGTATTTTTAAATTTACCATAGGTGTACCACTTTGGGGTTTTCCGTGATATTTACCTTATGGATTATTACATGAACTTGTCATGTCACCATACCATGTCTCCACGTGTCATCTAGGTCAGTAAATTTAATGATTAAATTTCATGAAAGCTATAATGAAGTGTAAATTTGTCACAAGTGTCCACCTTGTGATTTTTGATGGTCAAAATTTTAGTTTTAACTAAATTTTTGACAATTGTACTAATTTGGGATTTTTTATGATCAAAAAATTAGTTTTGGGTAAATTTGTTATAAGTATTCCAGTTTGGAGTTTTTTCATGATATTAACTCTAAAATAAATGATACAATGAAAATTACAATCATTTGAGTATTTATATACTCTCTAGGTGTTTTCCAACTTCTAATTACACTAAATAACTCACCAAGTATTTAGCCCCTCATGATTACTAATGAAATCTCACTCAAAGAATTACACAAATTTTAATCACATGAATTTAACTGGCTAAAAGTACTATAGGATACGATTACAACAAGCAAGACCCTTATGAGAAGAAGTCTTTGCACAATTCCCCTTTGTGCAATATGAGAGTTCAATCTTCTGTGTAAGTCGCAAAAGTGCATTCCGTGATCTCCATAGCCAAAATAAATAACAAATGTATGATCAAGTAAAGATATTTGCATATCTGATTTGGAATTCAGGTTTTTGATATAGAATAATGATGATCCAAACTCAAGAATTATTGCCCTCTGTATCACTAGCTCAATGAGACTGCCCTTCACCTTTAGCATTTAGTAAATGCTCCTTATGTGATGATAATTATGTATCAAGGGTAGAGGAGAGATTTGAATATTATTTATAGAGTTTTTAGCCATATCCTCTTATCATGAGTTAGGCTCAACTCCGCCTACACTAAAAAGCCCTATATTAGACAAATTAGGAAGCCTTTTATCCTATCTTATTAGACCAATCTTGCAACATGGTAAATTATAATATCAATTAATGTGACCCCTCTTAAAAAAACTCTTATATTTTCTTGACGCCCAAAGGCACATCTTCAATGTTAAGAGAATTCTATTTATAACTGAGAGAAGCCTCCATCATTTCTTGCTGCACAAGCAAGGCTTCTTTAGTGGGTTGAATAATAGCAGAAGGTAACGTGGATCAAGTTAGGACCTAGAAAAGTAGCATGCACTTCAATTAACTTCTTTTTGCCAGAGCTACTAACCTAATTCGCATTGGAAAAGGCCTTCAAGTGAGTATCATTGGATCGAGAAAGAAGCAAACTAAACAACCTTGCACAGTTGAGATAGCGAAAATGCATTTTACCATTTACCAATGGTCTTTACTCGATGCATGCAAGAATTGAAAGGCTTTATTAAAACAAGGGAGAGATTCGGTCGTGTTATTGTCACATATTATAGGCCACCAATTATAGACCGATATAGGGAAAATTACTAAAAAAATCTTAAACTTATTGCAATTGTGTCAATTAGTCCTAAACTTATTTTTTTTTTTACCAATTGAGTCCTAAATTTTTTACAATTATTCCCGATCAGTCCATCCAGCTAAAATAGGCCGGCCGGTACTGACGTGGCAGTCCGCTGGCACCGATGAGTTTTTTTAATAATATTTTATTTTTTAAAATTTTTATTAATTTTTTTACCTTTTTCATTTTCTTTTTTTCCCTTGTCCCTCCTGCTTCCTTTGGCTCTAGCAATTGGCCAGCCTGGCTGGTCGCTGGATTGAGGCGATCCGACGAGGCAAGCCCCCGCCGGATCTAGCGAGGGCTCGCCTCGCGGTTACCGAGTGAGGTGAGCCCCCCTCGCCTGATCTAGCGAGCCCTCACTAGATTCGACAGGGTTTCAGCAAGGCCCCCTCGCCGGATTTAGCAAGGGCTTGCCTCGCGTGGGGGCAATTTTCTTCCCAACCGATGCCAACCTCTTTGCCGTCGTCGGGGATGAGAATCTCTAGGGCTTTTGAGCAAAAACCCTCGCCTTCACATCGGAGTTCAAGTTGGGCAAATTGTCCCTGGGCGCAAGGGGCTACCTTGACCTAGGCCTCTCCACCTTCAGCTCCTCCTTGTCGCTACTACGAGTCGAGCCCTCGCTAGATTCGGCGAGGGGGCTCACCAAAACCATGCTGAATCTGACGAGGGCTCGCCTCACTCGGCGACCGTGAGGCGAGCCCTCGCCAGATCCGATAGGGGCTCGCCCCGTTGTCGTTAGGCGCCAACTTGCCGACTAGCAAGGGGAGCCCGCCAGATCACCTCAGTCCAACAACCAGCCAACCTAGTTGGTCGCCAAAGCCAAAAGAAGGAGGAGGGAGGAGGGAGGAAGAGGGAGAAGGAAAAAGATTTTTAAAAAAAAAAAAAAAAAAAGATAAAAATTAATAAAAAAATTTTAAAAATAAAATATTATTAGAAAAAGCTCGCCAACGTCAGCCGGCTGCCACGTCAATGCCAGCCGGCCAATTTTGGCCGAATATACTGATCGGGAATAATTGTAAAAGATTTAAGACTCAATTGATCAAAAAAATAAGTTTATAAGTAAATTGGCACAATTGCAATAGGTTTATGAATTTTTTGATAATTTTCCCGGTCGATATATAAGAGGATCAAACATCAAAGCATCCCATTTCTCATATGGTTCTATAGTCTTGGCCATAGAAGCTTGTATAGGTTTGCAGTCAAACATCCCAACCCAGTGAAGAAGATCACAAGGCAACGCCCTTGAGAGAGAATCAATCCTTCAAAGTGAGAAATAGCTATATCCCAAGGAAGAAGTGGAGTGGGCTGAGATCCTTAATTGAATACTATGTAGATAATTTTGTAAGAATGCACTCATTGTATAAAATGAATTACCTATAATCAGAATGTCAACGACATAGATAAAAAAAAAAAATTGACATTAGTGCCTCTTCGATAGATAAATAATGAGGGATTTGTTTGTGACACCAAAAATCCCAAATGAAGCAAAATTGTGAAAGTCATTGTAACTAGTCTCTCGGAGCTTGCTTGACACCATGTAGAGAACAGTGAAACTTACAAACATAGTCACGATAAGCTAGCTCCTCAAACCCAGTGAGTTGTGTGAGTTGCTTTATGTACACCTCTTTAGAAAGAACCCTATGTAAGAAAGCATTGTATGCATCCAGTTGTTGCACTGATCACCCTTAGAAGATAGCCCCAAAAAAAAAAAAAAAAAAAAAAAAAAAAAATTGGAGTGAATAGCGGTAATCTTCACAATTGGACCAAAGGTTTTCATAAGTGTTAAAATATTTAAATAATAAATCACATCTTCATTTAATAACTTAAGCTTGTAGAATAATTGATAGGGGTGTCATGAAATCTAACATGGTATCATAGTAGGAGATCTTAAATTCAAATCTTTCCAAACTTCAATTTCCTTCCAAATTAAATATGTCCACGCTTAGTACTAGACAAAATGATTAAAATATAAGTATTAGAATATTTAAATAATAAATAACGCATTCATCTAATAGCTTAAAATTTTAAATAGTTGGTAGTAATCCCATCAAAATCTCACATGGTAATTAAGCTAGAGGTTATGAGTTCAAATTTTTTTAGGCCCAATTGCCTTCCCAATTAAATATGTCCACTTTGTACTATGCGAAAAAACTAGAATGAGTATTAGAATATTTAAATAATAAATCATACTTTAATCTAATTAGCTAAGTCTTCAAAATAATTGGTAGTGATCCCACAAAATCGCATGCACTACAATCCTTGTGCTCTCACATGTACCTCTTAGTCCTTGTGTTCATTTCTAACCGACATGGTGTTGTTCGTCGGTTGTTTGGAGGTTGCCAACTCTTCTTCTTTCGATGTCACTTCGTCTTGGGCTTCTTAGTCGGTTCAATACATGGCCCTTTCTTCGGTTCAACCATCACCATATTGCCTCGCAAGTACTCTACTTCCGAGATGAGCACATCTAATGACATGTTATAAAGAGTTGGAGTGGGATAATCCAACCTTACCTTTGGCTTCTCTAAAGGTTGTGGCTTCATGTGTGACTCGATTACGGACCCCTCAACTCTCAACCTTTAATCCACAAATCAGATCACAGAGATATACTTGGTCTTCGTTAACCCATGGAACATAGGCACCACTGTTGGGCACGTCGATGATTATGATGCACTAGGTCCTCATGTCGACCATGGCCTTTGCATTGTCGAGGCATTCTAAACCCAAGATTAGATCATAGCCATCGAGTGGAATTACCTTGAATGAGAGTTTACCTTCCATCCATCAATTTGAACTTCCACGTCTTGGGTTGCGCCTATGGCCTTTACGTCATCCAAGTTGATAGCCTTGTACCAATTCCTAATTGGCTCCACGTGAAGTCCCAAACTCTTCGCCACTTTAGTCGATATGAACATATTTGAAGCACCCATTTCAATCAAGGCATATGGAGTTGTGTCACATATCATGACTTCCACAAATGACAAATTTGTATTTGTGGACTTCTTCTTGGGTGGTGTTTGGGCCCCCACGGAGTTGAGAACCTCCACGACTCTAAGTCACACTTGCCTTCTCTCTTGCTTTGGCTCCTCCTCCTCTTCTACGTAAAAAGGGCATTGATCTTGCTCTTCTTGGAGCTTTTTTGGGTCTAAGCATGGGGATGATAGTGGCTTCCCATGATTTCTCTCAACTACCATGGTCTCTTTGGTGGGAAGTCTCATTTTTCATCCTCGTAGTGGCAATTTGTTCCCCATCCACTCACTTTGAACTTAGAGGATTCTACTTTGGTGAAGTTGGCGAGAGACTTGGCCATGGTGAGGGCTCTCAAGATACTTCAAACATCCCTTCGTTTGAGCTCAAGTCGGGCCCACAGTTTCAATCTGTCCATGAATGCCTCGAGAGCCTCCTCCTCCCGAAGGTTGGGAATTTAAAGCTTGAGCTCGGGGAATTCCTTCATGTGCTCTCTCATTGTGCTTTGCTCAAGGCGATGGAGTTTGCTATTGGCCTCTTGTTGAGCAAACTCAATGAAGAAATAATCCCGAAATTCCTTGACAAAACTATCCCACATATGGATAGGATCGGTGCCTCATTTGGTCTCATCGCACCTATTGTGCCATCAAAGCATTGCATTATCAGTTAAGAACATTGAGGCGATCCTTACCTTGGCCATCTCGTCTTGGATGTTGACGGTGCCAAAGTATTGTTCTATGCTCCATAGAAAGTTGTCCACCTCTTTGGTGGATCAATTGCCTTTGAATTCTTTGGGCTTTGAAACATCTAGCTTGTGTGCTACTTTAATGGGCATGACTCCATTCATGATGCTAAGTTTGCACAAGGAGAGCCCAGTCTTGAGATCTTGGACCTCCACCTTCAAGGGCTTTAACTTTGTTGATGTGATCCTTCACTTTGTCGAGTCCTTCCATGAGTTCCTCCATGGCACTTCTGATCATTGTGAGCTTTTTATCAAGGGTGAACATGACATCTGAAGAGACATTCCTCTTCCTGGCTTGACAGTGGGTCCCCTTTACTTGGGCGACCTTCTCTTGGGCGACCTCTCTACCCATAACAGCATCTTGGCTCAACATTCTCTCAACCAATTGGTGTGCTCCTTGATCTCTTAGAATGTGTCTCCTCTACTTGATATGATACCACTTGTCACAGGCTGATCATTTGGGATTGGGACTATGTAGTGACTTAGCCTTCCTTGGCTCAGTGGAGTATCTAAGCTAAGCGTTCCAAATGGATCAATCACTCACTTGTTCACCCGAATCATATAGAGAGAAGCTCTAGATGAGAATGCTTTGTCTTATCGAATTGCTTCAATGTATACAAATAAGGGGGAGAACACTCCAATTTATACAAGAGGTCCCCTCATTACATCTGTTGATCGACTCTAGATCTAATGGACAAGATCCCATCTCCTCATCTAACAATTACCGACATTTAAGTCGAGAATGCTTTAGAATTTGGCGTAATTACCATATTGCCCGTCCCTGACAATGTTCCGAAAACCCTAGATGACTTTGGACTATCTTTTTCGATTAAACACAATCCTTTAATCACGAAGACCTTGAGATCATGACACTATCATATAAGATTTTGAATCCATCGTGGAACCTACAACCTAGAGACTCTAGAGGTTGAATAGAACCATATATTACCTTGTATTTTTTTTTTTTCAAAATTTCTTGTTAAATAATAAATGAAAAATCAAGTGTATAAATAATAAAGCAAACAAATATTTATGTATAACAATAACATAATGCTATGATATAATATCAGCAAAAGTCAAATATAAGGTACCTTTTTAGAGTGTAGATTTCCAGATCCGAAGTTGCTGATTTGGTCGGCAAACATAGTCGTAAACCCATCGTCACCATCTAGCATCCCCCATCCCCGCCCCCTCACTCTCATGAAACATCATCGGAGTTTTGACAATGGCCAAGAATCAAAAAAATCTTGCATGCCATGCCGCATTAACAATTCATTTTGTCTTACTATATGATAAAACTATTCTTTTTTTATGAAAAATATTTTTTGAGAAAACGTTTCTCTTTTTCTTGACATTTGGATCACTTAGGAAAATTAGTCAACGGTTTTCCTAATCCATGGAAAATCTAGACTTAAATTCAAGAAATTAAATTCAAGAAAATGATTTACAATTTAAAATCATTTTCAAAAGTATAACTAAATTCCGATGCTTTGACAATAAGGTTTGCTTTTGCGTATGAAAACTTTAACACTCAATCCTAGGTGCTTGGCACTCGGGCTGGTGACCCCAATGCTAGTCCCTAGCACCTATCCCCAAGTCCATCGCGGCCAGGCCATGAACCCCTATGCTTGTGGTTGGGTCCCTGACGCCTAGGCTTATGTCCACAAAGGCCACGCCTGGGATCCCTATGCTTATGCCTGTATCTCCCACATTGGAGCTCGAATTTATCGAGGCCAAGGCCGAGGCCTAGGGCGGCCAATAAGACATGCACAGCCACCAGTTCTTAGTTTCAACTTATGTTGATACTAGATTGGTGCTTGCACTCTCACTTGGGACCAAAGTGGCCCTACTTGGGTCAAGGTCCATCAAGGCTAGACAAGATTTCAGTGTTCATGCTTAGTTCCTCAATTGCCCATGTGTATGTCACTAGCACTCGATTCTAAATGCGTATTTAGGAAAATCAAATATGATTTTTCTTTCCAAATAATAGAAAGTGTTTTTCTGATTCTTTTCCAAATTTCAATCAAAGACCGAAAAATATTGTCATTTTCCTTTAAAATGACTTACTTGAAAACATTTTCTAAAAATACCACATTTTTCACAAAATAAATTGAGTCTAGATGTCATATTAAGTAATCATATTGGATCACATGTCAGATTACCATCATATCAAATTTCTCTATACATTCGAGGATCATGCTGTCCCGTCATCATATATCTTTCGCCAAATGAAAAGTACCCTATTTTAGTTGTAATGTCATCTGATCATAGTCACCACACTGATCTCGGATTCACAGGCAGCTTTTGTCCCAAATAGGTGACTATTAGGGCGAATAGAAGGGGTGCCGTAAGAAAAACGACAACATTCGGCAAATTTTAAGTGGCGCTTTTACGCAGTATGCTCTCACCAAATTTTTATTTCTGAAAGGAAGTGGGGTTGGGAGGTCTTATCAGCACGCAGGTGACGATGTTCCTATTGACCCTGGCTAAATGATAGAATCTACATTTTGTAAATTATTTATTTATGCCACTATTTGGCCGAAAAGTGTTCAAAGAACATCTTTTAAAATGTTAATCGATCTGCGCATGGCAACGCTTTTTGGCTGGGGAATAGTCTTTTTTTAGAAATGCTTCTTTTCTATTTCTATTCTGGGGACAATTTCTGTGTAAAAAAACCCGTTTGGTAACTACACAAAATTTCTATTTTAGAAATAGAAAAAGAATAGAAATGCGTTTCGTAAAAAATAGTTTCTTTTTATATTTATTTGTTTTTATTTTTGTTGGCCGATCGCCGCCGGATGCCGCCGCCGCCGCCGCCGCCAACCTTCACCGGCCCGCCGCATGTCATGTCGCCGGCTGCCAATGGGCCGTGCGGCCCGGGCGGCGGCGGCGGGCGGTGGTGGGCGGTCGGTCGGAGGCGACATGTGGCGGCGGGTGAAGGTCGGCCGACGCAGCGGCGGCGACATGCGGTGGCGGCGGCGGTCGGCCAACGGCCGTGGTGGCAAGCGGCCGACGGCGGTCAATCGGCCTCCGGCAACCAGGGCGGTCGATCGACCTCCGCGACCGGTGGCGGTCGACCGGCGAGACCGGTGGTGGCCGTCGGCCGGCGATCGGCGGTGGCGGCGGCAAGCGACCAGGCTGGCGGCGGTGGCGGCGAGCAACCGGCGGTGGCGGCAGCGGCGTCAAGCGACGATCGACGGCGGTCAATAGGCCATGCGCAAGAAAAGAATAAAGAAAAAAATTCACTTATTTCTTAAACTTGTTCCCGGGAGCTAGAAGCAACTTTTTTTTACTTCTCATTTCTATTCCCGAGCTAACTTTTTATTCCCGAGAACAAAAAACTAACTTGCGGTTACCATGCAGGTTTCTATTCTTTTTTTGTTCCCGGGAATCAAAGAATAGAAATTCTTCTTCCGGGGAGTGTTACCATGCAGTACCGCAGAGATCAACAAAAGATGTACTTTACCGAAAAAAAAGAAAAAACAAAAGATGTAAGGGGTCCTTCGCTGGTTCTTAGACCGGAATGCAAACTAGCTAGAAAATTTAAAATACAAAAATAAAAGGCCATCGCAGCCAATCATATGAAATTCTACTGGAATGTAATGATGGAAAGAAAATAAAATTGGACAATTGGTGTTCATTGATTGATTGGCGGTCCTTTGCTTGAATTGCAGTCCATCCTATTGCTTATTACTACTAGTGAAGGTTAATGATGATTATAAAGAAAGTAAATAACATCCTATGTGACTCCTAGAATTTAGCAACACATATCAACAATCATAGACCCACTACTTCCACTATCATGACCTCATCACTTGCCCCATATTGACAATTACTTTTGTATTTTTTTTTTAGTAAGGTAAGAATTATATAGACTTAAATCAAAAACTATATAGCAATGGTTCATAGCACCAAAACTTACACTCATAATGACAAATAAGTTATAATGATCTGATGATCATGCTGGCTTTATGATAGAATGTGTCATTATGGTTGTACATGAGATTGTTGGCTTCGTGATTTGAACATCCTGTTCTTAATTCATTGATCTTCACTTCAATTTTGGTTCTTTTGTTGACTGAACCAAATCTCATTTATCAACACCCATGACTCAATGCTTAGTAATTTTCTCTTGAGTCACCTATCGGCAACTTCTCATCACCTATGTTGATTTTCTATAGTTGCCAACCAAAAGGACTTAGCAAATATTATTACCTCAGCCATGTCTTGCTCGATCTTTCTTGTCTAAGTTGACAGTCGAAGACTTGAGTAATTTTTTGTGCCGATAGCCACGCCGCTAAAAGTGGGAAAGTCATTTGACCTCTTCAATCTAATTTCATGAATGTTCCTCTTATATGTTAGTACCCTAGTGATGCATGACTATACTTTCCAAGCCACAAGTTGAGAAGGTCAATCCGCTCGTGCTAGTAATGCGCGATTGTTATGTCAATAAATAAGCTCCCGGACCTCTAGTGCTTCAATGATATTACGACGATTATTTGAAACGTAATGACTCGTTGGAATCTTTGTTTATTGAGGGTACGGCTCTTTTAGCAACATTCGAAAGGCATTGTCAAGTTGGTCAAGTCTCCTGATTCTTTTATTTTACAAAAAGGAAAAACAAATACCGTAACCTACAATAATTGAACTATCGAGACTGTGCGGGAGACCGATTTCGCACCGTTCATACTAAATTAATTATTAATTTTCGCTCGTGCAGTCAAACCTTGTTTCCATTGTTCTATATTTCTTTTTGAATTACACAAAGGATGTGACCTCGAGACATTGGAACACCAAAAGACAAAATCCATATTGAGAGATTTATGTATTCATTGAATAATTTATCTTTCTTGCTCTGTTCGTTCTAGGAATAAACAAAACAAAAGCAGAATATAGGGGGTCGAACTAGTTTGTTCTTATTGCCTCCCCTCCATCTCCACTGAGCTTCTTTTCAACGTCCTACTCTTAAATATTATGAGTCTATTTTTCTTAATTTAATCTTAAATTTTTTAATTATGTCCATTTAATTTTAAATTTTTTAAATTTTGTCAATTTAATCCTAAATCTATCATTTGGATAATTAACCAAAATGACTACATTCATGGATTGTCAAAAAAATTAAGACTTAATTGGCAAAAAAGGGAGGAAAATGAGGAAATCCACATGTGGAGACCATTTCACACATTTCGACAAAAAGGGAAGGGGGGGAATCACGGGGCGGAGACCATTTCCTTCTCCTTGGGAGAATCCTTGGGAGTGATCTGCTACTCTATTTGTACGATGTCATTTATATTCTCCGCGAAAAAGAATACAAATACCTTATGATTCCTTTTTATCGACCACTGAAAATTTCTTTTCTTTTTTTTTTTTTTCCCTTTTTGGGACGAAACTTGCCTTAATTTAGAAAGGAAAGACGGAAGTGTCAACATAAAAACAATCTTTGGTGGGGACGCGAAGATCGGCGCGGCAGTGGTCGTGACAAATTGTTAATAATCACCATAAAAAGTGCCCACCTCTTCAAAAAAAAAAAAAAAAAAAAAAACAAATTGCTTAGGGTCAACATAAAAACAAATTTTGGACACGTGCCGTATTCTCAGTGGGCCCCGGAGCACGACAGGAGTACCCAATGATTTTCTCTCATCGGAGAGCCACACGTCTCTTGACTGAAACATCGGAACCCACGACCTGAACCTTCCTGGTTGCGCTTCCTTCCTTCCTGTTCCGCCGCAATAGAATATTCCGGCGGAAGTTCATCCAAGAAGAAACACCACAGCATCCACCCTCAGCCCCAAAGTCTCTGTCCCCCGCCCTCCACGTCCGTCTCTCTTTCTCTCTCTAGCTTTCTTGATTCTTTTTTTGTTTTTGTTCTCTCTTTTTCTCCACAAACTCCCCGTTGTCACGCGCCCTCTATTGAAAAATGAAGAAAGTAAGGGTCGCCGAGGAGAGAGAGGGTGTCCCAGTCACTACTCCATTCTTTTGAGGGAGAGAAGTTCCTCTGCTTCACTCCTGATCCCCCTTCCCTTCTTTCAATTCTTATTAAGCGAAGGAGTCATTCCCAAGCGGATGGAGTTCGCGTGGATGGAGAGTTTTACTTGAGCCTTACCAAATAGATTAATCGAGCTTACGTCAACTTGATGCACCTTCGAATATCTCCTCACGATACTGACGCTTGAAAATATATGCCACGAGGAACATGCGGTGAAAATTTGAAATTACATGGAATCTACGTTGAAATAGTTTAGCTACGAACTATCGATCGGATTATTTTAGTCCGAATTTTATACATTATTGCAGAATTCTATGGTTCGGTTGCTTAACAAAAATACCCGGGGCACGCTTCAGGAAGGCCTATACATTTTTGTTGTCGTTCCATGGAATTGAGTAGTCATGTTCATGGGCACTTCCACCAAGAAAAGGAAAGAGACGCACACTTATGGGATCCAATGGGGTGGTGGCCTGCTGCTCGCTTTGAAGTGGACCGGCATGGCTTCTTCTCTCCCCCTATGCTAACCATACCACAACACTCCTCCCCCCCAATCTTCTTCATCATCTCCTTCTTCCACACCCAGAAATCTCCAGGAAAACCTCCACTTTCATTCACGAAGAATGCCAGATATGAAGGAGTCCTGGACCTCTCTGGCCTCCCTCCTGGGCACCTTGGCCTTCTGCCAGACCCTCCTCCAGGTGGTTCTCCGGCCGGAGCTCTGCTACGCCTCCGTCAGGTTCCTGAAGCGCATCCTCGGCTTCTCCTCCTCCTACTGCTACTTCGAAATCACCGAGGCCGTTGGCATCAACGATCTCTACAACGCCGTCCAACTCTACCTCAGCTCCTTCCTCTCCACCTCTTCCAGCCGCCTCTCCCTCGGTCGTGCCCCCAACTCCAGCTCCACCACCTTCGCCCTAACCAACAGCGACTGCATCGCCAATATCTTTGAGGGCGTTTCCGTCCAGTGGGAGCATGCGGTGACGCAGTGCCAGTCCCAGCCCTCCTCGCGGGGTGAGAAACGCTTCTTCACGCTTCGTATCAGGAAATGTGACAGGGACCGTATCCTCGACTCCTACCTGGTCTACATCATGGACAAGGCCAACGACATCCGCCGTAAGAACCGAGCACGCCTCCTCTACACTAATTTGCATGGCGGGTGGCACTCAGTGCTCTTCAAGCACCCGAGCACCTTCGACACATTGGCCATGGACCCGGAAAGGAAGAGGGACATCATGGAGGACCTCCGTGACTTCGTGGCCGGGAAGGCCTTCTACCAGCGGACAGGCTGGGCCTGGAAGCGGGGCTACCTGCTCTATGGCCCGCCCGGGACGGGGAAATCTAGCATGATCGCTGCAATGGCCAATTTCCTCAGCTATGACATCTACGACCTCGAGCTCACTAAGGTGCGCTCCAACTCCGAGCTCCGAGATCTCCTCATGAAGACGAGCTCCAAGTCCATCATCGTCATTGAGGACATTGACTGCTCGGCCAATCTGTGCAACAGATCGAAGGCGCCCCAAGGCCTTGCCCGTCGGAGCTGCTCTGACCCTGGTGCCCCTAATTCTGCATTGGGTAGCAAGGACGGGAACAACAACCCGATCACCCTCTCCGGACTGCTCAACTTCACCGATGGCCTGTGGTCGTGCTGCGGGAGTGAGAGGATCTTCGTGTTCACCACTAACCACATCGACAAGCTTGACCCAGCCTTGCTCCGAAGCGGCCGGATGGACATGCACATCGACATGAGCTACTGCTCATACCCGGCGCTCAAGATCCTGCTCCATAACTACCTGGGCAGCGAGGCTGAGGACCTCGGTGAGGCAGTGGTGGCGAGCGAGCTCCAAGAGGTAGTCAAGAAGGCCAAGATGACGCCGGCAGACATAAGCGAAGTCTTAATCAAGAACTGGAGGAACAAGGAGAAAGCAGTGAGCGAGTTGCTGGAGGCGTTGAAGGCGAGAGCGGAGAGGAACGAGAAGTACGGAGGGTTGAGAGGGGAGCGCGAGCTGAACGGGGTGGAGGAGGAGGAGGAGGAGGAGGAGGAGGAGGAGCAAGAGAAGAGGGCTCTGGAGAGCCCCAAAGATGGGAGCCACTGCGACACCGATTCTCGCAAGAAAGTAGAGGATGATGAAGCGGAGAAGGCAAAATGAGAGGGAAAACTTGAATATGAAGGGTTCCGACAGATCATGAGCATAAAACTTGTTGGTTTCTTAGAAAGGGTTTGTTGGGGATGTCCAATTTCAAATCTGTTTTGCTGATGGCATGGTGGTCAAATAACAAATCCTGGTCCTATATCGAAAAATCGGGTTTGATGTTTTCTTCTCTCTTTCCATGGAGAACTGTTGCTTGGGGACTCGATTTGGGAGCTGTTGTTTTAACCGTTGTCTCATTAATCTGGAGTGTAATGGTGTTCGCTCCCTGCATATCCAAATCTAGCGCTTGCTGGGTCGCTGTTAATCCATTCTCATATTCACGGTATCCTTGTCTATCAATGCGTGTTTTTAATTAGTTTCACTTAGTGATTCAACTTTTTGTAGATAGTTCTCTTTAGTCAAGAATTAGACTTCGATTTAATTCCTAAGATTCATGTCCCGGGACTCGATAACGAGTCCCTGTATGATTTATGTCCGACTCATATTGGGTTTAATTTCTCTCACTTTACCTTTGTCACTTGATTGTGGTTGTTTACTTATATGATTGCATATCCCATGCATGAACATTGTTTAGTTACACAGGATAATAAAATGGGGAATATCGTGTGAAAATCGTTTTCGAAAGATTGGGAATTGATATCGAAAGGTCATTAATTAAACAACTAGTATAATCAAGTTTCTAAATTTAGAATCTCTAGTTTGTAGGAAGTAAATTATCTCTCCACGTTTCACTTGGCTCCTAAGCGGCCCCAAATAAGTTAGTGGCGGCTTCTAATGCTATGTACGAATTTATATTATACGCTGATAGGAGGATACAACTTTCATTCCCCTAGGTTGGGATCCTGTTGCTTAGTTAATTTGTGTTTGTATAATTGGTGTCACGATGGAAAATGGTCTTTCTCGAAAAGAATGTCGTGAACTGATGCATGAACTCTTGTGCATTGACTTAAAAGTTTTGATTTGACATTGGTAGAACACTCATGGAAGAGAGTTGGGCTTTGCTTGTTTTAGCGTTAACTGTACTGTGGTGTTGGTATAACTGTTTCATGCAGAAATGCACCTAAGCTTTCCCAAAGTTGTTAGCCTTTCTTTCAGAGCATGGACTGAAAATGAGGAAAGACTCACGGACTAAAATTCAGCTTTCATGTCCTAATACATTCTCTCGACAGCATATGCAATCCAATGCTTTTGTCTTCATGGTGGTGGAGAAGCATTTGTAGACTCTTGAGTCTAGTCCTAGCACATCCCTCATATGTACTTGGCCTGCACTTAGGTCCAATGTTTCCGACATCAACTTGGAATCCTAGATGTAGATGGACCAACAACTGCACGAACATCATTACTTCGAGGCATCCATACAACATATGTGTCCACGATAAAGAAGACACCCAGAAACTTTCAGCGGCTTGGAGAACTTCGAGTCTCCATTCCTCTTTTTGCTTTCTCTCTTTAAACCTGGCACATGGATGGTTGGTTGTGACGCTTTTTGAATTTATCAAATCATAAACTTGTACTTATTTTAAAGAAACAAGTTATCTACAAATGGGCTTCATATACTTAATTTTTTTTTTTTTCGGTTTTATTTTGTAAGAATGGCTTAACATTTCGCAAAAGCAATGTTTTCGGTTATATAGTTTGAAATATAACTTCTATTCAAAAGCCGAAAGGAGACTTATTCTATATCAAGAGAAATACGTGAGTGGAGAAAATTGGGTCCCTCTTGCTTACAAATTGATCTTTTCCTGCAAATGTGGGCTTGAGTGGGGTTGGAAGAGCTTGTCAGCGTGCAAGTGACGATGTTGTGATTGAACTTTGCCTAATGACATAGAATCAACATATTGCAAAATCGAAGATCTTCCTCTCCTCCCATTTATTGGTTATATATGCCTCGATGATATAAATGTGAAATTCAATAGACCTCCTCCACCTAATTCCATAAGACTTCCATCCATGACTTGAGTAGGCTAATGATGCATGACTATACTTTCCAACTTACTAGCTTGTAAGAGGTCGAACCCGCTCACGACACTAATGCGTGATCATTGTGTTGACGAATTAGTTCCTTGACCTCTAGCGCTTCGGTGATACGGCCCTTTTAACAGTGTTCAAAAGGCATTGTTCAGTTGGACCCATCTCCCAACTCTTTTATTTTATATAAAAAAAAAAAAAAAAGTACCATGTGCTTCATTAATTGAACTATTGCTATGGTGTGATAGATGGATTTTGCACCGTTCATCCTCAATTAATTATTAATCGTCGCTCGTGCAGTCAAACATTGTTCCAATTTTTCTTCCTTTCTTATAGCACGAAAGATGTGACTATTGAAACATCATAATACCAAACGACAATTCCTTATCGAGGTAATCATTGAATAATATACTTTTGCCAATCTGTACATTCACTTCTCCCAAAGAAACAAAGCAAAAGCAGAAGGGGGAGGGGTTGAGCGTGGCTGGTTCTCATCGTCTCCTCTCATCGCCACTAAGTACCTTTTAAGCGTGCGTGGGACACACCGGCCATCTCTCCTCTCACCTGACTTCTATTTTACTTTTATTTTTAAGGATTAGTAGCACCAAAAGCTCCGAACCAGTACATCTATAATAAATTTACTCTAAACTAATTTTTCGATCATAAAAAATCTAAACCAATATACTTGTGATAAATTTAATATTTGAACGGCTTAGCATGATTGGGACAACATGAGCACTGGCTCCTTGCATTGCTTGTTTTAGCCAATTGAACATCTTTTGGTATTGATCCGTCCACTCACATAGCATCTCATTTTTCAGCATATCTGTGTGTGGCACAATGATACTTAAATAATTTTGAATGACTTGTTGGTAGTAGTTGACAAGACCAAGGAACGATCTCTTCTCTATTACCCGAATCGGCAACTCTCAATCCACGATGGCCTGGATCTTGGCTGAGTCCATCTGCACTTGTCCACCTTCGACAATATGCCCTAGGAATGGCACTTCCCACTATGCGAAGGTGCACTTCTCATGCTTAACTTCTATGTCCCTAGCCCTGTTGCATGTTGAGACTTCCTTGGAATTCACCGTCTTGAGCCACCTGGCTACTTTCTCAACTCAAAAGATGGGTTTTTTTGTGGCCTCTTCCAACATGAATAGATTGGATGCCCCAATGTCCACGAGTACACTCATCGTGGTTCCTCCAATCGTCACATCCAAGAACATGAGTCTTTTGGGCTTGTTTGCCTTCATGTACTTGATTGAGCTTAGGATTTGCAACGAACCTAGTCATTCCCCCTCTTGCTTTTCCTCATGAATCTTGACAAGCGCTACAAGCTTGCTTGGAGTTGGCATTCACAAGCCATCTGCACATCGTTGCACAAAAAACACTTGAAGGCTGGGCAATCCTTCTTATGTCCTCCACTGCTCCACTTCGCCTTTCTCTTAGAAGGGGCCACTAGTAGCTTGCTTCCACTTGAGCAATGGAACTTGCTATGATCTCCCCACCAGTGACCTTGTCCCTTGATTTGGAGTTTGATTTGCTAGGGGAAGGTGCTTTGTATTTCCCAAGGATCTTGGCCATGGACATGGTCATAGAGAGATCCCTCACATTGTGTCACTTCAACTCTTGTTTCACCTATGATTTGAGGCCACCCACGAGTTGCTAGTAAGCCTCCGTGTTGTTCGTGGATGGGATTTAAAGTAGCAACTCCAAGAATTTCTTCACGTACTCCTGAAGTCCTCCCTTTTGCTCTAGGCGATGGAGCTCCTCCTAAGCTTCCTCTTCTGCATATGTGGGATAGTATTGTTGCCGGAGTTCCTTGATGAACATTTCCTAGGTCATGATAGGTTCACCACTCCTTTCATTGGACCTATGACACCACCACAACAAAACATTATCAATCAAGTACATAGTTGCAGTACTTACCCATAGTGCACTGTTGGTAACCCCCCGTGGAATTCAAGTATAGTTCCATATACCATAGGAAGCTGACTATATCCTTGGCCATCCATGAGCCCTTGAACCCCTTTGGCTTCATAGTGTTTACTTGTGGACTTGTTTGAATGGTGACCACCCCATTCACACATGCTACTTCTACCTTGGTAATCTTTGTCTAAAGCTTAGTCATTTCCACACGCATGGCCTCTACCAAGGCCTCCAAGGCATCGTCCCCCTACTTGAGTTCTCTGGTTATGTTGTCTCCCTTTGGAGTTCTCCCAATGCATATCTATGCCCTTGCACTTTGGCCTTGAGCTCCCTCGTTCCGGTCTCGCCTCCTTCGATGATCACGGAGGTTCCTCAACCATTCCTTGGAGGTTCGTAACGACATTCTCCATCTTCACCATGCAGGTCTCCAAGTCACCCATATGTCCCTCTAACTTGAGTTACCACGGCCCTTCTTTGCCTGGGTGGCTAGATTCTTGGAGGCTCTCCCACGATCCTCAATGGCTTTTCCATCTCGATGCTCCTCATTGTGGATGATCAATAGGTCGGAATGTGGGTCCATTGTATCTTGGAACGAGCTGACTCTAATACCACTTGACACGAGTCAATCAATCTAGCATTCTCTTACATGTGTGGCCTTAGGAATTTTTTCCCAAGTCAATCTCACTCACTCATGTTCATGAGAACCATAAAGAGATAAAGTCTAAAGAGAGAAGCTCTGAAGATTGTATTCACTTGTGAGATGGATACGAAGGAGAGAAAGAAGGCCCCAACTGTAGTTGTATATCTCTCATCAATCTAATGGTAGAGGTTGCATCTCCTCATCTACTTAATTACCCGCATTTATTAAAATAATGTACATTCACAACATTGCCCGCCCTCGGGATTATTCTAGAATACATAAAAAAACCTTAGGACTTGGGAGATTCGAGGGTTTCTCATTAATGGATCAGTCATGATCTGTAGTTCAAAAACCCTCTTCGATCATGTCATGTCTTTGGGCTTTGACATGGTGATGGACAAAGGACTAAGATGATAGTGAGGTGGTAGTTGAAGGCGATTCACAGGTTTGAGTTGACGATGAGTCTAAGTTAAGTATGTTGTGGTCCTAGTGGAATGAAAGGAATGAATAATGGAAAAAGAATAGGGAAAAAAAAATAGAAGGAAAAAGTAAAAAATTATAATCCAAACATGTCGCATTGTGAATGGACTATTGCATAAGTGACATGACATTGTAGTTGTATGTAATATTTTCTCATCTCTACAATCCACACCACCAATAAAAATGAAACGTGTCGCACTGTGAATGGACTATTGCATAAGTGAGATGACATTGTAGTTGTATGTAATATTTTCTCTGTCTCTACAATCCACCCCACCAATAAAAATGTTGATAAAAAGTATATCTCATATATGCTTTACACAAAAATAACAGTTACATATTTATATTTTTCGCATATTTAGGGATGTGATATTAAGATCATATCTCCCCCATTTACTTTGGTAGACTTGAATGGCGCGTGCATCAAAGATTGGACCAATCAATATTCCCATTAACCGCATCCTTTTCCAATCCCATAGTCCCCTCTCAGTGACCTTGATACATCGCCCCTCTCTCTAATCTCAAAAACTTCCAAAAACCCTTTTCCTTTTCTGGTTGTTGTCTTCACCGGACTGTTCTTCTTGTAAGTAAAAGGATGCATCATTTTAGCCAAAAACCAAAGCCAATCTCTCTATTTCAACCTTTCTTGAGACATTTTTGGCATTATTCTCTCTTTTTCTCAATGGACTCCCCAGTTCCTACACGCAACTCTTTGAAACATCAGAATGATTGATGTAAACCAAGATTTTAAGGGAGGGGAATGAAAGAAAGTGTCGTGAAAATATGTCGGACAAGCAAATCTGATAATAAACATAAGGAAGGAAACAAATCTGACATCGAAATTATGTGTACTTATTCGAATAGTGGAACATGCATTTATGGGAAAATAGCATAGAATTTAGTCATGAAATAAATTATTAATATCACGAAAAATCATAAATTGATATACTTGTAACAAATTTATCTTAAACTAATTTTTTAGCTAGAAAAAATCTCAAATTAGTACACCAACAACAAATTTATTTCAAACTAATTTTTTCACCATAAAAAAAAAAAAAAACCCAAATTAATACATTAGTGACAAATTTATCATCTATTGACTTTAGTTAAATTTTATCGTTAAATTTATTGACGTGGATAATACATGGTCATGTGTTAAGTGGAAATCCATAGGGTTCATGCCAAGAAAAATCTCAAATTTTTCACAGGTGTATTGTTAAATTTATCATAGGAGTACTATTAAATTTGTCACAGGTGTACCAATTTAGGATTTTTTGTGATATTTACTTTACGGATTACTACGTGAACTTGCCACTTCACCATGTGTCATCTAGGTTGGTAAATTTAATGATTAAATTTCATGAAAACTAATTAAGGGTAAATTTGTGACAAGTATACCAGTTTGTGATTTTTTGTAGTCAAAAATTAGTTTAAGATAAATTTCTCACGAGTATACTAGTTTGAGGTTTTTTATGGTCAAAAAATTAAATTTGGGTAAATTTATTATAAGTATATCGGTTTGATGTTTTTCATGGCATTAATCCTAAAATAAATAATACAATGAAAATTACAATCATCAAAGTATTCATATACTCTCTAGGTGTTTTCTAACTTCTAATTACACTAAATAACAACCTCTCACGATTACTAATGAAATCTTACTCAAAGAATTACACAAATTCTAATCACATGACTTCAACTAGCTAAAATTACTATAAGATACAATTACAAGAAGCAAGACCCTCACGAGAAGAACTCTTGGCACAATTCCCTTCTGTGCAATCTCAAAGTTCAATCTTTTCTGTAAGCCGTGAAAGCACATCCCATAATCTCCATAGCTAGGATTAAGAACATATGTATAATCAAGTAAATAGATTTGCATATATAATTTGGAATCCGTGGTTCTTAATACGAAATAATGACAATCCAAATTCGAGAGTTATTGTCCTCTATATCATTTTTAATGAGATTGCTCTTTGCTTTTAGCGTTCAATTAACGCTTCTTATGTGAGAATAATTATGTGTTAGGGTTAGATGAGAGATTTGGGCATTATTTATAAAGTTTTTAATCATACCATACTAGTTATTTCTATATTAGACTAATTGAGAAATTTTTTATTTTACCTTAGACTAATCTCATAAAATGATAAATTATAATATCAATCAATATAGCTAAGAAAAATTCTTACATTTTCTCGACGCACAAAGGCCCGCCTTCATCGTTAAGAGAACTCCATTTATAACCAAGAGAACCTTCCCGTCATTTCTTGCTGCACAATGAAGGCTTCTTCGGTTGGTTGAAAAACAGCAGAAGGTAACGTGGGAGCTACACCTACACTTTCCCTTTGTGCAGCCACGCTTGAAAAGAGTCGATGAGAGGGACAAAAGAAGTCCAAATCCTTCATCAATTATTCAACCCACTGACCCCACAAATAAATATAATATAATATGTGAGTTCCTTTTTCTGTGTGAACAAAAGAAGTCTTTCGGCGGCAATAAATTCAACGTCCCAAGGATTCCAATATGTAAACTGGACATGGAGAGGGCGACAGGTCCCACGCAATTGATTCTTCTTCACGCTTCGTGAAATCTCGACCAGTAATTCTCCTGCGCAAATTTTTGACTTACATGCAACCTATTTCACATATTTTCAGCAGTCGAGCTTCGTTTGACAAGCTCAAACTTAAGTCATATAACAGTGAAGTGTCGTGTGCCGGTAGTTGTCACAGTGACTATTTCACTCCTTTTGAGATGGAGAAGTTGGAAGAGGACGCGCAGAAGAGACCAATGGCGATGGCATTCATCTCCCCAAAATCCACTCCACTCCTAGGCTTTCCATGATCGGCCAATCAGTCCCACTCGTCCTGCCCTTTCCCTTTTTATTCTTATTAAATAAATCCATCGTACCAAGCGGGACCAATCCATGTGAACTCGACCCATCGTAATCATTATGTTATATGAGCTTCGTGTGAAATCTCATAAAATCAATGGACTAAGCTTACAAAAGCTCAATGCGCACACGATTTTCTCGCCACAAAACCAGACGTACAAAAAATCGAATCTTTACGGCATCTAATTTTGAATAGTTATTTCCAAACCATTGATTGGATTCCTTTAGTTCGGATTTTATACATGGATCCTGCCGACAGTCGGACGATTATGGTAGAATTCTATGGTTTGATTGCTTGACAAATGTTCCCAGCGCACGCTCTACGAAGTCCTTTTACATATCAGTAGTCGTGCCATGGAATTTTTTTCGGTCATGTAGTGGAATGACCGGCCTTTTTCTTTGGCACCTTCCTAGAAGAAACGGAGAGGAGAAGAGGTGAAAAATGGACCCATCTAATATTTTCTCCTTATAAAACTCCCCCCCCAGTAGCCCAACCTCTATTCTTCCTGATCGTCTCCTTCTTCCAAATCCAGAGATCTCCAGGAAAACCTCAACTTTTACTCAACCGCAATGGCAGATATGAAGGAGACCTGGACATCTCTGGCCTCCCTCCTGGGCACTCTGGCCTTCTGCCAGACCACCCTCCAGATGGTGCTCCCACCACAGCTCCGTTCCGCCTCCCTCGAGTTCCTGAAGCGCGCCTTTGGCTGCTACTACTCCTACTGCGACTTCGAAATCACCAAGAATGACGGTGTCAACGAGCTTTACAACGCCGTCCAACTCTACCTCTGCTCCTTCGTCTCTGCCTCCTGCAGCTGCCTCTCCCTCAGTCGCGCCCCCAACTCCAGCACCACCACCTTCGCCCTCACCAACAACGACTGCGTCGCTGACGTCTTTGACGGCGTTTCTGTCCAGTGGAAGCATGTGGTGACGCAGAGCCAGTCCCAGCCCTCACGAGGCGAGAAGCGCTTCTTCACGCTCCGGATCAGGAAGTGCGATAGGGAGCGTATCCTCGAGTCCTACCTGGACCACATCATGGACAAGGCCAACGACATCCGCCGCCAGAACCGAGAACGCTTCCTCTACACTAATTCGCACGGCGGTTGGAGACAGGTGCCGTTCAAGCACCCGAGCACCTTCGACACATTGGCCATGGACCCGGAGAGGAAGAGGGACATCATGGAGGACCTCCGTGACTTCGTGGCGGGGAAGGCCTTCTACCAGCGGACAGGTCGCGCCTGGAAGCGGGGCTACCTGCTCTATGGCCCGCCTGGAACGGGGAAATCGAGCATGATTGCTGCTATGGCCAATTTCCTCAGCTATGACGTCTACGACCTCGAGCTGACCAAGGTGCGCTCTAACTCCGAGCTCCGACAGTTCCTCACGAGCACCAGCTCGAAGTCCATCATTGTCATCGAGGACATCGACTGCTCGGTCAATCTGTCGAAAAGGTTGAATGCACAACAAGCGGCGCCTCGGAGTGCCGCACACGATGGCAAGGAGGGGAACAACAATACGATCACCCTCTCGGGACTGCTCAACTTCACTGACGGCCTGTGGTCGTGCTGTGGGAGCGAGAGGATCTTCGTGTTCACCAGCAACCACATCGAGAAGCTCGACCCAGCCTTGCTCCGGAGCGGCCGGATGGACATGCACATCTACATGAGCCACTGCTCGTACCCGGCGCTCAAGATCCTGCTCCGGAACTACCTGGACATTGAGGCTGAGGACCTCGGAGAGGTGGCGGTGAGCGAGCTCCAAGAGGCAGTCGAGAAGGCCAAGATGACGCCGGCGGACATAAGCGAAGTCCTGATCAAGAACCGGAGGAACAAGGAGAGAGCGGTGGGCGAGCTGCTGGAGGCGTTGAAGGCGAGAGCGGAGAGGAACGAGTGCGGAGAGTTGAGGGAGGAGTGCCACCTGAACGAGGTGGAGAAGGAGGAAGAGAAGCAAGAGGAGCAAGAGAAGAGGGCACTGCAGAGCTCCGAAGAAGGGAGCGACTCTGGCGATGATTCTAGCTATTAGATATATTTAAAATGATGGTTCTATGTATCTTTGAAAATTGTGTGAATATCTTTTTCTATCGTACGTGTATTTATGTTATCTTAATTAATCATTTCATACTGCCTTTGATAAGTTGATATAATTTTCATTATGATATATCAAAATATGCGTAATTCCTTTCTTCCGCAAACCATTTCTTGCTTTTGTAAGAAAGCAGAGGATAATGAAGCGAAGAAGGCAAAATGGGAAAGAAAACAAATTGGTAAATCAGGGGGAGGATGGAGCAGTGAGAACACGTATGGTTTTCTATTATAAAAATAAAAATAAAAATAATAAACCTCGTGTAACGTCCCATCTTGTGTTAGGCGCAACTTCTGGAGATGTGCAATGTGCATAATGTGATATTAGGTCAATTATCTTTTTACAAAAAAGAATTCTTCTCTATAATCTTGATTAAGGGAACGTTATTTCTTAATTAATTTTAATCCTTTAAGGATCAAATCATCCCATCCTTCACATGAAATCCATTTTTGACATAAGAGATTTCATTTCACAGTTCACTAATTCGAAACATGAACAAAATACCAGTCTCACGTTTAAGAGGCGCGCGCGAACAGAATTGCATGCTCCCTCCCTCTCATCATCCAACAGAATCGTTGGAGGACCGAAACGTGGCCGAAGAAATCCTCCCCCTCCTCCCTGCCGGAAGCCAGCCGCTCTCTAATCAATAAGATTGGCCGGAACGGTGGCGTCGGAGAACCTAAGCAAGGAACAGTAAGAAGAGATGGTCCAATTCATGAATTCAAGTAGAAACTAGTCGAAGTGGCCGCTGAACTCCCTGTCGAGGGGTGGAACCTCTTTGTGGCCTACGAGGATGTAAGCGACCCGCCCGCCTTTCGAACCAAAAAATAGAAAAAAAAAAAAGTAAAATAAAGAATAAATATAAAAGTAATTAGAAAACTTAAAAATTATCCATGTCCGAGTTGGTCATGTCACGTTAGATGACCAGTATTGATTAGACCGTCATATTAATGTTTTTGGTCAAGATTAGCTAAAATAACTATGTTGGTAATTTGTTAAAAGGGTCAAGGCTAAATTGGGAAATCCTTAAAAAATTTAGGACTAAATTAACATATTTGAAAAGTTTAAAATTGAATCGACAAATTATCAAAAAAATTATGAATAAATTGACAAAATTAAAAGTTTAGAACTAACTTGACCTATCTACAATAGGTTTTGAACCTTTTCAACAATTTTGATAGTGTTCACGTGGCATAAATTTGGGAAAAAAAAAAGGGAAAGGAAAGGAATAAATAAATGACGTGGAATGAAATTGGTATATGGATGAGCGACGGGAATAAGAAAGAGTGTAATTCTACCCAATTTGATTTTATGCTATCGATGAAGGGGGTTTTTGAAGATTTTTAATTCATAAACTAAACATCATTTGTTTTAATTTCACCAATTGCAAGCGACAATTTTTTTTGGAGAAGGGCTGTTTGCGCAAGTAAAAGGCTTGGGCTTACAACCGCTTTGCGGGCCTTTCCATATATATCAAGATAGCCAAGCTTTGATGCCCGTGGCACTAGGTTATACGGTCCTTTAGTGTTTGAAATGTGGGTTGGGCTTTCATTGCAATATCTAAAGATTTCCTTGTCGGAAGGTGGTTATCGGACCACTTTCAAAGAAACCCATAAAAGCCCATTACGATTATGTAAGATTGCAATTACGGGCCCAAGTAGCCCCTTCATTGAGTTTTGGGCCTCAACCTTTTTATTTAATTAAGTACCTTAACTATAAAGAATCAATTCAATTTTGTATTTTAGTTAAATCGAGCCCCATGCCATGTGTCTTCTGCTGATGTGTACTATCAACTTAGTAGTTTTCGAAGAAAAAATAATGATCTCGTAGTTCTATGTTGGATGTGTAGTAGTGCTCAATTCGCACCCGCGGGGGTTGGTGCTACATGAGGGGTTCTTTAAAATCATGGTTTGCATGTAGAATATGAAAAAAATGAATGACATGGATGCATCTTGATCATATAATGTGTATTTGGTGACTTGGCATAATCTCAAGACAAATGTACAACTAATGGTGTACTTGTCCATGTTAATATCATTCATAATTTTTGTTATTCGAAGGACCAAACTGAGCGAATCTTCAAGAGTTTGAGTCAAAAAAAAAAAGTACTAGTGGAACAATGAGTAGAAGTTCAGTATATGTGGTATCAATAACCCTTAACAATTTAAGTGCCTCTTGCTTGAGAAGTCCACTATGGGTGATCCTAATTTAATAAGTAGGCCTTTCTCTTTAGAGGTAGAGTATTAAGAAAAAGAAGCATGATAACATCATTCATCCCACTTAACTTGATATAGAATATACTTATAACTTGCTCTTCCAATTAACTCTAAAGTCGTGCTTGGTAACTGGATATAACCCTAAATAAGATATAGATTAACACTATTTGAAGTTTTGTTACAAATTTTGCATTGGACAAGGTCAGAAGAACCCGGATTGAACCTCGGACAAACAATCTTGGGTCCTTCGGATGGACAAAATTTCCCATCTACATTACATGCGAACTGAGAAGTGTGGAGGAAGAGAAGAAGCGCGCGTAGCCCCCGCTCCTGTGCCGTCAACTGAGGGAGAGAGCGACGTGGACGTAATCGGCCTTGTCGTCTTAGTGGTGGCAACCCTTCTCGCAAACCCTTCGGCGATCACTGCACAGTGGTCACTGCGTTGTGATGAGGTTGGGATTTTCTTGCTTTTAAAAAAAAAAAAAAAAATTCTTTTCATTCTTTTTTCTCCGATATGTATTTTATGTTCATATGTGATCTCATATTCAGTCACTTGCCAGATAGAAAATCTCCTCACATGTTTGATCCTATATTCTCTTCGGCAAAACGCAACCTAAGAATTATAGCTAAGTAAGGTCTAATTACCGTCTCTCGGGCTTCATTATGATATTTAGTTCATTTAGATAAATGAGTCAACGGAAAATCTATGCTTAGATTGAGGAAAATAATTCTCTTTAAGAAATTAAAAATCATTTTCTAAAATATGATTAAATATTGGCGATTGAATCCGAAACTCTATGCTTGGATGCAGAAACCCCAATGCTACTTCTTGGCATCCTAGACCATGTCTCTGGTGCTTGGGCCAACGCTTGTGTCCATTGAGATTGAGTTCGGGACCTTGATGCTGCCAATGCTTGGATCCCTAATGCCCATGCTCGGTCCATTGAGGCAAACCCTGGGACCCCAACACTCATGCTCAGATGCATTGAAGATAAGCCCGAAGCCCCGATACCTCAATGCACATGCTCAAGTCCATAACAACTGAGCATGTGATCATGGTATTCATGCTCAAATACCCAACACTCAAGCCCGAGTTCACAAAGGTTGTGTACAGGTCCATTGAGGCTAGGCTCGAGACCCTGGTGCCCCACTCAAGTCCATCAAGGTGGGTTTTGGGACATAGGTGCCCGTGCCCAAATCCTCAGTGCCCAACTCGAGCTCTAGGAGGCTAGACTTGGAATTCTAGTGCTTGTACCCAGTTTCCCAACTGCCTATGTGCAAGTTAGTGATGTCCAAATAGTGTATGTTTATACAGGAAAATCAAATTAGATTTTTCGTACCAAAATAATGAAAATATTTTTCAATTTATTTTAAGGTTTTAGCAAACATCAAATTTCTAGAAAACATTCTTTACCAAAAAAAAAAAAATTCTAGAAAACATTTTTCACAAATATCACATTTTCTGTAAAACAAACAAAACATTAATATCATTCTCAAAACTGCAGTCGGAACAATGGAAAGGGAGAAAAATCAGACATGGTTCGAAAATGATATGAAATCTAGAATTAAAAATTTTATATAATCACATATTATATGATTGAACTTAAAACCATACCAAAAAATTAATTAGTAGATGTTAAATAGAAGTTTATAAATTAATTTGTAAAATATCTTGATGATATATATGAGATATTACACTCATGCTTAATTATCAAAATGACAATTATTACAATGTCATATTTATTTTACATAATTGTTGACACCTAATTTTGAGGCTCATTTTTTGCTAAAAAATAAAAATAATAAAATGCATAGCATATAGATATTAGGAGGCATATTTCATTTAAGTATACATTTGTCGAGCCTTGGACGGGATGCAATTGCGAAGAATGAGAAGTTGTCGAAAATGGAGATGCGGACGGCCTTGTTATTGCCAAAGATAGCGATGGGGACAATTTCACATCTGGCTGTGGCCTCGAAACATCTCCAGTCCACTGGACGGCAAAACGGGGTCAAGCTCATTAAAAGGTTATGATGATCGCACCCTTTTAATGCCAGAATTTTAATTCTGTTAAGCGAAAGTTTTGACCCATTGACCCATGCAAAAATTCTTTCAACTTTGTGTGGACACGTGACTTTCAGCAATTAAGGAAAGGAAGGATGCGGTGAAGATGTTTTTAAGGAAACGAAAGCTGGTAGAGAATAAGAAAGAAAAGGGATATTGTAACACCCCAAAACCCCCTTGAGGCTATTACAGTCCTACTTGCCTGTCCTTTGAGAGCTAAAAATTCTTGGGCTCTCCCTTTTTTTTTTTTTTTTTAACAAATGAACGATCCCAGCGCACATCAAATAGCGGAAGCGGAATCAATCCTCCCTCCAAGCATAAAAGGAACAATGCACACAACTAAACAAGATAGGATACTAGAAACTGGTTCTCTTATTTATATAGTTAAATGATGGATGCTTCCTGTTCTTTTCGGGGTAGGATATACATCAAAAGAAAACCTCAAAAGTCCTACCCTTCCTCAAAGAAACCCTATACAAGCACTATTCATCTCACAAGATCCGGTTTAAACAAAATCCCTCCATCCTCCTCCAGCTCTAACTCACGGCCTATCTCCCTCCAGGCGCTCCCCCTCCAGGCGCTCTAGGGGTCAACGGTGGTAGCATACCTCGGATCACTCCATTCTGACAGATGAAGTATGAGATAAACTCTTGGAAAACAGGGCCGCTGTCCAGGCCTGCATCGAATCTCACCAGCACACTCACCCGGATGAACACTAGCCCGCGAACTGTGGGGCTGTCTATGTTGGTGACCCTGACCTCCATGTCGGAGGGAATACCATAGAAAGAGCCGGGAGCAAATGGAGGTAGCGGCATGTCTAGTCTGAAATGTTAGTTCCCAAAAGGGGTGAGTACAACCACTCAGTAGAAATATGATCTCTATGACTACCCATACAATACAACCAAGCATAAAACATCACATGGCAGCAAATAAACAACATCAGAATATCATATGATCATCACAAGTAAGCAATTCAGCTATAGATTTTCAGCCACTCATGCTTTTACATTATTCCCAAGTCATGCGTTCATCAAGCATAAGTGCTTACAAATCAAGCATAGATCATGCATTCGTGCCTTACTAGGTGCACTTTCCACATAATGGTAATGCTCATGCACACATAACAAATTCTTACAATTTTTAATGCAAATTCCGGTACACACCACCCGGCTTCCGGTCACTCCACATTCCGGGCATCTCACACCCAAATCTGGCATCGTGAGGAATTCACGGCACACACCATCCGTGCTTCCGGCATTTAAACTCCCTGGCCGGGCATCTCGCACCCCAACTGGCATCACGAGATATCCACGGCACACACCATCCATGCTTCCGGCATCCCCTACACTCCGGGCATCTCAACTCCGAGGCCATCCAGATTTACTCTCACAGGATGACTGGGCATCCGGCATTTTCACTCCCTGGCCGGGCATCCCGACACTCCCGGGGTATCATCAGCACATACCAACCAATAACCTCTTTCATATACATGACTCATGACATGTTACATGATGCGCAACATACATAACAGCAAGCAATATCACATGTTTCCACTTATATGGCATGAAGATTCACTTAACATGCTCTATTCAATTAGTTACCAACAATTCAACATGCACCGACTTCAAGAATCATCTCAATTGGACGTCAAATGCTTTTTCAAACATTGTGTAACACGCATACATGATAGTTAAGGCTATATGACACATGTTTCATGAAGAAGGCATGTTCTGGTTGTTCTTGTACATAAAGATATTATTCAGCCATGTCCACTCAACACATTCCAAGCAAAACAGTCTGCACAGTCATAAAAAAGATTACAATGTACTATTCAATTGGCTTGTAAAAATGATAAATCTTCACCATATTGATATTAAGACATAGAAGTACCATTTTCATTAAGAGACTATGCTCAAATAATGCTCACACAAGAAGATATATGCTCGGCCAAAACAGATTAGAATTTAGAAATTTCCAGTTTGCACCGCTCACGAACTTCATTAATTTAAAATACCCAATCTCATTCAAAAATTACCAAATCTCAGCATATTATAGCAAAAGGTCTAAAGAACATTTCTCATGAAGGCACAATCATCAAATTCATCCCACATAATTTTATACAAAAATTACAAGCTTCTGGTTTAGCTCTCAAAACGTACAGACTTCACCACCAACGAAATCTCCTCAATTGAGCAACTTAGCCTTCTTCTTTTTCCCTAATTTTTGGATATGTTATAGTTGAGCATGTTTCCTACAACTTTCCTTTAGGAGTCGAAGTAAGAAAATCAAGTAAAAGTCGCCTTACATGCCTTACAAGCCACTGACTTTCCATCAAAACAATCCAGAATCCAAGTCCGTAGGAAAACGTACATTTCACTAGGTTACACCGAATGAAATCAGCTCAATTTTCAGTATGTTGTTCATCAAGATGTCCTTTACATTTCACAAGAAGAGATCAAACAATAATTCCAAACAAAAGGACACATTCAGTAGCTCACAAACAGCAAAGGTCATCAAGCAACTCCGATGAACATCCGGTTCCAAAGAAATTCGTTTTCACCCCTCTAATCTCATTCAAATCACTTCAAATTCGACTATGTTATAGCTCAAGATGTGTTCTAAAACTTATATGAGGGAATGAAGGTCCGATTTCAACCCTAAACACACCTATGGACGCATGCAAGCTACTGGCGCAAAATTGTTTTCTCAAACCGATTGTACCCATCTCAAACTTTCTCCAAAATCACCAAATTCCAACCATTCAATTCACGATTTTTGGCCATCACACACCAAAACAACATGCATAGGTAGGTAAGAGATCATTCTTGCCTCAAGATCAAGCAGAAATGGTGAAGGAACGGCTCGGCTAGCTCTCGGTTCTCCTTCTTTCTCCTTCTTCTTCTTTTCTCCTTCGTTTCTCTCTCTCTCTCTCTCTCTCTCTCTCTCTCTCTCAAGTCGACGAAGAAGCTTCATAAACCGGTGGCTTCCCCTTTTATACTTCAATTAATCATCATTAGACCTCAATGATGAGTTGCCATGCAGCTTGACACTTGGCAATTTCCTTGGACAGCTTAAGATTTTCCCCTTTGGCTTGCAATAGAAGCCTCGGCCGAGAGAGAGTCCCTCCTTGGCGTCACTTGGCCGGCCTATTTCCTCCTCCTCTTGGGCCCACATTAAGCCCAAGTCCATCATACCTTAATGCCAAAATTAATCCTCCTAATTCTAGCTTATACATGTTCAATTATAATTTACTAACTTAGCCATATAATATAGCTACCTTGTCAATCCAAAATGATTTAATTGTGGCTCAATAGTCCAATGACTAAAATCTCACCACATTTCCATTGATCAGCCACAATCATCATATCTTCAAAAGTTGTCCAAATTTTGGGATGCCACAGATATGCGCGATGAAGGAATCAATATATTAGTGTTTATGCTACATTATTTTAAAACAAGAAAGGATGCACCATCAAGGAAATTGCACACATCCGTAAGGGAAATGAATTCTTTGCATCAACTCAAGGACAAAGAAAAAAATATTATTGGATATACCCATTGATCTATTCACAGCAAGAAAGGGGAGAAATCGACAAAACTTGCAAGAAAATATTCAATTTGAAGAAATAAAATCAAAAGGGGAATATTCAGCACGTAATCAATCAACTTGGAGCTGCCATATTATAAATAGAGCAGTAAACTGAGTGATGGGGGGACTCCGAAACATACACAGAGAATACACGAGAGAGAGAGAGAGAGAGTGGCGGTTTTATTCCTTGAGAGTGAGCCTTCCTAGCTGCGATTGAGGGCTGAAAGATCGATGCATCCATGCAATTGAGAGAATTCTGAATTCCAGAGAGAGATACGTGAGAGAGGGAGAGCGTGGGTCTTCTTGGTCAATTCTCGTCCAAGACTCACGCCGACGTTCCTACCGCGGTGCATCTGTCGTCCGCGATACATTGTCAACAAGCTGCCATCTTGTTGGAGTTATTACTCGACCACTTGACGATGCCACCGCAGCCCCTTCATCGTTGATGTCATTGCAGTATCGCTCCTCATAGTTGCTGATCCTCCACTAACGAACGCTTCCTAGAGCTACCCCTCGCGAGGAGATCGCTGCCTCATCGAGTTGACAATCTTATTGTGTTTCTGTTTTGCAGTAATTTTCCCTTTCGCTGTTCTAGTCTTCTTGAGGCCGCCCCCTTGCCGTGTTGGTCATCCTCGTTGACTTTGCTAAGCCGAATTAGCGAAGCATCAGTCACCGCCCGAAATTTGCTGTTGCTCACTAAGCGAGGCACCATCTTTGAGCAGCACGTCATCTTGAGCCGCCACCCCTCGAGAAATCCGTACCCGGGAATAAGTAAAATTCTTAGGCTAAATTTAGTTTGAGTATTCGAACTCATAGTTTTTTTTATTATTCTAACTTGATTTGCTTTGATTTATTTTTATCATTAGGAAATTTGTCATACTAAATCATAATAATCAAAATTTTGAGCCGCGAGACGTCGGATTAGATTTTTAATTATTTTGACTTTTTCGTGATAAATTCGTGAATTACTTTGCATCATTGAGATAATATGTCATTGATTTACATGGATGTTTTTTATTATTTTGGCGTGTTATTGTTATTTGCTCATCGCATATCATGCATCATATTAGATATTTAGGTCTAAATACATTTCATATTTGAAGCAACGCATTTTAGTTATTTTTTTTAATATTCATGTAGAATCGGGATGATTTTCCTTTAATAAAAACCAAAACAAAAAAATGTTATTTAGGTTGTACAAATTTCATAATGTGCACATTACATGTTGCGTTTTAATTAGTGGGTTATAGATTACTGTTTTAACATTCTCATCATGTAGTATTTTTAAAAAAATATAAAATAAAAATGTCAAAAATTAGCATTGCATCATTACGTTACTTTTCTTTTAATTAAAAAAAAAGAAGAAAACACAAAAGTCATTTATTTGTTTAGTTAATAGGTTAGTTTATAGTTAATCCCATTTCATGTCATCATTGTTTAGTGTAGGTTGCATACATTAAAAAAATCATAAAAGAACATGCATATAGAACCATTATATCATTCATCCCATATCTTTAGGATTATGTAAATAAGATTGCATTATATAGTAATAGTTCTAGTCATGCCATATGAATTGCATCTCACATATCATTAAAGTAAATTCATGCATATCATAGGATTACATTTAATTAGATATCATGTTATTTAGAAAATCATGTTTAGGGTATGCATTTTCATTAGCATTTTTGTAAGGTCGTAGTTTATAATTTCTTATGAATCCATCACTTTAGTTTATTGAATGTTATTGATTGTGCACCCGCCTGACCACCATTTGCATATTAGTTAACTTAGGTTAAAATTAATCAATATTGCCTGCAAAATTATTTTTTTTTAAAAATAAAGGTACCGAAAGGGCGTTAGATATTTCTAGCGTAACCATGTCCCCGGACTTAATGAATCTCTGGTTCGCAAAAATAAAGTATTCTCCCATACTTTATTTGGGTTCCTAACCAACCCTAATTGGTTAGTGGCGACTCTAATTTGAGTATGATTGCATGTTTAAATGAGATAATTTCTTGTATCAAGTCGCGATTGGTAGGACTTGGGAGGGTCCGTGCCAAGTCTTCGGACTTAGTAATCCAATAGCCTTCTTTGAATAAAAATTTCACTCTCGGGAAGGTCGCGACAGCTTGGCGACTCCGCTGGAGAGATTTAAAACTCATAGTGGACATAGGCCTGTTTCTTTTTTTTATAAAATATTTTGTTTGGCAGCATGGAAACAAGGTACGCTCCTAACATGAAGTGTTAAATGTTTTTACAGAAAGGAGGAATAAGGGGAGTAGTGCTTGTTGACTCTTTGTTTTGCAGGAAGGTGTTGGGATTGAATGTTTTTCTTATGTATTGAAGTGTTGCTTGCATTATAAATTGTTGTGCATGATTTTCAAATTATTTTAGCACTACAATTTGCACCCACAACCTGCCGTCGGACCTGGACCGCACTTAAGGATTCTAGGATGGTGTTGAGAAATGGATCAACCTTGAACGCGAGACCGCGATGTAGAGGTTGCCTTTCTCAACCCCGAAAATTTTTCATGGTGTCAAATGTGTTTGTTCATATCCGTGAGATTTGCGTGATTATTGGACATTCCATTCGACCGAGCCGGGGTTCGGGGGACTTGACACGTTAATGCGAGATTGCAACGGTCAGATCATCCCCTTAGCTCCACTTTGTTAAGCCATCTAGATAGAAATCGAGCCTCACATTTCATGCGCCTATCTATGTGGTTGCCATTTTCCTTTGTGAAGTAAGTATTCTTACCTTATATTATGCAATCTATTTACTTTATTGCACCTTTTTTGGTCCATGACATTAGGTCGATCGTAAAGCTTAATCTATATACAATGGGGAGATCCGATGTTCAATTTGTTCCAACTCCAAAGATTGAGCTCAAAGGGTGGTGGAATAAATTAAGTAAAGAAGGTCAAGATTATGTGGAATCGATATTGGGACGACTCATCCCCCTTTTGGATATTGGAGTCCATAGTGGTGTTTTGCAAGCTATCTCACACTTTTGGTGTCCTGAGACGGCTACTTTTATTTTTGGTAAGAACGAGCTAACGCCGACATTAGAAGATTATAGCGTTATCATAGGAATGCCCATTGAGACTGAACTTGTTAGGCCACCTCTTGGTATGGAGCCCACATCGATTTTATCTCAATTTCTAAGAATTGAAACTGATGAGGTTAAGAAAGTTTTGAAAGCTAATTGTAACGCATGCCCATTCTCTTTTTTGGCTGATCATTTTTTAAATCAATCTTCAATGCGCCAAAAAGGTAGGATATTCATCTTAGCATTCTTTGGATTTATAATCTTTCCTCATCGACATAATGCCATAAATCCTTCAATTGCATGGGTGGTCAGACAAGCATGCACTGGCATGAACTTTATAAATATGATTTTGGCCGAGACATTTTTGTTCCTCAACCGTTTTAAACAAAATGGAGGAAAAATCATGAATGCCTCTCCTGAATTTTTACAAATTTGGTTTCTTTCTCACATGAGGGAGTTTGGTCGTTTCATGCGTCGAGGTGAAATTGATGATTAAAATCACCCAATAAAGAGGTTTTCAACCTTAGAGAAAACGTATACCGGAAAATCATTTTCTGATTGGGTAATTTTTCTAAAAGATCCAGATCTCAAGGGTTTCCTATGGTATGCTAAATGGTTCCATGTTAGCGTGGCTCGTTTTTCTCACATGACAGATAATCCAATTCCACTGATGGGAATTACTGGTGCAACGTCTTACTATCCTTATAGAGTGGTCCGCCAGTATCGAGTGCTCCAAGATATCCCACCTCCTCTTCGAGTAGGTTTGTTTCAAGCCTGTTTCATGCACAAGGATCACAAATACCTCGATAAGATCGAGCGTCTTGAAAATGCATGGAAGGAATGCCGCCCGAAAAAATAGTGGTGCCTAGAAGATTGAAAGAAAAAGAGAGGGTTTTTCATGCCTCGGATTATTATATCCACCATCATGAGATCCCTCAAGCTCTACTTCCCGTGATACCTGAAGTGACCATGAAGCCCACTCGTAAAGCACAAATTGAACATCTTGAAGAAACGGTGGAAAGGAAGGAGGCTCGAATCTCTGAGTTGGTTCGGCAAAACAAGAAGCTTCGAAAGACTGCGATCTCCCAATTGTATATAGAAAAGAGTCGCTAAGATTTAGGAGTTTAATAATGGTTTTAGGGCGTTATTTCAATTTCTTAGATTGATGTTTTAGGAATTTAATTTCTTAGGGAGTCATTTGTTTTTGGAATTGATTTCACTTAATAAACGATCAACCGTTGTCATGGACCAATCTCATTTGTTATGATACTTACTGTATTTTTTTTTCATAGGTAGCATCACGACTCATTCAAGATCGCCAATCCGTACTCGTTCCAGAGCAGCCATGGCTGATAACACCGAACAAACACGTGTTGCTGAACAAACTCGCATCACTGTCCTCGAATCGGAGATGAAACAAGTCCTGAATGTTCTTGAGCAGCTCTCTAAACAAATCGAGTCTCTCATAGCCCCGCTAGCTCCACAAGTTGAAGTGGTGTTGCCACAACATGCTCCCATGGCCATCCAAGAGACAAAGGCAGGGGAGCGTGGCCGATCCAAGAGACAAAGGCAAGAATACATTCGCAATTGGAACGTTAACCTCTAATGATGCTTCCGGGGAGAAAAATTATTAATGCGCCTCAAATTGTTGATGAGGAGGAACAAGTGATACACTCGGCTGTATCAAGACTGAGCAAGAAAAACGCATGGCGAAAATCGAGGAGAAACTCAAGCAACAAGCGGGGGGTCGTTTATCCAAGGCCCAACCGATTTGTCCCACTATGCAAAGGTCAAGATGCCGAAGAAGTTCAAAATGCCGGACTTTGAAAAGTATAATGGCACCTCTTGCCCGAAGATCCATCTGCAGACTTATGTGGTCAGGATGACCCAATATGTTGATAACATCCCCTTGATGATTCAACAATTTCAAGCAAGCTTGACAGACCGGCGCTTCGGTGGTACATCATGAAGGAAATTAATTTGCTTGAGACTTGGGAGGATTTGACTGATGCCTTCTTCAAGCAATATAAGTACAATATTGATGTCACTCCATCTCGAGAGGATTTACTTCGCACCGAAAAGAAGAAGACGGAATCTTTCAAGACATATGTCATGAGATGGAGGACCGTAGCTGCTCAAATTACTCCGGAGCCAACAGAAAAAGAGCTGATGGATTTGTTCATGAAAACACTTCCACCTGAGTATCGAAATCGAATGCTGGGATCGACTGCTGAGTCATTCAATCAACTAATCCCTGTCGGCGAGCGAATTGAAGTAGCCCTGCGTGATGGATGGGCCTCTGATCAAACTGGCTCGCATAGGAGAATTCCATTCAAGAAGGATAAGGAACCTGTAGCAGAGGTTAACGTGGCCTACGTTCAACCACCCGCCCTGCCTTTAACACTCAACAGGGAGGAGCACGACCGTTCTTTGGCCAGTAGAGGAACTCTTCCAGGCGTCAATTTACGCCTCTTCCTAAACCTTTGTCAAAAATCTTGCCGACTCTTCAAAAGAAATGATTACTCGCTAAGGAGCCTAAGCGACCTAATCCCGAGCGTTTCCCCAACTTTGATCCTTCTAAAACATGCGCTTACCATATGGAGGAGGTAGGGCATTCTGTTGATGATTGCTATACAATGCGACACAAAATCTAAAATCTGTTGGATGCTAAGGTGGTCTCATTCCGCGATGCACAGCCGAACATCCAGAATAACCCACTCCCGGACCACCCAGAAGCTGTGAATGCCATTTTCAGTTTCAATGCTGGTTGAAGGAAGAGCTTGAAAGTACATGTAGATGATGTTTATAGTGGTTTAGTCCAAGCTGGGTAATACCCAGACACAGAAAAGCCTACCATGTCTCAGAAGGTGCAAAGAGTTCAAACAATGCACAAGAAGGGGATGATTGTTTACGCAGATCAGGCCGACACAATTTCGACTATCACTCCAATCATTATTGATCTGGAGGAGGAGTTTTCTGATTTTAAGGATGAGTTTGCTGGCTTAAATGTTGGAGCTAATGATTCCATAGCTCTTGACATGCCACTGTTGGAAGATGCGTCAGATGAATATGGATTAATCATTAATGAGGTGCCACCGTCAGATGATAAAGAATTGATTCTTGATGTTACGCAACCCTATGCGTATACAAATGATAAGGCGGTACCATGGTGTTATGATGCGGAGATAGATGTGGTCACTCGATTAGGACGCACTTATGCTCAGGCCAACTCACAACTTGTCAAGCCAGTTACCGATGAGGAGGCTAAAGAATTTTTAGCCGTAATTAAGGCAAGCGAGTATAATGTAGTGGACCAACTTCACAAAATGCCGGCACAGATCTCCATATTAGAGTTGCTTTTGACATCGGAGAAACATCAAAAGTCCTTGATGAAAGTCCTTAATGAATTACATGTCCCGGAGTCCATTGAACCTGAGAAGTTGGAGGAATTTGTGGGGACCATTTTGTTAAAGGACCAGATTACTTTCTCAGATGATGAAATCCCAGATGAAGGAGCAGGGCATGGCAAGGCCCTTTATATCTCAGCCAAGTGTCGAGATACCTTGGTGTCCCGCGTACTCATTAATAATGGATCAGCTCTGAATATATGCCCTCTAGCAACCCTAAAGCGTCTTGGTTATGATTTGGGGAAAATGCACATGGCTAAGACCTCTGTCCGAGCATTTGACGGGAACAAAAAAGAAGTAGTTGGGGAAGTTGATTTAGACCTGCAAATAGGGCCAGTGTTATTTAATGCAGTTTTTCAGGTCTTGGACATACCTACAGCATTCAATTTCTTGTTAGGTCGTCCATGGATTCATGCAGCAAAAGTAGTTTCTTCGAGTTTTCACCAGAAAGTGAAGTTTGTGATGGAAGGGAAGCTTATTACGGTCTGAGGAGAAGACGAGTTCAAAATTTATCACGAGACCGCTATCCCGTATATTGAACCAGATTATAAAGAAGAATCCAGTTTCCAAGCATTTGAGTTGGTTTCGACCATTCATGTTGCTCAAGGCACTACCCTACCCACTCCTAGATTGTCAAAGTCATCGATCATGGTAGGCAAAATCATGGTAGGAAGTGGCTTTACTCTGTGTACTTGGTTTAGGTCGACATGGTCAAGGCACTCGCCAACCAATTGAGGCTGGGCAGAATTCATATACAAGAGGATTAGGCTATCGTGGTAGAGGTGGACGACCTTGTGGAGGAAGGGGGCGAGGACAATCTGGCTTTATTATACCCCATATTAGGTCCACATTCCCTGGGCCTGCAAAGATGATGCATGAAGAAGAAGGAGCGATTGATAGCTGTGTTCAACACTATAGGCCTCCGATTCTTGCCGACATTGATGTTATTCATGTTGAAGAGGGAGACAAGCTGGTTGTAGACATCACTCGATCCATTGGAAAAGATAACACCACTCGATCCACTAGGAGAATTTTAATTAATTGCACATTCCTCTCGGAAAAGATGACACACTCGAAGGGATGATCGAACTATTCGAGGAGAATTTAGTGTTTGCCATTGACGAAGCTCAAGAGTGCAGCCCTGTGCACATTTGTTTTAATGAAGATGAAGCGCCAAGTCCAAGTTATGCGGACCAAGATGATTCAACGGATATTCAACGTAGTTGGGAGCAGCAAGAAAATTCAAAACCAGTCACCGCTGGACAGACCATCACTATAAATCTTAGTGACACAGAAGATACCAAGGAGGTCACAATCGGGGCAGACTTGACCAAACCTAAAGCTCAACGCTTGACCCAGTTGCTGAAGGAATACCGGGATGTCTTTACCTGGCCTTATGCTGATATGCCGAGTCTGGATCCATCCATTGTTGAACATTGTCTCCCGACTAATCCTGATGTACCTCCGAAGAAGCAAAAATTACGGAGAGTTAAGCCGGAACTTTCCAAGAAAATAGAGGAGGAAGTCATGAAGCTCCTTGACGTGAAATTCATCGAGGTATCACAGTATCCTGAGTGGATAGCAAACATAGTGTCAATGCCGAAAAAAGATGGTCGCATTAGAGTCTGCGTCGACTATAGAGACTTGAACAAAGCTAGCCCCAAAGATGATTTTCCACTGCCTCACATTGATGTTCTCGTGGATAGTACCGCAGGCTTTGAGCTCTTTTCTTTTATGGATGGATTTTCTGGATATAATCAGATCAGGATGAGTGAAAAAGACAAAGAAAAAACGGCAGTCATCACCCCATGGGGAACCTTTTGCTATAGGGTCATGCCTTTTGGCCTTAAGAATACCGGGGCAACATATCAACGGGCTATGGTAGCGCTTTTCCATGATATGTTGCACAAAGAGGTGGGAATATATGTTGATGATATGATTGCCAAAACCCGACAAGGGGAAGATCACGTTAAGACCTTAAAGAAGTTATTTGAACGGCTTCGTGAATTCAAATTACGTCTTAATCAAGCAAAGTGTGTGTTTGGAGCAACTTCTAGCAAATTATTGGGTTTCATGGTCAGTGGTAGGGGCATTGAGATTGATCCCTCAAAAGTTAAAGCAATTTGTGATTTGCGCCCTCCAACCACGGTGAAAGAAGTCCGAAGTCTTTTAGGGAGATTGAACTATATAGCTCGGTTCATCTCCCAGCTCTCTGAAACTGCCAAGCCTTTCTTCAAGCTTCTCAAAAAGAATGCACAAGTTAAATGGGATGACGAATGCCAAGAAGCATTTGAAGAGTTGGAGCGATATTTGATGAATCCACCGATACTCGTTCCTCCAACACCAGGGCAACCTTTAATTCTCTATCTCACAATTAATAGAGAGTCATTGGGGGCAATGCTGGCTCAAAAAAGATCGACAGACAGGAAGGAATGTACCATTTACTACTTAAGCAAAAAGTTCTCGACAATAGAAATGAACTACTTGATGTTGAGAAGACGTGTGCCACTCTAGTATGGGTTCTACACAGACTGCGGCAATACACCTTGCATTACCAAACATTTCTAGTCTATGAGAATGACTCTATCAAGTACATGTTAGAACAGCCAGCTTTGGTGGGGAAATTAGCGAAATGGCAAATCCTGATTTCTGAGTTTGATGTGCAAAGTGTACCGCAGAAATCAGTGAAAGGTCGAGTAATTGCAGATATGTTAGCAAATGGCACTATGCAGGATGAAGATGAGTACGATTCTCTAGATGATCGCATTTTGACAATGGAAAGAGAGTCGCGGACTATGTTCTTTGACGGCGCAGTTAAAATATCCGGGTCCGGCACTGGAGCGGTTATGATTTCTCCTGATGGCCAACACTATCCTGTAGCTGCAAAGTTGATATTTCCTTGCACCAACAACATAGCTGAATATGAAGCATGTATTCTCGGCCTGCAGGTAGCCATTGAAATGGAGATTAGCAAATTGAAGGTGTTTGGTGATTCGACACTTATTATCCTCCAGACTATTGGAAAATGGAGAACTATAGATGCCAAATTGTTCCCTTACCATGATTACCTGGAAGACCTTGTGAAGGAGTTTGACGAGATATCATTCGAATACTTGTCAAGGTCCCATAATCAGTTTGCAGATGCACTTGCAACTTTGTCGTCTATGCTCAAAGTTATAGAAGAACTAGAAATTGCACCTTTAAAGATTGAAGTGCTTGCGAAGCCAGCCTATTGCATGGTAGTGATAGGAGAGCCAGATGGAAAACCATGGTACCATGACATCATGACCTACATCCAAATGCGAGAGTTCCCAGAAGGTAGCAATCCAGCTGACCGGAAGCATCTTATGAAACATGCCTCCAAATTCTTTATCAGTGGGGATACATTATACAAACGGTCCTTTGACTCCGTCCTACTTAGATGCGTCGATGCCAAAGAAGCCACTCATTTGATGGAAGAAATACATGAAGGAGTGTGTGGGCCTCACATGAGCGGCCACATGTTAGCAAAGAAGATTATGAGGCTAGGTTACTTTTGGCTGACCATGGAGACTGATTGCATTCAACATGTCCGGAGTTGTCACCGTTGTCAGATTTATGGAGACAAGATAAATGTTCCTCCAAATGAGCTGCATCAATTGTCGGAACCGTGGCCTTTTTCGATGTGGGGCATCGATGTAATCAGCCCAATTAACCCAAAAGCTTTGAATGGTCATCGTTTCATTCTTGTCGCCATCGATTATTTCACAAAATGGATAGAGGCAGCCTCTTAAGCAATTGTTACCGCAAAGAATGTCGTGAAATTCGTGCGACGTGATATCATTGCCCATTATGGCGTGCCTGAAGCCATCATCACAGACAATGGGACGAACCTAAATAACAAGCTTGTCAATGGTTTGTTCAGGGAGTTCAAAATTCATCATTTGAATTCATCGCCTTATCGCCCTCAAATGAATGGTGCGGTTGAAGCAGCGAATAAGAACATCAAGAAAATTCTGGCAAAGACAGCTGATAACTATCGTGACCGGCATGAAAGGCTCCCTTACGCTCTGATGGCGTATAGGACTTCAATTCGTACCTCTACTGGGGCAACTCCTTTTTCTCTGGTGTATGGTATGGAGGCAGTCTTACCGGTTGAGGTAGAAATCCCTTCTCTAAGAGTACTGTCTCAGTGTAAGCTGACGGATGCTGAATGGACATAGCAGAGGTATGACCAACTCAACATGATTGATGAAAAACGGCTGAAAGCCATATGTCATGGCCAGTTTTATCAACAACGTGTGGCTAAGTCTTTCAATCGGAAGGTTTGCCCAAGACATTTCAAGGTTCATGATTTGGTGCTACACAAGATGCTGCCGATTAACCTCAATCCCCGCGGCAAGTTCACTCCAAATTACATGGGGCCATACGTCGTGAAGAAAGTACTTCCTGGAGGTGCTTTAATCTTAGCAGAAATGGATGGGCGGGAATTCATGAATCCTGTCAACTCTGATGCTGTAAAGAAGTACCATCCATGAATAAAAAGAGCTCGTAAAAGCCTTTCTCTCGATCAAAGTTGGTCAAATCTTTAGTGTGTAATGATGTATGTTTTATCTTTGCAGGTGCGAAGAACGCATATGAATGACGGTGTCCACTATCTTTGTAAGGAACCTCTATGAGCTCCCTTACAAAGAGGGGGCAAGACATGGACACCTAATGCCTTTGACTTTATGATCTGAGGTGTCATTATAGAATGCTTTCAAATTCCACTTGAATTTTATCAAAATGGATAATTTAGTGAAAGATGTCGAGTTACTTGATCATGCTAAATGGGGCGTGAAAGGCAAGCCTTATCCCATACACAGTCCCTTGTCTATACATTGTGAGGTGAGTATGGAAACATTTTGTTTTTCAAGGCGAAGAATTTTCTTGCAAGAAGTACAACAGCTGAAATGACAAGAGGCAGTTCATTTCCCTACTAATGAACCCTTGTTCAACCCATTCTTTGAGCCCAAATACTTGAAGAATTTCTTTCATACTACCCCTGTCAAGGACCACCCCACATTGGGGCAAGTTGGAGGTAAGACAACATTATGAGGTGAGAAAATGAAAAGAATTTTTCTTGCTCTCACGTGTATCAATCTTCAAGTCGTGCTATTACATTGAATTCATGTGGTAATTTAAGTGCCTTAGGACGACGGAGAGCATTTCTTTCTCTATCCTACACACTTTTATCCATTGCTTAGCCCATTTGAGCCTATGAATTCCTTTCACATTAAACCTAGTTGATGATCATCCCCCACACTGGGGCAAGACAAAAAAAATCATTCAGGAAACATGGCTTGCAATGCTGATGAAAAATGAAGGCTGTGTGAGTCTAAAAGTGAGTGCAAAAAAAAGGGGCATGAAAAAGTAGTGTGCTTGGTAAAAGCAAGGCCAATGCCCAAAAAAAAAATCAAACATTGGTTGAAGCCGTACCCCCCAATAATGTGGTACCAAAAATACTCAAATATTGCAATCAATGGAGTTGTGATATAAAAAAAAAAAATTCTCGAAAATGGAGAAGAAGAAAATTGGTGGAAGTGTCAAGATGATCACCAACTCTGACCCCTTAAACACTTTTTGAGCCTAACGATCCTTTTGTTTCTCAACCCATGAACCCAGCCTATGTTACGTCCCTTACAAAGTCTCTTCAGATTAGGGCACTTAAGTTAACATAGAGGTTCGCATGTTTTAAGCATTGCTCGAAGAAGTGCGAGCAGGACTACTTCTTTCTCATTTTTATAGGGTTCTTGAATTGTAAACCCGGAGATGATTACAGAATTATTCTTTCAATTACCTTGACTCAAAGAGTTCCTTTTGTTAAGCCTTTGACCAAGCCCACATTACAGTACCTATCAAAGACCTCTCAGATCAAACTCTTGTCGACAAGATGATGATAAGATTGAGTGATATATTCCCGCATCAATGGTCAGGACAAATGAGCCCTCCTAAATGAGAGCGAGTGAAAAGCCTTTTCACACCAAAAGTGTCTCATTTAGCATGTTCAAGAGATTCACAGATTAGTAAAAATTGTCTTAATGATAATTTTTCTAGTGGAAGTTTTTCTTAAAAAAAAAGGGGGGCATCATGCAAGGACCTTCATTGAATTTTAAAAAAAAATGATGAAATGAATTTTTCTTTGAAACCCTGAATTTGAATACTTGATGAGAATTCTAAGTACCCATTTATAAAATGTTTTCAAATGTCTAGTGTGAATTCCAGATATTTGAATCTTTAAACGCTTGATGTGACTTCCAAGTGTTTAGTAAATATTTCCAAATATCTAGTATGGATTCTGGATATTTGAACCTTTAAACGCCTGATGTGACTTCCAAGTGTTTGTCTTTTCCAAATATCTGATGAGATTTCCAGATGTTCAGTAAATGTTTTCAAATGTCTGACATAATGTTTAGATTTTTGAAATTTCAAGTACTTGATGCAATTTCCAGTGCTCGAATCGATGAGAATTCCGACCCTAAAGACTCTGAACCTTTTAATCATCTGAAGGGAGTTCCAGATGATTGTCAGGTGTCATAGGAATCATTTCATACCAAAGTCCACGGACAGGTACAAGGTACATGTTCTTCTTTGCATTTGCATTTCATTGGTCATAGACACATGGAAATCTATGTTCATGACCAAATCATTGCATTTACATGGCATTCTTTATTGCATGACCTTACATTCATTGGAGTTCATTTGTTTTTTTTTTAAAAAAAAAGGAATCCAATTTCCAACCAAAAAAAAAAATCATTCATTGCTTAAGCATGGCCAAAATTAGGTCTCAATTTGTCTCTGAAGGCAACCTCTGCGAGCTCACCTTCAAAGAGGGGCAGCTGTTGACACCTAATTTTGAGGCTCATTTTTTGCTAAAAAATAAAAATAATAAAATGCATAGCATATAGATATTAGGAGGCATATTTCATTTAAGTATACATTTGTCGAGCCTTGGACAGGATGCAATTGCGAAGAATGAGAAGTTGTCGAAAATGGAGATGGGCCTTGTTATTGCCAAAGATAGCGATGGGGACACAATTTCACATCTGGCTGTGGCCTCGAAACATCTCCAGTCCACTGGATGGCAAAACGGGGTCAAGCTCATTAAAAGGTTATGATGACCGCACCCTTTTAATGCCAGAATTTTAATTCTGTTAAGCGAAAGTTTTGACCCATTGACCGATGCAAAAATTCTTTCAACTTTGTGTGGACACGTGACTTTCAGCAATTAAGGAAAGGAAGGATGCGGTGAAGATGTTTTTAAGGAAACGACAGCTGGTAGAGAATAAGAAAGAAAAGGGATATGCGTGATGAAGGAATCAATATATTAGTGTTTATGCTACATTATTTTAAAACAAGAAAGAATGCACCATCAAGGAAATTGCACACATCCGTAAGGGAAATGAATTCTCTGCATCAACTCAAGGACAAAGAAAAAAATATTGTTGGATATACCCATTGATCTATTCACGGCAAGAAAGGGGAGAAATCGATAAAACTTGCAAGAAAATATTCAATTTGAAGAAATAAAATCAAAAGGGGAATATTCAGCACGTAATCAATCAACTTGGAGCTGCCATATTATAAATATAAATAGAGCTGTAAACTGAGAGACGGGGGGACTCCGAAACATACACAGAGAATACACGAGAGAGAGAGAGAGTGGCAGTTTTATTCCTTGAGAGTGAGCCTTCGTAGCTGCAATTGAGGGCTGAAAGATCGATGCATCCATGCAATTGAGAGAATTCTGAATTCCAGAGAGAGATACGTGAGAGAGGGAGAGCGTGGGTCTTCTTGGTCAATTCTCGGCCAAGACTCACGCCGACGTTCCTACCGCGGTGCATCTGTCGTCCGCGATACATTGTCAACAAGCTGCCATCTTGTTGGAGTTATTACTCGACCATTTGACGATGCCACCGCAGCCCCTTCATCGTTGATGTCATTGCAGTATCGCTCCTCATAGTTGCCGATCCTCCACTGACGAATGCTTCCTGGAGCTACCCCCGCGAGGAGATCGCTGCCTCATCGAGTTGACAATCTTATTGTGTTTCTGTTTTGCAGTAATTTTCCCTTTCGCTATTCTAGTCTTCTTGAGGCCGCCCCCTTGCCGTGTTGGTCATCCTCGTTGACTTTGCTAAGCCGAATCAGCGAAGCATCAGTCACCGCCCGAAATTTGCTGTTGCTCACTAAGCGAGGCACCATCTTTGAGCAGCACGTCATCTTGAACCGCCACCCCTCGAGAAATCCGTACCCGGGAATAGGTAAAATTCTTAGGCTAAATTTAGTTTGAGTATTTGAACTCATAGTTTTTTTTATTATTCTAACTTGATTTGCTTTGATTTATTTTTATCATTAGGAAATTTGTCATACTAAATCATAATAATCAAAATTTTGAGCCGCGAGACGTCGGATTAGATTTTTGATTATTTTGACTTTTTCGTGATAAATTCGTGAATTACTTTGCATCATTGAGATAATATGTCATTGATTTACATGGATGTTTTTATTATTTTGGCGTGTTATTGTTATTTGCTCATCGCATATCATGCATCATATTAGATATTTAGGTCTAAATACATTTCATATTTGAAGCAACGCATTTTAGTTATTTTTTTTTAATATTCATGTAGAATCAGGATGATTTTCCTTTAATAAAAACCAAAACAAAAAAATGTTATTTAGGTTGTACAGATTTCATAATGTGCACATTACATGTTGCGTTTTAATTAGTGGGTTATAGATTAGTGTTTTAACATTCTCATCATGTAGTACTTTTTAAAAAATATAAAATAAAAATGTCAAAAATTAGCATTGCATCATTGTTACTTTTCTTTTAATTAAAAAAAAAAAAGAAAACACAAAAGTCATTTATTTGTTTAGTTAATAGGTTAGTTTATAGTTAATCCCATTTCATGTCATCATTGTTTAGTGTAGGTTGCATACATTAAAAAAATCATAAAAAAAAATCATAAAAGAACATGCATATAGAACCATTATATCATTCATCCCATATCTTTAGGATTATGTAAATAAGATTGCATTATATAGTAATAGTTCTAGTCATGCCATATGAATTGCATCTCACATATCATTAAAGTAAATTCATGCATATCATAGGATTACATTTAATTAGATATCATGTCATTTAGAAAATCATGTTTAGGGTATGCATTTTCATTAGCATTTTTGTAAGGTCGTAGTTTATAATTTCTTATGAATCCATCACTTTAGTTTATTGAATGTTATTGATTGTGCACCCGCCTGACCACCATTTGCATGTTAGTTAACTTAGGTTAAAATTAATCAATACTGCCTACAAAATTATTATTTTTTAAATAAAGGTACCGAAAGGGCGTTAGATATTTCTAGCGTAACCATGTCCCCGGAGTTAATGAATCTCTGGTTCGCAAAAATAAAGTATTCTCCCATACTTTATTTGGGTTCCTAACCAACCCTAATTGGTTAGTGGCGACTCCAATTTGAGTATGATTGCATGTTTAAATGAGATAATTTCTTGTATCAAGTCGCGATTGGTAGGACTTGGGAGGGTCCGTACCAAGTCTTCGGACTTAGTAATCCAATAGCCTTCTTTGAATAAAAATTTCACTCTCGGGAAGGTCGCGACAATAATCGTATGGTATGTGCTAACTTTTAGTTATAATCATACATAAATTACTAAAATATATGTAAAAATATTTGATACATTAGAATATATATTTAATCTTATGTGACTATTATAATATTCCCACTGGTTTTGATTGAAGGGTATTTGAGGAATTTTCATACTAATCGTCTCTTATAACTTATGTCATTTATGAAACCCAACAGTGCAATAGGTATTACATTATTTAAACCAAACGGTGTAATATTAATTACAACTTTATTACATTAGAACGTAATAGCCAATATATTATCATCTTATTTCATTGCTGCAATCAAATGAGCCCTTAGATGTTGAATTTCTTTTGAGATGCTTTAAAGAAATTCTCTTATATCCTCCCTTTAGACTAAAAGTTCTTGATTTGATTGGCTTGTTTAGTGAAAAAGAAAAAAGAACTTGACCTTAGCTGTAGGTTTTTTTAGCTACATAAATGGAGTCTCCTTATGAAATGGGGTTTTTTGATTCTTGTTATCGAACTCCTACTGATCTTGATTCCATTATTAAAGAAGACATAGCTTCATAAGTAGAGGGGTATATTTCCAAAAAAAAAAATACGTCACTCATCCAACAATAAAAATATAAATATATCTATGCCGACAGTCGACCAAACACCATGTCTAGAAATAGTATGCCAAGTTTATAAAAGTTAATTTATTGAATACAATGTGACCATTATTGAATGGTTTGAAGATGTTCCAAACCTTCGCAGAGTTTCTTTTTTTTTTTTTTTTTTTTTATCAGAAAAGCCAAGATAACTAGTATTACTGATTGATAGAAGATACACCAAGAACATCAGTGCATAACAAGTCAACAGGAACAGGGGGGGTGGGACAACCAGTCTAGGGGGAGTGCATTCGTGCGACATGCCTTTGACAACCAATCTGCCACTTGGTTTGTATTTCGGTTGCAGTGGGCTGTTTTTATACCTGGGATTCTATTTGCTTTTGCTCTGGCCCGGCCCAAGATTGCTTCAACTTCCCACGTGAGGCCAGTAGAAGTCTTCACTGCGTGCACCACTTCAGAGCAGTTAGAGAGTACTTGAGGAGAGAGAAAGTTCCGAGATTCGATTAGGGTTAGGGCATTGTCCATGGCGAGCGCTTCCACCTGTAGAGTCGAGGCGGCGTCCACCACCTTCGTGATTCCATCGACCACTCTTCCTTGGTGATCTCGACAGATACAAGCTATAGCTGCTCTGTGATTCGGGGGGTTTGTCGCTTCGTTTGCTGCTGCGCCTTCGTTCGGTTCGAGGATGAAGGATGTGTCCAGGTTGATGCAGATCGAGCCCGGAGGAGGGGGATCCCAGTGTTCAGATAAGTATTTTGCTTTTTCCCTCTAAGATGCTTTATGATTTGCTGCTCGGTAACTTTTTGTGAGGGCCTCTGCTCTGTGAATCGTTGTTTGGAGCTTCGGGTGTTGTTTGTTGAAGATAAAGTTGCTTCGCTCCTTCCAAATACTCCATAGCATCACTCCTGTAGCTTCGAATTCGTCACTTGTTGCTGAATTTTCACCAATTTTGCAGAGCCAATCGTCTATTCTCGTGAGGCCGAGTCGGGAGATTTGGATCTGGTGAGGAGCGGACTGCCAAACCTAGCGAGTCCAGGGACAGAGCAGCAACGTGTGCTCGGGAGTTTCGCTTTCACTCTGACAAATTGGACAAAGAGGGGAAGGTATGATAGTGCGGTGATGTAGGTTTTTTGTTGTGGCTAGGGCATTATTGCAGGCATTCCACAAGAAAATTTTGATTTTTGGGAGGATGGTGGAGTTCCAGATGTATTTCCACAGGTTTGGGTTTGTTCTATATGATGATGTTGCTTGTGCCTGCTGTGGATTGCTTGAGGCTTCTTTAAAGATGAAATAGCCGCTTTTGACTGAATATTCGCCAGATTTTGTGTGCATCCAAACCAATTTGTCTACGTCGTCACATCCTCCAATGGTGGTAGCTAGGATTTCCCGAACCCTGTCTTCATAAAACAGAGTATTTATAAGATTTGCATTCCATGTACCTGTTTCTGGATTGATGAGTTCAGAGATTGTGAGTGGCTCATTGCTTGTTGTTTGGCCTGTTATTAGACCACTTTTTAACCATCGATCCTCTCTGATGGATGTATTTTTGCCATTTCCAATCTGATGTATGAGCTGAGGAGCAAGGGAATTTCTGGCTTTGAGGATGCTCTGCCAACCCCAAGATGGACGGGATCCTGTACCAGCCTTCCAAAGATCACAATAAGGGTAGTATAACCCTTTCAATAGTTTTGTTAATATGGAATCTGGGTGTTGAGCAATTCTCCAAGTCTGTTTTGCAAGCATTGCTGTGTTGAAGTGCTGCAAATCTTTAAAACCCAATCCCCCTTCATTCTTCCTAGTTTTCACAGATCCCATTTTTTCCAATGAATGCCTACCTTTTTTTCATTGTTTTTCCACTAGAAGGATGCAACCTTCCTCTCAATTTCCTTGCAAATAGATAGGGGTATTTTAAAAACTGACATGACATATTGTGGGATGGCTTGTATGACTGCTTTTATGAGGATTTCCTTTCCTGCTTTTGATAGTAACCTTTCTTTCCAGCTGTCCAGTTTTGAATTGACTCGAGCCATGATCCAAGCAAACACATCTTTTTTGGAGCTCCCCCAGTCTGAAGGTATGCCCAAATATTTGCCTGTTTTTGAGATTTCTGGGACTCTAAGTGTTGATGCCATATTATGTATGAGAGCTGTTGGGCAACCCTTGCTGAAATATATACTTGATTTGTTCAGGTTTATAGCCTGGCCCGATGCATGATAGTATTGGTTCAAGATTGCAGCCAAATTCTGACACTCAACACATTATTTTTTCAGAGCAAATAGAAAAAATCATTTTCGAATTTTTTCTTCTCGTGCACTCTGCATCGATTACTTGCAGACTCTATCTTATATGCTTATAAAATATTTAAGAAAAAAAAAAATCCTTTTTTTTTTTTTTTGCCTTGGACACTTTCGAAGTGGGGTTTGAATAATTAATAAAACACTTACTTGTATTAATCATTTTAAAATAAATCATTTCATGCATGTTTGTAATATCTTCACTATGCAAAGTTCCACGAGCTCCATTAATGGGCTCATTGTTATAATATCAATAATGTGACATCACATTCAATTTACTATTGCCCACAATAATTAATTTCAACGATAATTTATTATGCACATTAAGTTGCGTGATAACAATGGTAATCGCCCAAGAGAACTATCTTGATGGAAGACGTTATATGAAAGAGTTAGAACGAGAATATAATTAGGTTCACGTCAAATCCTCTCATTATCTGAATAATTAGAGAAAACATACCATTTATGTTGAGAGGGCAATTAGCTAAAAACACTTATTCAACGATTGTTCAAGGCTTTGCAAATTTAAGCTTTAATTGAACCTCATCAATGGTTAAAAAAGTTAGTATAAATTTTACATATTTCAGCATTCAATCCTGATTATCGGGATCGGAGCTTCTTTATATCTCTACCTTGATGATTTTTCATGGGTTTTTTATTGAATTAAAAATTGGGGCAAAATCTAGTTAAGAGAGAAATTGGCAATTCTAGCCATTTTTAGGTGACTCGCTACCTAGCTTTGGACCAATATGGCCTTACCACCATGGGCAATATAAGCCTTATGTTAATTCAGCATTACAATGATCATCGAAAGCTAATTGCATGATGAAAGTCATGATGGTTAGGATTTGCATTTTGGAAAATTTTACTTGATCCCAACCAATTTCTAAGTCGTTTTTGTTGAATCTTGAATCTATGTGGTTGGGCAAGCATAGTCTACAAAACCCACGACTTAATTTACTCTAAGATGAGCTGCCAAAGAAGACAAGGCGGTGGAAGGCAGTGGAGACGAGGGAGGGTACACAAGTGATTGAAAATTACGAAACAATAACAAGCATTTACCATGCTACAACAGGTGCCCACGATGCACGTGCTCGTGCGGGCCCAATTTGGGGAAATTAGGATTCAGCCCCCATTATCTATTAATTTTCGATGCCCATTGACCGCTTTGTTTCACAATTTTTCTCTGGCTGTATTAATTTCCTATTTTGCCCTTGCATGAAATTTAGTGAGTGTTTTATACTTGAAACTAAATGTCTAATGATCTATGTATAATTCTGTTTAATTAGAGATTAGCCACAGCATCTCTAATTGTCTTAAATTATATGAGAGCCTTTGGATCACATATAAAATAGGGATATCGATTGTAATTAATCATGTCGATATAAAAAAAAAATTCCCACGGGAATTTTTATTACATTGATAGGAATAATTGGATGGAATATCACATTATTTTTTATAATTTAACCACACGGATTAACAAATGTGTATACTATGATAGTTTTTTCATAAGTTAATTATGAATCTATTTGAATTAGAAACTTAGTCCAAAGGCAGTTTTTGATGTTTTTATATTCATATCTTGTGACAACTTTTACATTGGTGAAAACATGTTATTTATTAAATAGTTTTACCACCTATGAATTTTTCCGATTTCAATATTCTTGAGCTGAACAGTGATAATTATAAAGTTTGGAAGGAATTAATCCTTCTTCAATTGGGGTGCATGGGCATTGACTGCAGTAATTGGAAAGATGAACTATTTGCTCCTACTGATGCTAGAACTCCGATTAAAGTTGCTCTTTATGAACAACGGAAGCGATCTAACCATCTTAGTGTAATGCTCATAAGAACTAACTTTCTATTGATATTCATAATTCAGTTGCTCAGCACAATAAAGCCAAAGCATTCCTAGAGGTTATTGATGTACAATTTGAAACTTCAAAAAAGGCGCATGCCATGACCCTAATTATGGAATTTTTATTGTCGAAACTTATTAGTATTAGAGGTGTGCATGAGCACATCATGAATATGAGGGATATTATGACTCAACTAAAGAACCTTGAGGTTAAAATATCTTAATCTTTCTTGTGTACTACATTTTGAATACTCTCCCATTATAATATGTGCCTTCAAGATCTCTTATAACACACATAAGAATAAATGGTCAATAAATGAGCATGTGATCATGTATGTTCAAGTGGAAGAAAGGTTACTCATGGAATCTAAAGAAAATGTTCATTTGGCAACACAAGGAAAATATAAGGAGCAAGGCAAGTAGAAGAGAAATGGTAAAATACCTCCCCAATCTGACATTAAGAGGGAATCCAAATATTTCTTCTATTAAAGGAAGAGGCATATAAAGAAGGATTCTATCAAACTTAAGGCCTAGCTCAAGAATAAAGGTAATCTAATATCATGTGTTTGTTATGAATCTGATATGGTTCATGTCATTCACAATACTTGGTAGATTGAATCTACATCAACAATCCACATTCCAAATTCCTTATATGGTTTTCAAAACCATAGGAAGCCAGTGGGAAGTAAACAACAAATTTATTTGGGAATCAAAATACATTAACATGTGAAAATTATGGGGACATGCATATTAATTCTTAATAGTGGCTTTGTATTAAATTTGGAAAAGACCTTTTATGCTTCTAGTTTCTTTAGAAACTTAATTCCAGTTTCAAGACTATTATTATTGAGTTATTCCTTTAACTTTTCAAATTCAACCTTCGATTTATCATTTAAATTTGAAATTGTTAGGAATTATATTTTATCTGATAGTCTTTTTCAAATTAATTTACAAGGAAATGCCTTATAATGTGATGCACATTCATGATAACGATAGCATAAAATAATGTGTTTTGAATAAAGATTCTTCTGTGTTATGGCATTGGAGATTGAAACATATTTTCATAAAATAGAATTAAGCGATTAAGATTGTGAAATCGGATAGAGAAAGTTAATACTATAATAGATATACTAAAAATGGACAAGCACATGGTCCATTTGCGAAATTTATTGAAAAGCATGGAATAGTTTCTCGATATATTACATCTAATTCTCTGGATCAAAATGGTTTAGCAGAAAGAAGAAATCAAACTTTATTGGACATGGTGCGGAGTATGTTTAGCATATTCAAACTTCCTAAATCCTTGCAAACTGAAGCTCTTAAAGGGTAATGTATGTATAGAACCAAGTTTCTTTATCCAAAGATGCCTTTTGAAAGGTTGGAAATTGAGTGTGCGACATGTTTGCATTTGGGGATACTTGTCTAAAGCAAGAGTCTACAATCGACAAAAAAAGAAAATAGACCTAAGGACTGTAAGCAGGTATTTTAGCGGATATGCCAAAAAGTCCATGGGGTATAGATTCTATTGTCTATCTCACACCACTAGGAATGTAGAATAAAAAAACGCTAAGTTTCTTTGAAATAATTTGATTAAGAGGAGCGATCTTCAAGAACTTTGTTTCGGACAAAGATCATTCAAATACTCTACCTTCTCCTCAAATATTAGATATGTTATTGTTCATAAGGCCATTTCAGTTCTACCAACTGTAACTCATTGAAATTCTACAATCTACTAATATTAGTCTAGTGGATTCAATTGTTCAACAATTGCTAGAAACTGTCACACAACCGATTGAACAACATGCTACTCTGGAAAATATTGGTCCAACATTAGGAAGATTGCTACAATGAAGAAATCAACAATTCTTAGTGATTCCATTGTGTATCTACAAGAATTTGACTATACTGTTGAAACTAAGAATGATCCTACATCATTTTTTACAAGCCGCAAGTTATAATGAATCCAATTTGTGATACAATACCATCAAAAAAGAGGTGAAGGATTTGGTTGAATTGCCCTATAATGCGAAGGCCATTGGTTGTAAATAGATTCTCAAAACCAAGAGGAACTTATTGGGCAACATGAAGAGATATAAAGTTGAACTCGTTGTCAAAGGATTCACTCCAAAAGAGAAAATTAATTACATATAGATATTTTCTTCTATATCTAAAAAAATTCTTCGTGTTGTTTCAGTGCATTGGTTGCCCATTTTTACATAGAATTGCATTAAATAGATGTGGGAACGGTGTTCCTCAATGGAGAACTAGAGAAGAAAGTTTAAATGAAACAATCAAAAGGATTCTCCTTTGGTAATGGTGAGCATTTAGTATACAAGCTTAAGAAATCTATATATGACTTGAAATAAGCATCACAACAATGGTAGTTAAGGTTTCATGATATCATCTTTTCATTGGTTTTGGAGAATGTCTTGGATCAATGTATATATCAGAAGGTTAATGGGAGCAAAATCCGTTTTCTTGTTCTATATGTGGTGACATTTTACTTGTAACCAATGAAAATGGGTTGTTACATGAAGCGAAACAATTTGTTTTCAAGAATTTTGACAAGAAAGATATGGGTGAGGCACCTTATATCAAGGATAAACCTCGAGGCATATTAGGACTATCTCAAGAAAGTTTTACTAATAAAGTCTTAGAAAGATTTCAAGTGAAAATTATTCATCAAATATAACATCTATTGTGAAGGGTGAGAAGTTCAATTTGAACTAGTGCCTAAATAATGATCTAGAATTGGAACAAATGAAAAAAATCCCATATACTTTTGTTGTCAGAAACTCGATATATGCTCAGATTTGCACTTGACCTAAGATTGCCTTTGCCATGGAAATATTGAGAAGATATTAGAGTAATCCATGTATGAATCGCTAGAGAACTGTAAAAAAGGTGATGAGGTACTTTCAAGCTACAAAAGATTACGTGCTTATGTATAAATGAACTAACGACCTAGAAGTAGTTGGTCATTTAGATTTCACTAGTTATGTTGATTCTCAAAAATCAAAATCTGAATACATTATTATGTAACCTAGTGGAGCTATGTCTTGAAGGAGTGCAAAGCAGACCTTGATTGCTACTTCCATTATAGAGGTTGAGTTCATTTCTTATTTTGAGGCTAGCTCATATGGTGTGTGGTTGGAGAGTTTAATATCAAGGCTTAGAGTTGTAGATTCTATTATTAGGCTGCTAAGGATATTTTGTGACAATTTAGTTACAACTTTCATAGCTAAAAAAAAAAAAAAAAAAAAAAAGTGATAGTCAAAGCAAACACATCAACATCAAGTATTCAGCCATATATGAACGAGTTAAAGAGAACAAAGTGGTTATAAAAGACGTTAGTATTACATTGATGTTAGCTAGTGCTTTAGCTAGGGGCATGCCACCAATGAGATAAGGAATCATATGGTTAGGTGATGAAAGACGTTATTTGAAAGAGTTCGAATGGGAATATGAATAATTCTAAGCCAACTTTTCTCATCATATGAATAATCAAAGAAAACACATCATCAACATTGATAATTGGTTTGAAACACCCATTCATTGATCATTCAAGGCTTTGTGAATCTGAACTTGAATCGAACTTCATTAATGGTTGAAGGTTAGCATAGAATTTTTTATGTTTCCACATTCAATCCTGATTATGCATGTCAAAAAAGTTAGATTGTGTAAGAACCCAAGTCCAACCTGTGGTGATTGAGTTTGCCATGGCTCTTACATGATCCTTTTAGAGTTTAGTTTGCCTAGATTAATACCTTGGGAGTCGATCATTATTATAGAGACCAACTCATTTTTATTGTCATTCATTAGGTGATTAATAAGTTTTCATGTATAAATGTCTTAGTACTTCTCAAAAAAGGCATAAACAGGGAAAGGAGATCATGAGACTTGAATCAATCTTCACTGACTGAGGCCACCCTCAGCTTGAGTCTCATATTTTCTCTACAATTGCTCTTTTTTTTTTTTCTTTTGTCGATTTCTTTGTGCGAATTGGTATGTTTGGTTCACTCCATCAATGTCTTAACTTTCTTAAGTAGCATTTTGATTTGGTATCTCTTTGTATTGTTGATGACTAATTTTTAGTCGACATGTTAATAAAGGTAAACAACTCGAGTTTAGGGTTTTCGATCGCAACAAAGCCCGTTTCTCGAACAAAAAAAGTTTAATTTTTCATTTATTTTTTCTAGCCTTTCATTTTAAAGTAATTTCCTACTCATTTTTCATCAAAAGGTCAAATAGTTGACTTTTGTGTTAACTTTTATCAACCCTTTGATCAAAAGTCAACATTTGATCAAAAATTGATTTTTTTACATAAAAAAAAATCCCTTTTAGCCTTAATATTACTTTGGCCATATTAGTTTTCAAAAATTTCAAAGATTTGATCAAAAAATTTAACTAAATGGTTGATTTTTTTGTCAAACCTTTGACCAAAAAAATTTTAAAATGTAAAAATCAACAAATCACTTCATTTTAGCTTCAATTCGACTTTAGCATTGAAATTTTTATGAAAATCGATTCAGAACCTTATTTTCCGAATTTTTCGATTTTATGTTTGAAATCAACTAGAAATAAAATTGCTTTTATTCATTACCAAAAAAAAAAAAATTGCTTTTATTTTGTTCATATTTTAGTTTAATTCCTTTTATGACATTTGGTATAGGGATCATTACCCATTCACTCGTGTATCTAATTTTGAGATTTGACATGTTGCAAATTGCCATTTTAAACCATAATTAGGGGTCCAAATCGATTCTTCATGATTCGCGTATTGACACTTCTGTTCTGCTCATTTTCTTGAGTTAAATGCAAATCTAGGATCAATTTTGGCAAATTCACACAAGAACTCGCTAATATGATGGTTTTAGCTTGCTTGAATTTGAGAACTCCAAGCTAATAAGTTCCTATTAGTGCAATTCGAGTTGACTCATTCTCAAATAAGATTTAATTTGATGAATTGAGGTTCAATTCTAACATTAACCTTCAATTGATTTTTGACACAAAGGTCGCACTTCATTTTAGTGTCAATTTGGATGCAATAAGTCATTATAAACATGGGTAATTGAACTAATAGATGTTTTGTTATACCAATTGAGTTCAATTTTATCCAATTTGGATTTTGGGATAACGAATCGCACGAATTTGCTCATTTTAGTACATAATTGATTTAAAGTCCTTCTCAATTTAGTCCCTAAATTGCATAAAAAGATGAGAATTCAAGAACCGATCGAATCAATCAAATTGGTTTGGAGTGGCCCGACTGGTTCGACCAGCCACCAATGAAAGGTGGCTAATTCAGCTCTTTTCCATCGGCCCTTGGCCACCACAGAGCAGATTGCCTCATGACCAACATGCTTGTATCTTTATATCTCTATCTCTCTCCCTCTTTCCCCACTCTTAACCATCGCTGCTCACCACTCTGATCGACACTGGTCCCAGCTTCTCCCATTGATGTGTTGCCATCCCTAAGCAACCTTAATCTCTTCCCTAGATGATCACCTCGATCGATTGGTGCCTACACCAATCTTCATCCGATCAAGTCCCAACAAGCATTTGGTGATTGTCTAGCGATGAGAATTCAAGAACCGATCGAATCGGTCAAATTGGTTTGGAGTGGCCCGACTGGTTCGACTAGCCACCAATGAAAGGTGGCTAATTCAGCTCTTCTCCATCGGCCCTTGGTGGCCAACGGCCACCACAAAGCAGATTGCCTCATGACCAACATGCTTGTATCTTTATCTCTGTATCTCTCTCCCTCTTTCCCCCCTCTTAACCATCGTTACTCACCACTCTGATCGACACTGGTCCAAGCTTCTCCCATTGACGTGCTGCCATCCCTAAGTTGCCCTAATCTCTTCCCTAGATGATCACCTCGATCGATTGGCGCCTACACCAATCTTCATCCGATCAAGTCCCAACCAGCATTTGGTGATTGTCTAGCAATCTTCATCCCTTTTGTGGCGTCCAGTGATGATCTTTAGCTTGTCCTTAAGCTTACTTTGGTAGCTAATCATTCAAAATAGCTCTGACAAGTCTTCGATCAATAATCCACCCCTTCCCCCCTGAGCTGACTAGCGACTGATCAGGCTTCTATCCCTCATTGTCCCACCATACTCCGTCCTTCATAGTGATCTAGGACATGTCCTTGAGATCTGACAGCCATTGATCAGAGTTTACTCAAGCTCAATTGATCGTGGTTCGAGTTAAAGGTAACGATTGAAAACTCAAATTCAATGAAGCGAAGTCAACTTAGCTGACTGAGGCTAAGATTCAAAGATTAAGAACTATTAGATGTTTGAAATCATGGATTGTAGGTGTCGCAATGGTTTATGGATGATTTTGATGTTGATTGTATTCTTAAGCATTTTCTAGAAATTTGTAGGATCTTTAGAAATAGTTTTTATTATGCTAGATTCATGATGTTAAACCTCGAAATCTCAAGTAGAGGTGTTCTTGACCTTTGATCTACGTTCAATAAGCTCATTTTGATATATTATTTGGGCCTTAAATGAACGTCTTTTGATACCTAAAACCCACCTCAAAAGTTCATTGATCTGTTTTGCAACTGTTGTAGATTTTTTGAGCACATAATCTGTTTGCCGATTTTTTGTTTGATGATTTTGTGTGGCTTTTTGTGTATTGATTTTGAAGTAGAGTCCTTAATGAAGTTTGTGCATAACATTTAGGCCTATAACATATTAAAATTTGAGAATATTTGCATGTCGTTTGGTATGGTACATTAGCCATAGAACTCGTACTTTGCCATTACCCGGTTTCATTTCTAATTGACATGTTCTTGTTCTTGAACTTTTAGAAAATCATGTGTAATGAATTAGGTTTGATGTCTTCTCGAGAATTGATCGTGATGTATTGTACTTTGTCACTGTGAATTTTTACAAAATAAAAATGTGGTTTGGAATCTTACCATTCATTTGAAGGTCATAAATGTTTTCAAATTCTGATTTCCTAACATGGTTTCAAAACCATCTCAAGTTTTTGATAGTCCATGTAATACCCATAGAAGAATTCTTTTGGCATTCTTTGCATCTTAATTTGACATGACTTTATTGAACTTGTGATTCGTGTTTAGGACATTTGTGATGCTTGATTTGTTGTGCCCTCAATGCACCCGAGCTCACCTTAACGACTAGACATAATTCTTGATCCAACAAAATCATGTCCTATTCGACACTTTCTTTAAAATCCTTAATTTGTCAAAGTTTGGATCATATTTAAAACGTCTATGATGCTTGATCAATTGTGCCCTTGATGCACCCAAGCTAGCTTTGATGGTTAAATGTGCTTTATAGCATTGACACAATTATGTCCCTTTTTTATGTAGTCTTTTCTAAACAATGTCTTTTCTTGTCAATTATCCATAAAATGTTTTTTTGGGCATCGCACGAGTCATATATTGATTGTCTTTCTTACCTTGAAATGCATGTGCTTGTTTTTGGCATATGAGGATTGAATGACTGATCCATTATAGGCTCACTCAATTGGTTGATTCGTTGAAAAATAAGGTCGAATGGCCTGTGTGCTTGCTTTCTTATGCACTTTGCATGTGATATTCAGATATATGATTTGTGTGCGATGCATGATCATGTGGGTTACTTTGGGATGATACTTAGAATTGGCATCAGGGACTTTTAGTGTTAGCCACAACACAAGAATACAAATGATGGCTAATAGCTATAAGTCACATTAAAATGAAATGGGTAAGCATCTTAGGTGGTTCGTTGCATGAACTATAAAGGCCAACTGTGAGGCCATTTATGATTAATTGGTGTTCTTATTTTTAATATTTTGGATGCCTTGTTTGGTTGTTTGCATTGTGTATATAAAGTGTCTTTTTAAAATTTCAAGTTAGTTCTAGCCATAGACTAGAATTAGGATAGGTCTATGGAGATGGCGATCCCAAAAACTCGAAGACGATGAATGGTCAATGTCCATTCTGACCTCTCATTTGTAATATTTGTTCCCCCAACATATGTCTTGGGTTTTTCATGCGTTACTGACGAGTTACGGGTTTATTTTCTCGCATTTACAACCATATGAATGGACTTTACTTGTTTTCCCTAAACTACTTTGGTTGTTTACTTTTACGCATATGTTTCTTCAATTAATTATTTGTTTCATTCTTGTTCCCATTAGAATAGAGTAGAGTAGCACGAATGAACCATTTATGCATGATCACCTTTAATTCATAAACTTGCACGAAAAAATAAAAAGAGATGTATGACCATGTTCGATAACACATTGATTGTTAGGTACCAAAATGACGCTAATAGCAACATTAGGGTAACTTAAGTCCCTAAACTCTAGCTTTTTGGTTGCGTAGATCGAGGAATCACTCCCAACCCTTGATTGGATACTCTAACCGGCCCCCAAGAAAGAAGCTAGTGACAACTCCTAAATATCCTCTAAGTCATCTTAAAACAATTCATAGATAATAAATGAATTTATCGTGAGAGGTATGAACCATTGGAAAACGTTCATAGTCATAATTTAACATACTCATGTGGTTGATCTCAAAAGATGAAGTGATAACATCTTTTGGAGTAGTATATAGTGAGAGGCTACCATGATCGAAATATCCTTAAACTCACATTTACGTTCGGTTTCCTTTCGACCTTAAAACTGTTGATCAAGATGTGCCATTGTGTTGAGGTAGAGTCACAACAAATCTCGCTATCACATGAGGTGCGAGTTTGGGAGAGCTCACAACTATGACTGAGAAACCTCGTGGTGCCGATTCCAAAAAATGAGGTGATGGTATCCTTGGAGTTACGTGCCATGAGGACACTCACATGGTTAACCACCTCTAAACCCTACCTTTATGCCCTTCTGCTCACTGATTCTTATTAGGCACCGAGGTTGAGTCACGACAGTCTTGGCGACTCCACTATGGAATAGTTTCTTAGCCTAGTGGACTTGAAGCCATAAAAATGATTGATGTATTATCTAACATGATTTTATGTAGCAGCAACTGTGTAACATCCACAATTCCAACCTCATGAGGATTGGCTATGGAGTCGATGTGCCAATGGTGAGAATCAACCATGGACCACTCCAAGGATCGGTCATGCACTGATCGGCCCAATTGGAAGGGAGGCTAAGAGATTAGCCATGGTCCGATTGAAAGGTTAGCCATGGACAGATCAAGGGATTGGCCATGAACCAATCCACTAATTATGCAAGTGGACCCAAGCCATTCGACCATAGAATGGCTGCTCGATCATAAGGATTGGCCTTAAGATGGTCATGTACCATTGTAGATTAATAGATGATCATGGATCAATCCCAAGTAATTAAGTTTTGGTCGCAGGTGATTCTACTTGGTCATGTACCAGCCATGAATGACCATGAGTCAATCCAGTAAGACCTTGTATTGATCACGGATCGATAGATCCTAAGTAATCACATGACAACCGAAAGTCGACCATGGACCAAGTATGCTCAGCTATGGACCCATCATGAATTGGTCATAGGCCCCTTGTGATGGATCATGGACTAGTCATGAATAGGTCCAAATTGGCTCGGCGACCCTACCACTAGGTTAGGTGCTAAACCATAAGCCAAGCCTTGTGTCAAGTAGAGGTAAGCATGGTCAAGGTTGGGTAGGATCACCTCCTAACCCTAGGACCAACCCACATAATGCTGGTTCTCAATTTTTGGGACCGAGAACCAATCTTATTGAGTTTGAGACCAAGGACCGAACCGACCCAATAGGTTTGGTCCGATTCCAGGGTCAACCTATGATCAACTGATAATTTTTTATTTTATTTTTGATACTCCTTGAAAAAATGATTAAAGACCGAATTGACCCAATGGGTTCGATTTGGTTCCAAGGTCAAGCCGGGACCAACCGATAATTTTTTATTTCATTTTTTGTACATCTTAAAAGGGCAATCGATGACCAGATCAACTCAATGGGTTTGATAACAAGTGAGGTTAGCTAAGAAAGACAAGTGGCGAGGGTTGAGTGGGGTGAGTGTCGAACAAAGTGAGTATCGAGTGTCAAGCGGGAAGCAACAAGTCAAGTATCAACTGGCAAGTGACACAAGCAACCCAAAGCAAGCGAGACGAGTGTCGAGTGGCGAGCGAAGAAGTTATTTCTTTCGATTTTGGTAATTTAAAAAACAAGATGACAAATAAGACAAACAAAGAAGAGTACTAGAGGAGGTTGTCGTGAGAAACTATTTATGCCCTTTTAGACATCATAAGGACTCTTTACAAAAACATTTTCCTCATTTGTAAATTATGACTATTGATGCCGTAAAAGACATTAAAAATCTAAATTATTACAGAATAATGTAAAATTACTTGAATTCCTCACTAAAGAATTGTTTAATGTTGTTTATGCCGTTTATTTTAAGGTTTTTTCTATATAAAAAATTATAAATAATATTATATATATAGAGTCAGGGTGGGTTCAAATTGGACCAACCCAAAACTTTTAGGACCGAGGATCAATCCGCACAATATTAGTCAATAAATTCTAGGACCAATGATCGACCCAATCTCTCTGGGAACCAGACCAGGACCGGCAGGGTTGGACCAGTTCAAGGTCGGTCCAAGGTTGACTCTAGACCAATGCTTACCCCTAGTGTCAGTCCATAGATCGACCCTAAACCAGGTCTTAAACCTAATCATAAGGACATGGACCAGGTTAAGAGCCTGGCTACATGTTAGTTCATATGCCCATATGATTAGCACGAGACCAGTCACGAGCTAAGTCTACTTGGCCAGTGCCAACCGAAGTGCTGACCACTGGGCCATTACTAGGCTACTAACTTAGTTGATTAAGCAACTTTGCCCATGACCAAGCATACCAAGGGTGGCTTGGTTACAAACCTCGGATGGATTGGAATAGTTGATCATGCATGAACATAAATAGCCCTTGCCCTACCCCATTAGTGCTTCTAATGGCTTTATTTCCATGGTTGCTATGTTCTTCAAAATAAGACAAAAGAGAAGGTTCTAGAGAACTACCTTAGGGAACAAGTTCTTGAATTTAAGCATGTAGTAAAAATCCAAACCTTATGATTGCCCAAATCTAGCCATTAATGAAGATTATGAGTCATAAGCTTAGATGGCCTATAAAGATTTGATCATCATTACATCTAAGATCTTGATTGTAGAGTAAGTTGGCCAAGTAATGATGAAATGGTGACTCACAAGCTTAGATGGACCAATTAGGAGTGGCTTAGAGAACAAGTAGCACATGTAATTTAGAGACTAGTCATTAAGTAAATGTATGACACACTAACTTAGGTGGCAAGGTAGAGTTTTGGTAATCATGACCATAGGATTTTCCTTAAAGAATAAATTAGAATCATTAATGAGGTTTGACCTATGAATAGAGGCATCCTCCCCTCATTTCCTCACCCCTACCTCTTCTCCCTCACTTTCTTTTTTTCTCTCACGCCTCTCACCATCACCCCATCCACCTCTTGCGGCCTTGCTCACCCGCCTCCTCATCGGACAACTCTCTCTCTTGGTAAAACCACTTCCGATTCATCAAATGTAAGTAGAATCTTTAACTCTTGGCTAAGGTGATAACCTACATTGTCGAGTTTAATTGTGTATTCATCCATGTAAGTCATGTGTATGTTGTAATATTTCTTTGCATGGTTTCCTTATGTTTGCACGCCTGAATGCGTTCATGCTCTAGGACGAGGTCGAGATTCATTTTGTAACGACCCGGGCCCCACTATATAATATTGTCCGCTTTGGGTGGGATTGCACGAAGCCATTTCCCTCCCTCACGGCTTTAAAACGCGTTATGCAGGGGCAGAGGGCAATCCCTCGGGCCTTCCCTCTCCCAAGCCATAATATTGTCCTCTTTGGACGGGATTGCACGAAGCCATTTCCCTCCCTCAAGGCTTTGTTTTCAACGCAGCGAAGCGTACGTGAAACGCGTCATCTCGGGGACAAGGTTGCACTCGGCCATTCCTTTCCCCAAACCGATATTGTCCTCTTTGGATGGGATTGCACGAAGCCATTTCCCTCCCTCAAGGCTTTGTTTTCAGCGCAGCGGAAGCGTACGTGAAACGCGTCATCTGGGGACAAGGTTGCACTCGGCCATTCCTTTCCCCAAACCGATATTGTCCTCTTTGGATGGGATTGCACGAAGCCATTTCCCTCCCTCAAGGCTTTGTTTTCAGCGCAGCGGAAGCGTACGTGAAACGCGTCATCTGAGGACAAGGTTGCACTCGGCCATTCCTTTCCCCAAACTGATATTGTCCTCTTTGGATTGGATTGCACAAAGCCATTTCCCTCCCTCAAGGCTTTGTTTTCAGCGCAGCGGAAGCATACGTGAAACGCGTCATACAGGTTAAGAGGGGCCCAAGCCATTATATACTGGCCCAAGACTTCCTCCCTAGGCGATGTGGGACAGGGACTCATTCCTTGCGCACGTCCGGGGACTGAGGCGCGGACGCACCGCCATCCCTCTTTCCCGCGCACCGCCGCTCGGGCCGTCACACTCTCCCCTCCTTGGGAGCACAGCGCCCTCGCTGTGGCCCCACACGCGGTCGGGAGTCGGCTCTGATACCATTTGTAACGACCCGGGCTCCACTGTATAATATTGTCCGCTTTGGGTGGGATTGCACGAAGCTATTTCCCTCCCTCACGGCTTTAAAACGCGTTATGCAGGGGCAGAGGGCAATCCCTCGGGCCTTCCCTCTCCCAAGCCATAATATTGTCCTCTTTGGACGGGATTGCACGAAGCCATTTCCCTCTTTCAAGCCGTCACACATTTGGCTTCGAATCGATGTCAAATTGTGATGGCCTAAGCCCATGAGGCCTTGGATTAGCATTGAAGCATGCTGGTTTCAAGTTTGGCTCAGTGCTAGGATTGCCCATGGCTGTGAGGTCTTAAATTAGCATTAAGGTATATCCATTCCATGTCTTGTTTGGTATGAGGATCACCTAATCCCACGAAGTTTTGGTACAGCATTAAAGTGTACTGATGCCAAGTCTTGCTTGGTATAGGGATCGACTTAGGTGTACAGTTCTAGCCACGAGCCAAGAATTGTGCCCAACATTTTTATATAATATGGTAATAAGGGTCATGGCATATACACTTAAATGAGCATGCCCTTAGGCCTTGTATACGTTGGCTAGGGAGAAAGATAAGAAACTGGCTTGTGTGATATATGACGTGTGGTCACAAAAATGAAAGTTAAATTACTAAAAACGCGTCTTGGCTATGCCAAGAGCAAATTTTTGAGGGGGATAGTCCAAGAGCACGCCCCCAAGAGGACGCCTCCAAGAGGACAATATAGGGTTGGGATGAGGAATGGTCCAAGAGGACACCTCTATCACAAATGACGTGTTACGTTGCCTCATTCATAAGAACGAGATACCCTGATTGAGCTCGAAAGCCCCTGAAAGTATGGAATGCCTAGCTTGATGGTTGAATGCCCTGATTGAGTTAAGAAGTCCCTAAAAATATGGGAAGCCTGTAAAAGCATGAGATGCCTAGTTTGAAGGCTGAATGCCCTGATTAAGCTAGGAAACCCCTTAAAGTATGCAAAGAACAATTTGAGAAAATCAATAAACTTATTGGACATGTTACTTTGTGTTGTTTGATAAGCTTGTTTGATGAAAGAGCTTATTTGGTAAGTTGAAAGTGGATCACATGTATATAGTCGAGAGATGGTAATGGGTTTGCTATTAATCTGCCGTTGACATTATGTTGTGAGTGTTCTACCTATTAAATTTGAGGATGAGATATTCTCCTAATAGAGAATTAGGGGTTTTACTTACTAAGTCCCTCGACTCACTCTTTTATCTTTAAGATTTGTAGGTATGGAAACAAATTTTGGAGTTGCGGCCTCCATAAAGGAGATAAGGATTACCTCTAGCCTATGCGAATAGGTGTAATAAGGTGTAAATAAAGGAGTGCTTGTAGAGAAGGGCTTTATAAATGCATTGACATGATATAAAAGAAGTGTTCAGTGTTGTATTTTGTTGGCTGCTTGTATCTTGTGTTGTTTGGGTATTGGTTGATATATATGCTTTTACATACTCTTAATGAAATGATAAAAGAAACAAGATGGTGACATACTTGGGATGTCATAATGATAACCCTCGCTAGTCGTGACTGGAGTCAGGTCATTACAGACTACATGTTAAAATCGTGTGAAAAATGAGGTAAGCCTCTAATGATGTGTCAATGGTGTTGTAGGTGGGAGTTATAAGGGGTGACGTGTGTAGGTGGTGAAAGGATATATAAATGAATGATGTGTTATATTGAGGTGTTGGTTGTTTAAATTTAAGTGCGTGTTTAAAAGCTTTAGCACAATACTCTGTACACATAACCATAGTCTAAAACTCCATTCGCACCCCAAGATTCTTTAAGAAGGTTTAGTGATGGAATCCGTGGGTGAATACCCATGATAATCCACTACGACAATCCACTCATCTTAATTAATAAGATATGCATTAACTGACGATAGTACCGGTTAGTAAACTTCTTTTCTTAATTAAAATGGGGACCTTGAGCTTTTAGAATCCTCACCTTAAGTGTCAAACCTCACATGTCCTCATGCCATGTGTGATGGTGATTGCCATGGTTTTGGTTAGTAAGAATTGTTCCAATGTCTTCCTTCAATGTTTTTTACTTCCAATTTCAATTCTGAATTTCATTTCTAATAATGACAATGATCAATCTAAATGCCTTAACTAGGTTTAGGAGCTTTAGATGGATAAGCTAGAAATCAATATCATTCCCGTACCAAGAAGCCTCCAAAGCATATGGGAAGATCTTCAATCGAAGCACCAAGATTACATGGAAGAAGGATTGGTTACCTCCAAGACCGCAAAATGTCAAGTCACATATCTCAATTATTAAGGTCCTAGTTCATTACTGAAACTCTAACACCTCAACATTTATGATCAATTGAAATGAATTGACCCCTATAATTAAGGAGTATGAGCGTGCCATTGGACAAGGCAAAGGATCCTCAAGGCCTAGTTGTTCCTCCCAAAAGATTAGATCCCATTTCCCTCCTAAGCCAATTCCTTAGCATCCCTAGCGACAAAATTAGGGGCATTCTCAAAGCGAATTCCAATGGCTTGCCTGTTTCTTTCTCAAACAATATTATCGAGCCTATCACCCAAATATGGAAATCAAATTCTCAAAACCTTCCTATTAGCCTTCTTTGGCATTGCCATCTTCCCACACACCTGAAAACTCTTGACCCTTTAGTTGTACGCATTATCAGTCAAATATGTGTATTCAAATCCTTCTAACGAATGATCCTTGCTGAGATGTTCATGTCCCTGAACCAATTCAATGAAGAAAGAAAAGAAACCCATAGAGCACCAATAAGACTTCTCCAAATATGGCTTTTCTCCCACCTCCAAGAGTTTAGTTCCTACTTGAAAATTATCAAGGTCATTGAGTGTTACCATCCTATTCGTTTATTCCACAAGAAGGATTCATTCCTTTCTCATTGGTCCTTTACTAATTGGTTCCATTAAGTCGAAAGAATCACTCCTAACCAAATCCAATAGCATGTTCATTGGTTGGGGATACCAGAAGTATGCTTTATTGACGAATTAGATAACCCAATCTCTCTCTTGGGATTGACTAGTTAACATCATATTATCCTTCAAGAGTGATCTGCCAATATTGCGCATTTCAAATGATCTCGCCATCCTTCAAGATGAGGTTATATCAAATCAATTATCAAGAAAATTGTCAACATGCAGTACAATTGCCCTTTAAAGCCCATTACCATGGTCAATGACAATGACCTAGAGGGAGACATGAGGACTTATCATGCCTCATTGGAGTACATACATTGTCTTGTTCAGCTTGAGCGCACGATGGAACTCCCTGACATTCCCAAAAGACCAACGCAACAAAATAACTAAATTGTCCAAATTCTGAAGGAAAGAGACAAAGCTATAGCCAAAGTGGAGTGCTTAACACAAGAAAACCAACGCATTCGATTGGCTCCCCAAGCTATTTTTAGCTTTTTTTCCTTTATTTTAGAAGCATGGATAGGATTTTCCTATGTATTGCACTTGCACTTGGTGTAATAGGAATTTCCTTTATTGTTTTCTTTTCCTTACCTAATGTAGGGAAAATTCATTCGATTGCAAGCATTTGATGTAATTCCCAATTTTAATTTCATGAATGAACTTCAATAGAAAAAGGCATTTGGATTAATCGTATGTTGTTATTCCTTTCAATTGAATATTTGCTTTGAGGAAATTGTGATATTGAAATCATATATATATATATATTTATATATATGTATCTTATCTCTATTTCATCGCAAGGAAATATAAATTGAAAGGCTTATGGTTCCTTGCTAATTTCCTCTTTTGAATACTGATTCCATTCCTTCTTCTTTTTTAAAGGTGTTTCAAACACGACTAAAAGTAAATCTAATATACGGACTCGCTCTCAAGCTAGAATGGAGAAACGAGGATACTTGTGCTCGTATTACTGCCATGGAAAACTAGATGACGCAAATTATGGCGCTATTGACGGACATTTCTAATCAAGTCAAGAATATGACACTCGTAGCTCGTGCCGCTGCTACATCTACTCCTATCGCGCTTGTTCATCCACCAGTAGTGAAGTTCATTGAAAAGGAATCCCCTAAAAGAGTCCCTTATGACTATCCCTCTTGTGAAAGATCTTGATGCTCCTCCCAAGGAGACCCCTACTACTCATCTAGACAAAGAGAGCACGAGACGCCTCATCAAAATAGAAGAACACCTATACAAGTTGTAGAACTATCAACTCCAAGGTCTAGACAAATTCTCACCATTCACCAAAGTGAAGGTTTTAAAGTCCTTTAAGGAGCCCGAATTCATGAGGAGATATGATGGCACTGGATGTCCAAAGACCCATCCCAAATATTATCTAGGCAAGATGACCCATTATTCTGACAACATCCCTCCTCTAATTAATACTTTCCATGATAACTTGGCTGCGCCCGCACTATCGTGGTTTATCGAGTTAAACCTCAAGAACATACATGGTTAGGAGGAATTGGTGAATGAGTTCCTCCAATAATACAAGTTCAATTCCAAAATCACTCCAACTCGAGAGCATTTGATTTGAGTTGAGAAAATGAGAAGCGAGACTTTTCAAGACATATGCCCAAAGGTGGAGAGCCATGCATTGCAAGTCAAATTTCCCCTTATTGAAAAGGAGATCATGTAGTTGCTCCTAAAGGCGCTCCCTCGCGAGTATTTGAGAAGATGTACACCAATAGTTGCTTAAGCTTCGCCCATCTTGTTAATGTAGGCGAAAGGATGGAATGGGCCATAAGAGTGACAAAGTTCCTAAGAGTTCTAGTCGCAAGTTTACTCCCAAGAAAGACATAGTCCGTGGTGGAAGCTGCATACATCTAGAATGTGACGACTCAAAAGCCCCATACATCAAATAGGTGCATTTATGAACTCAATTTCATCAAAACAAATCTCAAACTAATACAGGACAAACTAACCTATGTTCAGATCTAAGTGACTTTGACCTAGCTAAGCATGTCTAAAATTTTTGAAAAAAAATATATAGGACATGTAGAACACCTGTACAAGAAACTTTCATGAAGGAAAGTTGTCCTAGAACTCAACACAAAAATCAGCACAAAAATGGCAAAATCAGAGATCAATATGAAACAGATTGACCTAAGCCTAGATCTAAGTAGATCTAACCTAGTTGAACAGATTCAAAAATCATGAAAAAATTACAAAAGATGTATGAGATAATTTGGAAAAAAATCATGAAAACAATTTTATCAAAAAATGATCATGAAAGTCGGCACAAAAATAACAAAGCCAGAAGGCGAAACAAAATCAGAATCGAAAAAGACCTAAACTACTGCAGAATCATTAATCTTCGGAGGTATTTTTCGAGGGTCAAATGACGCTCGATTAGGGCATGCAACCTATCGTTTCAAAGTTTGGAATTTTTATTATCTACTCCTAAAAAGACTTGAGCTGAAATGAGGTCTTTTCGGACCTCGTTTTGGCCAAAATAGTAACATATGTACAGGCCTACGAAAATCACAAATTAGGCTCAAAATCACAATCATCATTCAAATCATCAACAAATCATTGCAACATTCATACTCATCAATCTTAAGCATGTAAAAGCTTCTAATTTTGAATCCTAACCCCGATCGACTAACTCAATCTCGCTTCATCAGATTCGAGTTTCGAATCGTTACATTTGCCGCAATTTTTGTCGATTTCTATCGCGATCAATTAGATCAAGCCACCGGATCAAGATCAAGATTCCAAGAATGTAGATCAGGCTTAGATCGGGATCAATCAAACCACTAGCTCAAGGAAAAAAAGGAAGAACTGATCCAAAATGGACCAGTCTCGACTTGCTGGTGGAGATCAGGCCGCTGGTGAAGATTTGGCTGTTGATCTAATCTTCTCTGTCTGCAGCAAGGCCAATGACCTCTGCAGATCATCAACAACTTGGATGCTTGGGAGCTCTGGCGACCGCCAGTTCGAGCCTAGAACAAAACCGATCCAAGAGATGAACCGAAACTTAGAGAGAGAGAGAGAGAGAGTTCGAGCCTAGAACAAAACCGATCCAAGAGATGAACCGAAACTTAGAGAGAGAGAGAGAGAGAGAGAGAGAGAGAGAGAGAGAGAGAGAGAGAGTGATTTGTTTGGGTAGGAATCTAGAGGGAGAAAAGAGAGAGAGAGAGAGAGAGAGAGAGAGAGAGAGGCCTGAAGAGAGAGGAAATTTCGAGCTCAATGAATCCCCCATTTGCTAAAAATAAAAGGGATTTCCTTTATATACTCTTCACATTAAGCGATTTTGGCCGTCGGTTTGATTTGACAGTCGAAATCTCGATTTAATGGTCAAAAATCCATTTTGAAGGCTCCATCATGATTTCAAGGTGTCGGGTAATTGATCTAGTGGGTTTGATTTGCAAAAAACCAAGCCAAAATCAGGAATTGCGTCAAAATGTCTAATTAGAGGTTAATTTGCAATTTGACGAAATTCAAGGACTAATTTGTGAAATTTTGGGAAATTGAAGGTGTAGCAGTGAAATTTGGGATTGAGAGGGTTCCATAATTGGTGGCCAGAGGCCAAGAACCGACTAGTCTTGCCAGCAGCCATTCAGACCGGCTAGATGGATTTAGTCCGGTTCAGCCGAATTTTGACTGATTTTTAACCGATTTAGTCCGGTTCCTACTATTTTGTCCACTTGGACCCTTGAGGGTCAAAAATAATGCAATTTGACCCCTAAATGACCAAATTGAAAAGGAATTTTGTCCTTTTTATGAAGAAATTGATCAATTAAGATACAATTAAACTAATCAAACCTTATGAACGTGATCTAGGGGTCTTTTATTGACCTAATTGAATGATTATCGTGAAAAAAATGAGTCAAAACCATGGGTGTTTTGAATTGGCCTAAAGGGCTAAAATAGTAAAATTTGCAATTCAATGGGCAAAATTGCAAATTAACTAATTTTTCTATTTTGGTAAAAGGTAATTAATATATTGAGGGGAAGCCAAATGTACAAAAGATCACAACGCCAAAACTTGCACTCAAAATGAGCAATCATAATGAGTGAAAGGACACCGTGATGTAAAAGGAAGACAGCGCCCAAAGAAGACACACAAGCAATAGAAGGCACGGCAAGGCCAACCGGCAAAGATACAAATCCTCAGCAAAGGAGGAAGGACGTCAACTCCAAAGCATTTTTTGAAGTGACATCTAACTCCAAGGTTGATCACAGGTCACCCGAAAATATGATGGGATCCAAGCCCCAACTCCTTTGCAATCTTCTGTTCCTGAAGTTAACCTCAACATTTCTGAATGTGCTGGCTCTATCCCTAACCACCTTAAGAAGGTGATTCTTCATAGCCAGGATGGTAAGGGGTTGTTCTCTGAAGAGGATACTATTTCTGTTCTTCTAGATAATGTGGCAAAGAGCCCCAAAGGAAAAGCGAGCAATGCACTTGAAGAACTCTTTACCCTTCAAGAAAGAGGAGGTCCACATGAGGTTCTCTCCCCAATATCTATTCCGCCAAGGCAATTGCACCTCACCGCCCAAAAAAAAGCAACTCTGGCCATGATAGAGCAATCAAAAAATAAGTAATCAATGGAATCAAGCATCTTCTTGCAAAAGGCACAGGATCCTCTCTCAATTCTACCGTGAGACAAAAGTAGAGCTTAAGTGAGCAATCTGCGCTTCGCCATAAGCCAAAGGTTAAGTTGATATCTTGGCATAATTGCATTATCCCAAATGAAATCATGCCAAAAGACGCTATTCCGCTTTTGCCTAATGGAATCCCAAGTAGAAGCAACCGTGAAATGGCCCGAAGGGTTCTCCCTCCAGCAAATACAATCCGCACCCTGAGATGGGGACGGCAAAGGGTGATCCCACGACTCAAGAACTGTTTTGAGAGCCTGGCCCTCCTCAGAAAAAAGGTCTGCAACTGAGGCCTGCCTAGATAATCCTGAGCTGTAGATAAGCGGGTCTGAGAAGTATAAGTTCAACAATCCCCTAGGGCACTAGTTGTCAAACCAAAACGAGACCGAGTGGCCATTGTCAATCCTCCAAAAGAAGGCATTCCGAAACTCACTCCTGAGATTGAGAAGCTTTTTCCAAGCCTATGAACAAAAGGTAGGCTTCCTAGCAACCCAAAAGTTCTTGTCCTTTAAAAAAATGGAGTGAATCCATTTACACCACAACGCCTCTTATCTAAGAACAACAACCATATATGTTTCACCATTGCAGTTTTGTTGCAGTCTCTAAGCCCTCTGATACCAATCCCTCCCTCCATCTTTGGTAGGTATTCATCCTCCCAGGCAACTTTGGCACCCCCTCTACCTAACTCCGGGCCTTTCCAAAGGAATTGCCTGAGGTTTTTCTCAATCTGATCCAAGATGGCTGTAGGTATAATAAAAACACTTGCCCAATAGGCTTGGATAGCATAAAAAATTGACTTGATGAGTTGCAGGCGGCTAGCTAAAGACAGGAAGCTATGAGTCCAAGACTGAACTCTCGTCGTGATACGATCGACGAGAGTGTAGCAATCAACTTTGGTGAGCCGTAAGGTGATGATAGGAACTCCCAGTTAGCAGACTGGCAAGAAACCTTCAAGAAATCCCAACTCCAAGATAATCCGATTCCTTAATGACGAAGAGCCACCAGCAAGAAAGATTTCACTCTTGTTTGGGTTAGGAAGCAAACCACTCCAAGAAGAGAAGGTTTGGAGGCCTTCTTTAAGGAGTGCTACAGTGGGCAAATCCACCTCCGAAAACAAAAGGACATCATCCGCAAAGAAAAGATGCGAGAGATTCGTGGACTTACATCTCCAGAAGAATTTAAACTTCGGTTTCAAGGAGCATCTATATAAGATTCCTGAAAGAGCTTCCATTACTAAGGTGAATAAGTAGGGAGAGATAGGATCACCTTGCTGAAGGCCACGACCACTCGCAAAAAATCCATGAAGCTCCCCATTCAGTGCAAGCGAGAACTTGGGAGTGCGAACACACGTCATAATAAGGCGAGTTATAAACTCGGAAAATCCAAAAGCCAATAGAACTCCCTCAAGGAAGTCCTAATCCTCCATATCATAAGCTTTCCTAAAATCCACTTTGATCGCACACTTAGGCAAGTATGGATGAAGATGGAAGCCAGAAAAGAGTTCTTGGACTAGCAAGATGTTATCCCTGATCCTCCTGCCTTTCACAAACGCGCTTTGATAAAGGCTTATCGCGTCCTTCAAGACTGCTACTATTCATTTGGCAAGCACCTTGGTAATACACTTATACATAGTGTTGTAGCAGGCAATGAGCCTATAATCTTCAACGGAGGACGCATTCAGGACTTTCGGCACCAACACCAAAATAGTGTTATTGATCTCCCTCAGGAGCCTCCTAGAGGAGAAGAAGTCCAATACTGCCTCAATCACCAGATGGCCAACTGTTTCCCAGTTTTCTTTGTAGAATTCAACCGTGAAGCCATCCGAACCCAATGCCTTACCCCTAGCAAGAGAGAATAAAGTATCCCTAATCTCCAACTCTGAGACTGGATGAGCTAGAAATTAATTTGATCAGCCGAGAGAGGATGAAGGATGACTTCACGGATCTCCTCAATCGAAGGCCTACCTGAGTTCCCAAGAGGCGCCAGGAGGTCTTGGAAATACTGAAGAAAACATTACTGGACCAACTGCGGATCAGAAACAAGGTTCCCCTTAGAGTCTTGAACAAATAAAACTCTATTCCTCAACTGTCTCTTCTTGACGTATTGATGGAAGAACTTAGTGTTGCGGTCTCCCTCTTTAAGCCATCTGACTCTTGACTTTTGCCTGAAAAAGGACTCCTCCATGGAGCGCAGCTTGGCAAAGACACGTCGTTGCTCCTTTTCCAACTCCACCAGAAGAGGAGAAGCGGGCTCTAGTTGTAATGCCACCTGCGTAGACTCTAAGGCTACCCTCGCATCCACCGTCCTAACTGAGATGTTAGAGAAAGAATCTCTATTCAGAGTCTTAAGCCGTTGCTTGAGAGCCTTAATCTTGCAAACAAGTATGTACATGGGAACTCCTTCCACCGGGGCGCCCCAAACTTAGGAAACAATATCATTAAACTCTGGATGTTTCATCCAGAAGTCAAAAAACTTGAACAGCTTCCTTCGAGGAATCGGGCTAAGCACCTTGACCACCACAGGGGTGTGATCCGAGATGCCCGACGGCAAGAAGGAAGCTTCAGAGAAAGAGAAATCAAGGCTCCATTTGCAATTGACCAAAACCCTGTCAATCTTCCTTGCCTTCCCGACAGAGCCTACAGAAGTAGACCAAGTTTACCTGAAGCCTACATACCTTAGGTCTTCGAGTTACGCTTGTGCCAAGCACTGCCCAAACTCATCAAAACACGGTATCCAAGCATCAGCGCCGCCAATCCGATCAGAAGGGTCTTTAATGGCATTGAAGTCCCCCATCACAAGCCAACTTGAGTTTTGCCAGATAGAGCTTCTAAGAACAAGCTCTTCCCACGAGGACCTCCTAAGCGTGAACGTGTGCTCCCCATATACAATTGAGACATAGCAAGTCACTCCAGAATCCAACCATCTAAGATTTCCATGAACTGCTTGAGTTGAAATAGAAACAGCTTCAAAGCTAACTCGATTGGGATCACAACCAACCCAAATCCTACCCCTTGGGGAGAATTCATAGTTTGTGATCCAATCCTTATCTCGCAACAAACTCCTAGAAATGGAACTGAGGAGATCTTGAGGTACTTTCGTTTCCAACAACCCAATCAAACATAAGCAGTTTGAGGTAGCCAAGCTCCGCACCTCAGCCTGTCTGGTGGGGGCAACAAGGCCCCTCACATTCCAACAACCTATATACATACCTCCTCTTCGACAGCTTGCGTCAATTGGTAGGCGGGGCAGGCCGAGACAAGGGTGGCGGCGGCTCAGGCACTAGGGCCAACAACTTATCTTGTATGGTCTCCACACCCTTGGGTGAAGGAGGAGCTATCAAAGTCGGGCAAGGGGATAACAAGTCATCATCCGAGCTGCCAATCCGGTTCCCCACATCATCCGATTCCTCCCGGGAACTCATCAGCTCAATCAAGTCTTCTTCAGGGCTGATCGACTCAGCCTCAACAGAGGGAGCAAGAGCCTCCTTCTTGGTAAGGATGCGCAAGCCTCTCAAAGTATTATGGGTTGAAGTAGAAGGCATACTCCTATCTGCAGCAGCCGCTGCCCTCATGAGAGTGCGAGTCTCATCCCCTGAGCTAGCTGAAGTTGCCAAAGTAATTTCCTTTAGAGGAGGGCCTTTCTTCTTCTTTCCCTTGACTTGTTTCCATCCCAAGTCAGCCACCCAAGAATCCTCCCCCAACACAGGGTCATCAGTAAGAGGACGTGAAGCAGCAATAGGGGCTGATGCAACTTGTTCTTGAGGAATGATCACCGGTTTCGAAGCTGCACAGGGAGTATCACAATTATGGCCAAAAGTGCCACATTTGGAGCATTCCACTGGCTTCCATTCATAATCCATATCAATAGCCTGAACCACCCCATGCAAGGTCACATTAACCAAAGACACCCTCGGTTGATTTGCTTGGATCTCCACACATACTCTCACATATGAAATCACTTGTGTTTGATTCGTGCATTGTTCCACATAAAGCGGCTTGCCCATGGTGCTTGCAATGGCACTAATTGGTGGTGTCATCCAAAGATTGAACGGAAGGTTTTTCAATCTTATCCAAACCGGCACCGAGTTTTGCTTGCTCGTCTTCAAGTCCAACAATGGCTTCCATTGTTGTAGTATAAGTGGCACCCTTGCCACCGTCAATGGACCATCCTCCAAGATCTTCCTCCGAAAAACCGAGTCAGGGATATGGAAGAAGTAGAAACCTTGGTCATTAGCCATGACCTCCACCAATTTCTGCCCCCAAGTTTGCTTGAGGGAGTGCTCCGTGAGTTGGTAAGGGAGCCTCCTCCCCACAAAGTACCCAACTAGGCATTCATGCCATTTGAGGTCCACCGCTTCAAGCACTTCATCCAGGAGAACAACAGCCGGAACATTATCCAAATAAGTAGGAGGGACATACATCAAGTCATAACCCTTGGCGGCGAGGCGAGCCACATTCGCCCATGAGCGGGGTTGAGGTGGCCTCGAATTCCCCGAGGCCTTATGAGAGCCTTGAGGCTTCTTGGAGATAGATCTTGCACGGCTTCCCCCCCTAGATCAAGCTCGACCATCATGGCCCAGGGCCAAAGGCCGCTTGCGCACCACACCCTCTACTGTAAGGACCTTTCCCGTGAGCAAGGGGGTAGGGCCGAATGGTTTCGGAACAAAGGGCTATGGGCCTTCTCACTACCAACATTTACTCGGGCCTCAACTTCACCCAACTTAGCAGATGAGGATGCCATTAAAACCCCAGCAACACACCAAATCAGCCCAAACCCCCTCTATAGGACATCCATCCCAAAAATGAAGCTATGCGAGGAGAAAGGCTAACTAGAGTGAAAAGAGCACTAGGGAGTCGACCATACACCAGCAGAAAACCGAATTAGCTCTAGCAAGCCAAACGAAGCAGGTCCGAGCAAATCTGAAGCCGCAACTGGTCAAGTAGGGGAGGCAGCTTCGAACCCACCAGCCAATCAACGGGAAGGTATGGGTGCAAGGATTCCAGTAACCCTTACCCAGAAGCCCGAGGTACTGCCACAACCGCTCAGCCTAACCACGAACATGTCAATTGCAGGCGAGAGCAAGGTGATCGGGCGAGAGGTAGGGTAGTTCCGAGCTTTAAAGGGAGAGTGAAGCAGAAGATATCCTTCGATGGGATTGAAGACGCACACCAGAGGTAGCAAACCTCCTAATCTCAAGAGAAATGGAGGACTCTACCGGCTGGAGCAAGCTGAAAAGCCACCGGCGTGAATAGGAAAAAAAATCGCCCAAAAGAGAGGACGATGAACAGTAACCGCATGAAGACAAATGGCCCCCAACTAAATGATGCTAACTTGAGCTAAAATCACTTCAAATTAACTAAAATTGAACTCAATTAGTGTCACAATTGCCCTATCTAATGAGCTACCCATATGTAAGCTCACTTACCATATTCAAATTGACCTTGAATTGAAGTGTTCGAGCTTAGATCAAAAATGGATCTAAGCCTAATATTTGAAATTAAACTATAGCCATGAATGGGTCAATTCGAATTTTGTCGATTGAAGTTTAATTGCTTGATTTTCTAATTCTTGTGAGGATAAAATTCCTCAAATTGATGAGTTCTGGTGTGAATTTTTCAAAATCGATCTTGAATTTGAACTTATCTTAAGGAAATGAGTGAGGAACAATCATCTATTTGTAAGTTATGAATGATCAATTTTGGTCTTCTAATTGGGGCTCAAAACGGCAATTCGTATTTTAACTCAATAAATCATGAAATTGAATACTCAAACAAATTTTAGATAGTCTCCAAACCAAATGTCAAAAAATGAACTACACCTAATTATGACTAGAATAAAAGTAATTTTATTTTTGGTCGATTTAGAACCCAAAACTAAAAAATTCAGAAATTAAGATTCTTTACCAAATTTATGAAAGTTTTGACAAAAGTCAAATTGACATTGAAATAAATGTATTTGTACTTTTTTTTTGGTCAAAGGTTTGACCAAAAGTTAACCATTTAGTTAACTTTTCCTAAAAAGTCGATTTTTTGGTCAAATCTTTGAATTTTCAAGAAATTGATTTGAAAAAAAAAGTGAAATTAAAGCTAAATGGAATTTTTTGGGTACAAAGTTAATTTTTTTGATCCAATGTTGACTTTCGGTCAAAGGATCGGCCAAAAAGTCAACAATTTGACTTTTCCATTTTTTTTTAAATGAGCTAAAAATTGCTTAAAAACAACGATGCAAAAGAAATAAATGAAAAACAACATTTTTTTTATCAATAGATGGGACTTTGTCGCGATCAAAAATCTAAATCTCGATTTTTTACTTTTTAATGATGCATCGACTAAAAATCAGGTGTCAACAAAGACACAAACGATTCTCTCACTAGTGAACAAAACAAAGGGGAAAATACCGTTGATGCTCTAGTCAATAATGAGGTTCAAGAAAATTAGATTGTTGCTAATGTCAATCTCACAGGAGAGGCAACCGATACTAAGATCATGTTTTTCAACAAGAGGATCCTCCAGTTGATGAAGTTTAGCAACATATTGTTAACATAGCTCAAACTTCTAGTTAGCCCATTCTGCCCAATTTTCTAATTGAGCAAAATAATGAAAAGCATAATCAAGATGAGGAAACATTAACTAAAAAGCACATTGCAATTGTTGTTGCTGATAAAGATGTTGAGCAAACTTAAAATTTTGAAGTCACGGGGACTAAAAAGGTTGCCTAAGTTGAGGGGGAGCATGTAAAAGACATTAGGACATACAGGATGTGCAAGTTGATGGGGAGATTGCAAAGGATCCACATGCTGAAATTGATTGTCCACTAGACTAGACTTCTATTCCAAATGGTAGTGTTCTTCTTCAGACCTTGCTGGAAATCAAGGAGAAACAAATCATCTTAGAAGAAGGTATTAAAGAATTGAAGCTTCAGATGCATAAAACATCGCGGATGGAGATAAAAGGCTAAAAATTATAAAGCAAGCTGTGACAAACATGAGCTATTATGTTCTAGTTCACATACCTCTTGAGGATCCATCTTCTCCAACCTCTCTTGTCCAAAATCCAAATCAACCATCCTCTTCGAAATAATCTTTTAAGAGTTTGTTTGTAGATAATTTCTTTTGAGTTTGGTTTGACTTTGTGTGTTTGAACTCCAGTTTCGATTGTATTTTTGCACTTACGTGTTGGTGTGATAACTTTTTGATGGTTTATGGTTTGCTAATATTATGCCACGTTCCTCTAGTTTGATATATATATTATATTGCTGTTGACAAGAGGAGGAGAAGAATTGAGTTGCAAAACTTTCAATTTTTTACTTATGAGATTTATGCAAGACTCACTTTTTGATATTTGTAGCCTACAAGATTACTATGAGTATAAAAATCACACAAGATCGGTTAAAAACTTCTTATCTCTTATATTGTGCTCTTTGGAGTATCTAGAAATTCTATAAAAATCCTCGTTTATCTTTAATTTCCTCTTCGGTATTTTTATATATTATAAATTGTGCTTTATTTAAAATCTTGCTAAAAATAAAGTAGTTTCAATATCAACAAATTTTCAAACTTCTAAGTTCTACTTGGAAAGTTTTACCATAGTCAAAAAAGGGGAGATTGTTGTGAAAGCATTCATAGATGATTTAGAAGATGGACAAGACTTTTCTTGAGTGACTTCTATTTTTGATGATAAGTCTTTCCATGTGGGAATTCTGGGATGTATGATAAGATGTTATTCATCAGATTCAAAGTTGTGATGAAGATCTTATGCAACGACCCAAACCTGAGGTAGTACAAAGGGATGGATTAAGATCACCTTAGCAGTATGCGGGCGAGGCTAAGTACATAGTCCCACATCGCTTTGGGGTGGGGGGGAGTCCTAGGCTAGTTGATAAGGCTTGGGTTCCCTTAACTGTACATACATGTTTTCTTGGGGTAGTATGGGCTACCCCGAGAAAAACAAAATCATGGGGACTTAGTGTCCAAAGCGGACAATATGTGTATTGTAGAGACCCGGGTCCTTACATCTTATCCTAAATATTCATAATCAATGGAATAATGATATTGACCAGACTTTGGTTGCCTTTGGAAACTACTTTCCCAAGGGTCTTTGGAAGGCTAAAGGCCTTTGGGCCAAATATTTAGTATTTGGCAATTTTTTTTCACTTGCTTTTGCCAAAGGCAAGCCTTCACAAGGCTAAAAGCCGAAGACAGGTTGGGGGCTATCTTGGGCTTTCTCGACATGCTAGCTTTGAGATAATAAAATTTTTCTTCCGAAATTGTCCTCATTAATTTTTCATTTTTCCGGCTTTACCTCGACAACTATTCATCATCTTCATCCTTCCCTTCTCTCTACTGAGAACACGACTAGCATCTATGTGCGGTCGCCAGCGAAAGGTAGGTGGTCCGACGAAGGGCAGGTGGTGCGGCAAAGGACAACCCTCTAACTAGGGTCCCATGACCCTCCGACAAGGGTCGCCGTGCGGAAGACGCCGGCAACCTAGATCATGTGCAGATCTGGTCGCGCAGATCTAGGTCGCGGCGACCAGATTGCGAGTGCCAACGACCTCTGTGGCGCGGTGGGTCGCACGATGGCTCGGCAAGGGTCGCGGCGACCCTTATCTTGTGATCTGGTCACACCATGTCCTCCACACAATGAACCTAGTCAGACGCTGCCCTTCGCCGTGCCACCTACCCCTCGCCGGACCACCTACCCTTCGCTGACAGTAACTAGCGAAGCCCTCGATCGACCAACTCTCCCTTTTTTCCTTTTTTTTTTTTAATGACAAAAGCCTTTTGCAAATTTAATTTATCCAAATACTATTTTGGTCAAAGATACTTTACAATGGACTTTCACAAATACGATTTACCAAACACAATTTGCATTTTGAAAAACTCCTTTAACTCAAGGGCCTTTATATTTTCTCAAGCACTTCCCCAAAAGTCTTCCCAAACACACCCTTTAAACCTTTGTGCAACGACTAGTAGATTGGCATGAATTCCTCGTCATATATATTGATTGTCCAAAAGGAAAGTATATTGTATACAATCTCTCAAAGTTGGAATATCGCAATCATTGGAACAATCAATTGAAGACAAAATATTCTTTCTAAAAGAAGGACTCAACTTATGAAAACCTAATTTGTTGTATAGATGGTAGAATCTTAGGGAAACTTTATTCTCAGCAATCTTGAAGCAATCAAATCTTCTAGCAAAGTTCAAGTCCAATGGGTTAATTGAATGAATTATCCTTAGAGCTTGTGTCCAACGGTAAGCTTGGACATTGAAGAGTATTAAAGGAAGTCATGATACTAAAGGAGCCAAGAACTGAAGTTTAGAATTCCGAAGTCCATAAAAAGTCTCATCCTTAATACATTCGTCTTGATGAGAATAACTTTGTAATCTCTCAGAGGTCGTGAGTATGAGATCAGAAAATCCGTGCACACGAGTTTGAGTAATGGATACTTAGTTCTTGTGACCTCCGATTGACTCATTATATTGGAATCTAACTAAAAAGCCATCAGTGTGGGAGAGAGGATGTAGGCTTGTCAAAGCCAAATCTTTATAATTGTTACGTGAACTTTTCTATCCCTTAAACTCTTATTTATATCTTGAGATAGATTATTGCACATTGGTAAGATATGTCCTTTACACGATTCATCACCGAACATTGTCATGTTGCTATATTAGTTTCAATTATTTTTTTAAATTCCGCACATTCACATACTCAATCCCTTTCTAGGTGATATTTCTAGCCCTAATAGGTCATAGCTTGCTAAAGAAGGTTGATCCTACTAGATGACATTTTTCTCTTTTTTGTCAGCTATTGGAAGCCAATCTATTGCATTGTCCATGATTTTGAATTAGGCATTAATCATTGTAAGATTGATATCAGGTTGGATATATCATACGGAGGTATAGATATGCTTTAGAATTCTGCCTTGGTTTCAACCATGGTTTAGATATGTCAGGTTAGATATATCATACGGAGGTATAGATATGCTTTAGAATTCTGCCTTGGTTTCAGCCATGGTTTTAGCCAGCTTTTGGTTTTCATAGTTGAAATATCCTACAATTCATTATTACAAATTGCATTCTGGGTTGTGCAAGAAATAGCTGAGATTGGGTTCGTCGGGGAATTAATACTACTATTGACTCTTCTTATGAGAATTATAATGATTTATTACAAGCCAAAAATATGTGAAGTCTTGATCCAAACAAAAGTCTCGTGTCTATTATATCAAACACGGATTTTGTGCATTATCTAAGTAACTGCATAACAAAGAATTATCCTATGGTAAAACAAAGAGTTATCTGGCTAGATCTCACTAGGTTCATCATGCATTTTTTTGGCATACAAATTTACCCTGTACTATCGACTTTTCTATTTTCTTCTAGTGCAAACTATATAACTTCTCTTACAATTTAGTCGTTGTTTCTATAATATGAAGGATAAAGAGTCGCCCACACAATTTGAGCTCTCATGCACCTTGCTCTGAGAAAACGGTTTCTGGGATACTTTTGAATCAATCGTAATCAACTGCGTCAGATCTCGTTTTTCTGGTCAACTGGACTACTTCATTTGTTAATTTTTTAGTGCATCCCAAGACCTACAAAAGTATAATCCAATCAATCACTTTGAAGCATCAATCTCATTCAAATACACAATGCCATGGCTGTTGATTTTGTGTATCAAGTTGGCATGTTTCCTTGTCTCAATAACTTTCTGCGGATCGAAACTGGAAGTTCACGGTTTCTGCACTTTCCAACAGCCCTTCTTACTGGATTTTTCATCTAATTCGCAAATTATCTTTAAAAGAAGGCATCGGAAGAATAACGACGACGAAAATCAGAGGAACGGCACAGTAGCAGCATTTTCTCTCGCCTCTGAGAGCTTTCCTCTACCCCCGTTGGTAGCTTCCCCCCCAAACCCTAAATCTCCAGTAGATTTCAACACCCAAAATCACATTTATTTCCCTTTTGATCAATGAAACCCATCACGTAAAACCCAAAAACCCCTCTCCCTACTGCTTCTTCACAGAAATGAGAAGCCTCGAGCAATGGAACAGTGCTGTTATCTCCTTTCCGATGGATTCAATCAACGCTAGGTGATCTCGGACCTTTGGCCTCACAAAAGGTGGGATTCCGTCACTTTCCCATGGTTCTCCTCTAGGCTCCCTGTTTCTTCGACGCAGTGGAATGGGATTTGACGATACCAACTAGATTGGAAAAATTATAAGTTAGATGTAGTCAGTTTAGCTGTTATAAGAATGGGTCCTGCCTTTTACAATATGATCAGGAGAAAGTAATGAGTGAATGGGAATTTTTTATCTGTGTTGGCCTCTTTCTTTGCCCTGAATTAAGTTCTTGAAAAGCATCCCCTATTAACAGAAGAGATAAATCAACGAACCTAGGGTGGTGGTTAATCGCCTGGCTATGGAGTCTTCCCCATTGTTTTAGCCCACGAACCCTCTAAAGTTACCTTGTGATCCTGCCATTTTCATTACAGAGCTCCCTTCAATTTGTTACCTATATAAACCCACCTCCAAAAAACTCGAATAACCCACTCAGCGAGCTTATAGCCAGTAAACCTGAGGAAAAGACAATATGGAAGGTAAAGAAGAGAACGAACTACGATTGGCTACATTATATAAAAGCCTAGGCCACCTGTGGTCTAAGAACGATGTAGTAGAAGTGACCAAAGAAATCCCCCCAGAAAAGAGGGAAGAATGCAACCACACCCTATTTGGGAAGTTATTTTCTAAACCTAATGTCAACTTCCCAGCTTTCCTTAACACAATGAAGAAAGCATGGAAATAGAATCAGTGGCTTGCTCCCAAAAAGAACCAGGCTTTTTCACATTCATTTTATAATCGTAGGAGGAAAAAGAGAGAGTTATGAAAGCTGGACCCTAGTCTTTTGCCAGTAACCTACTCGTTCTTAAACAATGTGAACCTGAAATTCTGGAGCATTGTTAAGATTATTCTCGATGCGCTTTTCTGGGTGCGTATTGGGGGGATTCCCCCTCGGTGGTGACTAGAAGAAGTATTCAACAACCTGGCAAAAAAAGTAGGCAAAGTACAGGAAATTCAAGTGGATTCAAAAGGCAACGAACCACATAATGGGGGAAAAGTGAGAGTGGAAGTGGATTTGACAGCTCCATTAAAATTAGGGGCTATACTGGATATAGGAAACAAGTGGTTATGGGTGGAATTTAAATATAAGCGTCTACCGCACTATTGTTATACATGTGGAAAAATTGGTCACTATGCTACTAATTGTGAAGAAATTCCATATGAGCAAACAACATGGGCGGCAAACAAGCCAGGAAAATATGGCCCATGCCTTAAGGCAGAAGTGCGAGATCATAGCCCCCACTGGGAAGCATTCTATGGCAAAATAGAAGAAGAAACTATTGTGGAAGAAACAGAACCAGAAATCCCGCCTCCAGCTTATGAAATGGACATAGTGGCCAGAGAAGAAATGGATACCAGGGTAGTTCCAAATTGCAACAAGAAAAGGGCAGAAAGTTTAAATGAGCAGGAGGCACCAGAAGAATCAGTAATTCTCCTTACGAAAAATATAGATCATGGCAAACAGATTATGTGCTCTGAAGCTACTAATCCGATCCTATCGAAAGTTGGGAAATGCAGCAAGAAAAGTATGAAAGTGCGGAGGGCAAAAAAATAGAAATGCACAGCAGGACAAGTTCCTCTAATGATCAATGATACGGAGCTTTTGGAGACCCCAATTAAGTTTATCAAAGATGGTAATGAGTAGGCTTTGGTGGCTAGCCCTAATAAGCCACCGACAATGATATGAAAGTTATAAGCTGGAACTGTCGGGGGTTGGGCAATCCCCTGACATTCCAGGAACTAAGAGCCCTAGTAGCTCTTGAAAGGCCCAATTTGGTTTTCTTGATGGAAACAAAGAACAAAGCAACGATGGTGGAAGGAGTTAAAAGGAGACTTAAGTTCCAAAATATGTTCATAGAAAACCCAGAAGGAATAGCGGGAGGCTTAGCCATTTTGTTGAGTGAGGAAGTGGTGTTAAAGGTGAATGCCAGCTCTAAAGAGTTCATTGACTTGGAGTGCATAGATCCATACAATGGCTATCAAATGCGGATAACTTTTCTTCATGCACCGACAAATTTCGAGGAAAGGCTGAAGTTATGGCAAAAGCTGAAGGATTTCCAGTCAGCAAACCATCTACTGTGGATTTGCATGGGAGATTTTAATGAAATATTATATGTGTGGGAGAATGGGGGGGGGGAACGAGAAGTAGATAATCACATAATAGCAACGTTCAGAGATCTTTTAAACGAGTGTTCCCTAATGGACATGGACAGCAAAGGGTGTGCTTACACATGGGCAAATAACCGGGAAGGGGAGGCCCTTGTCAAAAAAAGACTAGACAGAGTTCTATGTACCATGGACTGGAGAATTACCTTTACTAATGCTGAAGTACAAGCCCTTCCAGCAATTGGCTCGGACCATAGCCCTCTCCTCCTTGTGTTACATCCTAAAAATAAGAAAAGGAAGAGAGAATTTAAGTTTGAAGCATACTGGATAGAAAATGAAGAGTATGGAGAGATCATCAAGAAAATATGGAACAAAATGCCACTAAGCCAGACAAGTTTCTCAGCGAAAGTCAATGATACTTCTAAAGAGCTTGCAAAGTGGAGCAAAGAGAAGTTTGCCAATGCACCATGTCGTATGAGGAAGCTCAACAAGGCATTAACAGAGCTAACCAACAAGAATTCTGAAAATTCCAACAGGAAGGAAGCCCAAAACATTGTTGACCAGTTAGAACAGTTGTGGAAACAAGAAAAAAAAAATCTAGGGGATGAGATCACGCATTAAATGGCTGCAATGGGGAGATAGGAACACTAAGTTCTTCCACGTAACTACAGTGCAACGAAGACAGAGAAATAGGATTACTATGCTGCAAATGGAAGATCAAAGTTGGTGTAGCGATCCTTCCGTACTCAAAGAACACATAGGGTCATTCTATCGGAACCTATACAAATCGGAGGGTCCCAAGAACTATCAACCAATCCTAAATCAATGTCCTAGCCTAGTAAGAGAGGAAATAAATGAAAATATGATGGCCAACATTACCATGGAAGAGGTAAAAGAAGCGGTTTTCCAACTAGGCTCATTATAAGCCCCTGGACCTGACAGACTAAATGGCCTCTTTTATCAACAGTCATGAGAGGACATAAAGCTGGATTTGGTCCGGCTAGTGCAGAACTTTTTCAAAACAGGTACCATCGACCCTCTTCTCAACAAAATGCACATATCCTTGATACCAAAAGTAAAAAATCCAGAAAACATAGGCCAATTCAGACCTATCGGTTTGTGCAATTTCAGCTACAAAATCATCTCAAAAATCATAGTTAATAAACTAAAGATTTGGCTTCTAGAGATTATAGAGCCTGAACAAAGTGCCTTTGTACAAGGTAGACAAATTCAAGATAATATATTAATCGTTCAGGAAGTACTACATCAGCTGAGAATTACAAAAAGGAAGAAAAAATTTTAAGCGATCTTGAAACTGGATATGCAGAAAGCCTATAACATAATTGAATGGGATTTTTTAAGGGATTGCATGCTGAAAATGAATTTCTGCGAGAGGTGAGTATCTTTAATTATGCAATGTGTTTCGACAATGTCCCTAAGTGCGAAGATCAACGGGGAACCAACTCAATATTTCACCCCTTCGAGAGGACTCAGACAAGGCGACCCTCTTTCTCCATAGTTATTCATCTTAATAGCAAACGTTTTGACCTGGTTGATAAACAAAGCTATTGAAGTTTGAAGCATCAAGGGTATAACACTAAACAGGTTCTACCATACACCGACTCATTTACATTTTGTCGATGATGCTATATTTTTTCTGGATGGGACTATGGTCGAATGCCAAAACTTAGCAAATATTCTCAACCAGTCCTGCTATACAATGGGCCAAGCTATTAATTTAAACGAATCGGGGGTATTTTTCAGCAGTAATAGTCCTATCTCTCTGTAAAGAAATTTAGCACAAGAGCTCAGAGTCCCAATAATAGACAAAATAGGGAAATATCTCGGCATTCCAATAGAATGGGGTCATTCAAAGAAAGAGATGTTCGCTTGGATTTTAGCAAGAGTAAACTCGAAGCTAGAGGGATGGAAAGAAAAGTTATTGACCAAAACAGGCGAAGAAATTTTGATTAAGAGCGTAGTACAAGCCCTCCCTCATTACGCGATGTCAATCTTTAAACTTCCTATCTCCATATGTAAAGATATAAAAAGAAGAATTGCTTCATTTTGGTGGCAGAAAAGTGATTCAAAAAGAGGCTTGCATCGGAGAAAAATGGGAAGTCTTAAAAACCAGAAAAGATGAGGGAGGTTTGGGGTTCAAAGATTTGATTAACTTTAACAGAGCAATGCTTAGCGAGCAAGCTTGGCGATTATCCAACTCTCCTTCAGCTTTGTGGAGCAAAATATTAAAAGGTATCTACTTTCCAAATGGAAACTTGTGGAATGCAAGAAAGGGGCAGCGTCAGTCTTGGGGATGGCAAAACATTTTAACAGGAAGAAAAGCTATAGAATCAGAGGTTAAATGGTCAGTGGGGGATGGCAAATCCATCATCATACGAGAAGACAAATGGCTAAAGTCTGGAGTGATTGGAGGTCCAGCCAACCAAAATGAACCAGTTATGGTGACAGAACTTATTAATGAAGACTCGCGGGCTTGGAAGGAAAATTTGATTCTCAACCTTTTTGAAGAACAAATCACTAATGAGATACTTGCGATAAACCTTAGCTCAAACCCAAAGAAGGATTGTCTAGTACGGACAAGGAACAAGTCAGGGATATATACTGTGAAGAGCGAGTATAACAGGGCCTATTCTAACACCACAAGAACAAGCCCAAATAGGGCGTCTTGCTCTTTCACGCCTCAAAGAACCCTGTGGACTAAAATATGGAGTCTAGCTATCCCCCCGAAAATGAGAATGTTCCTATGGAGTCTATGTCAAAACGCCCCAATAGGGGAGAATTTGTATGAAAGGAAAATGCTGTCTGACCCCTTCTGCCCGTTTTGCTTCACACACATGGAAACAACATAACACCTATTTCTACTTTGCAAGTGGACATAAAAGATATGGGCAGACCCACACATCAATATCATCAGCAATCCAAGCAACATCAAGAGGTTTGATCAGTGGCTAACAGAGATCTTCAAAGGTAGGGAAGGTTTACCTGAGAAAGAACTAATCGATGCTGTGCTGTGGAACATATGGAAGACCCGCAACAACCTTATTTTCCAAGCAAAGCCTTTGCAACCGATCGATCTTGTGGATCTTGCACAGGCACAACAAAAAAATTTCAGCAGATGGCAGAATCTAAAAGGACCAAGACCCACAAATCGAAGCTTACCGATTCGGTGGATGCCGCCGGACAAAGACGAGATGAAGCTCAACGTAGATGCTTCATGGATTTCAAGCAGAAGCCCTTTCCCTGATGCACGGGTTGTCGTACTTGAGGAAAAATGAGGCACAGCACGTGGGAAGAGAGAAAGGTCATTGCTAGGTGTGCAAAAGTGATAGTTTAAGTTTGGTTGACATTATAATGGGCTGGGCCAAATCACCATGGGATTTGAAGGAGATAATAGAAAAAGTGTAAAGAAGAGTTAGCCCATTGCAAATCAGTATGAGTAGTCTACTGTCCACGAGAAGCAAACCAAACGGCGAATTGGCTAGCTAGAGTACACTGGGCCAAAAAACTTCCTACAAATTTGGTGAATTTCCCTCCTCTCTCCCTCTCGGAAATTCTATGTTAGGAATTTTATCCATCGTTGTCTTGTAAGACTTGAATGAATGCAACATCTACTTTCGACCAAAAAAAAAAAAAAAAACTTGAACAAAATTGGGTGCACTTTTTAAAATCAAACTTAGAATCAGCTCATTATTCTTGAACTTGGAGAAAAATTGTATTATTCCTTAATTTGTGATGTGTCTTGCCACACAGACCTATATACTCTATCAGCCTTTTAATCTATAGCATGGCTCCTACGAATCATTAGTGTTAAGTGAATCTTTAATGCTTGTTTATGGTGTATTTATAACATGATTTAAGGGTGGAAACTAAGCATTATGTTCCAAAACTCCTCTTTCATGTATTTTCCTTTTGCTCCTGTAGATCCATATCCTGTTCATTTGTGGAACATTCGAAATGGATAGAAGTCGAACAAACCGATCTAGGGCAACCCTATTTTATTGGAATGGGTTGCAGGAATGTCTTAACATTTGCCAGTGAAAGTGTCAATGGAAAGATCTCATGTCCATGTAAAAAATGTTTGACTGGCATGTGGGTGATTAGACAATGCAGAACACAATCTACTGTGCAATGGATTTATTTTTGAAGTTGAAACATCTTCATCCATTCCGCTAGTCAGTCCAGCACATGATTTTGATGTCGGACATGAAATGCATGGATCATTGAATGATGCATTTTGTTCGATGAACGAAGACAGAAACATACACGATGCCATCGATGATGAGGAGCAACCTAATGAAGCAGCTAGGTCCTTTCCCGAGTTAGTAAAAGATGCTGAGCAAGAACTGTATCCAGAATGTAAAAGGTTTTGCTAAATCACCGGGAGCACTGTTCGACTCTTTCACATAAAATGTCGTCACGAATGGTTAAACGACTCTTTTATTGAATCACTTGAGTTCGCAAGGGATGTACTTCCAGCGAGAGAATAGTTCATGCATGCCCGAACGACTGTTTGCACATCGGAAAGAGTGCGGAAACGATGCCGGTTGCTATCTCAAAGACCCATGCTTACGAGGGGGCGTGAAGAGAATCACGTTAACTATGGTTTCCAGAGACACCCCGCCAATTCCCTGCCCGGAAATAGAGAGCTAGCCGAAGATCCAGGAAACGTTAGGACGAGTTAGCTCATCGGACGCAATTCAATCCGCTTAAGACGACGAGTGTAGTCTGTAAATCTGCGCACTTGGCTCTGTATGAAAGGATGGAGGACGTTTCATGCTGTCGCTGTCAATGACCTGGTCCTCCGACCTCCGGGAATAAGAAAGAACGTGGATATCGATCTACGACCCGTGATCTTGTCTGAATGGGACGCATTGCGATGCATCGACCAGACAAATCGTACGCTGTTCCCCTTCAATTATCATCACATGCCTTTAATTTGCACCACGAACATTTTGGCACGTGCCACGTCAATTTTTCCCTTTTTATTTTCAGCAATATTCAAGTTTTCGTTTTTTGTTTTTGTTCTGGTTTTTACGTTTATCTTGTAGAACATTCCAAAAAAAAAAAAAAAACAAACAAACGCCTCTGATTACTTGTTGTGACTCGTTCTCTTTAACGACTTCTGGCCCTTTAGATTTGCTTCGGTGGTTTTACCCTTATAGTGACCAAAGGGGGCAAGTCTGTCCAAGGCGAAAACGATGGCCAATCCTGACGTTGCCCATGCTCGTCCCAACCGGCCTCAAAAAGCGATTAAAAAGCAAAGCCCTTCCTAAAGCCCTCCCTACCCATCTAAGCTAAGAAAGCTGCCCCAACATCTAACCATCGCAGACCCCCATCAGGAAAAAAAAGTACCAAAAAAGTCATAAATCTAATGTATTTATGTTAATTTAATTCTAAACATTCTTTTTTTGGGAGTTCGGTTCCCTACTTTCTCGTGGGGTTATGGCTAGGAATATTTAGTTTCAAGTGTGGGATTGGACTCTAGTACTCTATAAAGATGCAAAACAAAAATATAAAAATGAGTTGAAAGTTAAAATAAGACAAACAAAAAAAAATTCATAAACCTTTTAACAATTTTCAGTAATTTTTGGCCAAAAATTGCTAACATTAATGCATGTCGTCTTATGTGGCATGATCGGCACTAACGTCGACAATTTCTTTAAATTTTTATAAATTTATATAATTTTCTTTTCTTTTCTATTATTTCTTTGTTTTTTTCTCTCAACTGTGGCGACCAGACAACAATCGCCAATCACAACTAAGGCTGGTGACCCTTGTGTAGTGTGTGCAAAGGCGTCATGGCCCTCATTGATCATTACCTCTCCCAGATCCAGGAGAGGGTTACAAGCCCTATAAATATTGTGAAATTTGTTTGCTAGAATGTGATTTAGCAACAAGGTTAAAGGGTATTTTTTATTTCGATTATTCATTCGTTTTATGAGCTACATTGGTCTCACTTCTGAAATAACTCAGCTGCAGATTCGACACAATAATTCTACTAATGCTTGATTAATAATGTGGTCCATCGTGTTTACACTGTCTTGGCGCGTCGAGCCTGTTTTCATCCCCACTTTCGCCCTTCCCAATTTGTCGGATGACTGCGACGCAAGGGCTAAAAATTTGGTCCACCAATTGAGTTGTCCACGTTTGTTTTTAGATATTTCGATGTCCTTTTTTTTTTTTTTTTTTTTTTTTTTGGAGGGCGGGGGAGGAGAGAGAGAGGATTGATGGATCAAGGGCTACAAATTTCTCTTCCCACATTTCTTTTTCTATTGGTAGAAGGACGGAGCGCAGCGACAAGCTTTAGAGATCGCTTTTGTGGTGTCATCTAAATAGGCTCACATCCGCTATAGAGATCGAGCCATAACTATTCAGCATGACTGACCACGAAAATGCTAGCAACAGTTCACCAACCTCAAACCACCACGAAGGTCCAAGGTTGGTGAGTAGCCAACTACCACTGAAAATGCTAACAACTAGGAAAATCTATACACAAGAAGTAAGACGTGGCCGCACAATGCAATGCACGAGCTTGCAGAGTGCTAGGATTAGGGCACAAATATAATAAAATAGAGAGTGAAAGCCAGAAAGAAAAATCGAGACCCATAAATTTATCTTGATTCACCCTTCAACTAAGGCTATATTCAGCAAAAAAATTCCACTATGATTAGAAACTCTCGTCTCTTTGTTATAGTTTTCACATTTCTGTTATAACTTTCAATGAAAATAAAATATAAAAGTTAATATATAGGCAACAGCAGTTATTTATGAACTTAAAGCCAAACTATCTATAAAATTCGAGTACAAACTCTAAAAATCCTCTAACGGTCCTAGCACTACCCCTATACCCTGACAAGCAACTCTCTGATCCCGCCTGCTCATCGAAGAAGTGACATCTCTTGCCTTTCCATCGATGAAGAGTATGGATCACACGCTAACACAAAGCAATTGAGAAATCCATTCATGCGAGGTAAGCCGGAATCACACAATGCAACGCAACAGCCTGAGAAGATTCTCTCCCGACGGGGAATCAAATTCGTGATTTTTCGAAAGGCGTGAGGTCCCTTCTTCACTCGACCAATAAATCTCCAAGGGTTGTCCCCTTCCCTCGGCCCGCCCAGCACGTTTACATCACCGCGGCTTCTCCCCGAATATCCGTGCATGTCCCACTGACGCAACGCGACGCAAGAGAGCCGAGAACGGAGTGTGAAACAATAAAAATCTGACATCTCGTGGACCGTACAGTCTTTTTCCCACGGACCGCTCTGGCAGTGCGGCCAGGTTGAAATCAGAAGGGAAAGGAAGAGAAAAATGCAGAGGGGTCAGACCATCAGCGTCACGGGGCATGTCAAAGCGAGTCATCGCACAGCGAGAAAATAGTTTAAAAAAAAAAAAGAACAAAGTTGAATACTCATAAACATTTCAATTATTGTAATTTAGTTAATAGACATTTTAACGATTTGTTAATATAGTCCATTAATTATAAACATGGCAATTTAGTCAGCATCGGTTGTCTTATATTTTTTCAATCAAAGGTTATTTTACATGATGCGATCAATACTGATGTAAATAAATTTTTACATATTTTTGAATTTTTTTTCTTATCTTTTACTTTCTTTTTACCACCTTCTTCCAATGGTCGATCGTTGGGCCTTGGCGATGAGCCAAAGGTGAAAACTGACAAGGTTGACCTCACCAGAGGGTAAGGGTCAATCTCCCCATCACTAAATAAGGTCAGGGTTGTTAGAGATTCTAGTTAGGCTCGAACCTCATTAAATCTGACGAGAGCAAACCTCACCAAAAGAAGAAAGAAGGAAAAGTAAAAAAAGAAAAAAGAAAAACACAATAAAAAATTTATAAAAAAATAGATAAATAAAAAATTACCGGTCACATGATAGGTTCAGAATAGTTTGAACAATTTTCGACATACAACTATGCAAGAGTGAGTCAGGACGACTTGGGCCACGCATGTGAAGCACAGAACACACTTCCAGTCACGCGACACTGTCATCAGCTGGCAATTCTTGGTTTCTTTCGTTCAAATCGCATGCAGGAGTTCATTGTCTACCCCTCTCAATAGTCCCAAGATCATCAGTTTTGCTGGGCTTAATCCGGTGCAGTTTTCATTGATGGTCCGTGTAGGGGGATCGATCCAGCCTCTGGCAGCAATGGCTTGAGGTCACCTTCTCTTTTGCCGTATTTGATATACATAATGTCATGACATACGCCGAGGACTCCTTATCTTATATTCACGTATCAATGCGATTATGCATCCATTTATAGGACTCCTTATAGAAAGGGATTCTACAATCCCTAGAGGATCGGTCCTTCTATGACTTGATGACAGTGGGATTACAAAAGAATAGATCTCACTTGTTGATCGGAAACTTTTCGAGTATTTGGATGTTACTAGACACTTTGTAAACGGATTTCGGCATAGTACGCCTGATTAGAGGAGTTATGATAGGTGGGATTTGTGCCTCGAGGAGATCCAATATGCAGGACTTCGATCTTGGACCCGAATGCAAAAGCATTAGTCCTTCAAATCATATAGATGCAACACTGGGCCAAACAGCAATCGATCGAGAAAGAGTGATCCATCGCCACTCCCTGTACGTTCTACTCCGTTTCCTTTGAATAATGTTGTTCTTGTTCGGCTTGCTAAAGTTGATGCGGTCAATGCATCAATAGCCCATCGAAGGAGAATACAGCCTTCATTCCTTAGATTGTGATTCCGTTGCTTTATTGATTTGTATTCAATGCTTGGTGGAACGATGTAAAATGGTCTCTCTTGGAGAGATTGGTGTGAACTGATATGTGAATTGGGTTGACCATGTGTGGAAGAGAGTTAGGGTTTGCTTGTTTTATGCAATAATTGTACTATGGTGACAGAGTCACTGTTTATTCATTAACTATTAATAGCGTCGGCATATGAGATGCGGCAAATAACACCTGATTTGCATGTAAGGTACACATTGCAATGTACAAATTGCAGCTTAGATGCACAACCAACACAACTAAAGTACACTCGTAGCTAAAGCCAACATAGCCACATGGTACATTCGCATCAAGGTAAATCAACACAAGCACGTCAAGTCTTTCCCAAGTTGTGTGTCTTTGTTAGCAAGTCCAACTCAAATTCTATAGGGAGGGAGATCATATTTATATAAAAAGCATATAAATTCTATAGTGATTCATGATAGTTCAACACTTTTCTCTCACTTCCAAGCCAAATTATGAATTATATGTGAAATTCGACAAACGGAGACTTAGGACAAAACTTGAGTTTGAGATCATATTAGAAAACTCAACAAAAAAACTTAAGCCAACGGATGGAAGCAAGCTGCATTTAAACAAAGGGCATATGTCTTTTTTGTTAGGATACATGTATGAGTAAGTTGTATTAAAGAAGTCCCACATCAAAAAGATAATGTGGTGTAGAGCAATTAATATATCATAATTGATCCATAACTTATTGATTTAAACTTTTGAATGAATATGGGTCTAATTAAATATATTAATATGATCGAGCTTGAGCTCTCACTTAGTGATCTCCTCAAGCAAAAAGTGTTAGACTTCTCTTGTGTGCTCCTAACGAATAGTATCAAAGCCAATGATTGCAGTTTCCAAGTAGGTGAGCATTGTGGTGTAGCAACGTTAGCCCATAAGGATAATGTTGGGTCAAAAGAATACCTAAATTAAGGGACAGCGGGCCTAACACTAAGCTCACATATGATGGGGAAATTGTTAGGATGCACGTGTGAGTAAGTTGTATTAGAGAAATTCCACATCGGAGAATTAATATAGTGTAGAGCAGTTGATATATCATAGTTGGCTTATAACTCATTAAATTTTTAAATAAAGGTAGGTCTAACCAAATATATTGACAGACTTGGGCTTAAATTCTCTCTTGGCGATCTCCCTAGACGAAAAGTATCATACTTCTACTATGCACTTTCAACATTTTCAACTCCGGAGAGCCGAAAGGTCTTTTCTCTTTCTTCTCTCTCCTTCCCCATCATTTTCTTCAACCTTCACCTATAGGGGAGGATTTGAGCTAGTCTCATCCTTCCCTTTCTCTTTTGTTGATTTTGTTTGCTTTTTATTGTTCTTTTCTTACTTTTTCTTCTCTCTCTCAATTTAGATTTGGGAGCTCTCTTCTCCAAATCTAGTTCTTGATTAAGAGTTTGAATTATTTCGATCTAGTTCTAGATTTAGGTGCTATTCTCTCTCAATCTAAATCCGAAAGTTTAATAAATATGCCTTCGGGATTCGATGTCCGTCTACTCTATTCATGTATAGATTCTTGCCTCCAAGCTAAGTCATGATCGTATGACTATTGGTACCTCATTGAATTATGAAGATTTATTCCTCCACATGTTAGATATGTGTTTGTTTAACCTATTCTTGTTGTTTCTATACGATAATGGCGTAGAGGAAGCCGAATTTAGGCGCGCACCACCAAGTAAAACGTCGTAATTATTGAAAGAGAAATTTCTAGCATATGCTCATCACTAACAGAGACACAAGATCCAGTGATTGACCGCATATTTTGTTTGACAAATATATTATTGTGGGATGAGTTTATGCTCAACTTTGCTAGTGCTTCACTTAGCCTCATTGTTTCTTGGATTTGGCTTTGTTTTTTAGTATTCATGCTCTATTTCGATTTGTTTTGTCATGAAAATTATGTATTTATGTATCCTTTTGAGTAATAGATACAATTTTCTTTCGAAAAAAAAAAAAAAAACAAAACAAAACAAATGGCGTATAGAAGTCTTCATTTAAAGCTAGAGACATCAACAACAAATAAAAGATTAATGGGCTATAAATCCGGCTTTCATGTCCTAAAACACTCTCTCAACAAAATATGCAATCTGATGCATGGTGGCGGAGAAGCATTTGTAGACCCTTTTCTAGTGCTAACAACACATCCCTCCCTCACAAGTACTTGGCCTACACTACGTCTGACATTTCCAACATCAACTTGTACCGTATATGTAGACGAACCGATGACTGCATGAACATTGTCACTTCCATGCATCTACAAATACAAATCATATAGTTACACATTTGCGTTGATCATATTGTCTGGGGTGTGCATGGGAACTTGACCAACCTGAGAACCGGATGAATTTTTGGAAATGGAAATAATCAGTCTAGTTCTTGGTTGTAAGTGCAAACGAAACTACCCAAAGTGATATATTTTTAATATTTTTTTCTTTTCTTTAAAATAGTAAAGAAAAGAAAATGAAATTGCCTAAACTCTAAATGGACAAGCCGAACCTAAGAATTGGATAGGGATCGACTAATTCAATTCTCGGTTCTATATTGGAACCGGCCCAATTTGAGAATAGATCACTCCTAATATTGTCATCCTATATCTACACTCGTGATAAAGGAGACCCTAAGGTTGCAACGGGAGCCGACCGAACTAAGAACTACTCGGATCAGACTAAACTAGCCAGTTTTGGCTGGTTCCCGATTCCATGAAATTGGGACCGGTAGCTTTCAATCCATTTCCATGTTCCCAAGTAGAAACCAAACCGACACACATATGCCTTTGAATGATAAGTTCTATTGGACCGCTTGAGATCAAACCAGATGGTCCCATCCTAAGGCTTCGCAGTATGGTCTACAATTCTAAAAATTGGAACTAGTCCCTCCATTCTGGTTCTTTCATTTTAGGTGGGACCAGATCAAATCAAAAACCGAACACCCTTAGGAGACACTCAGAGACTTTTAAGGGTTTAGAATACTTCATGTCTTTATAACTTCTAACTTTGTCTTTAAGTCTCTCACAGGGATAATGGCTTGTGACAATTTCTCTACTTGTTAAATAATAAGTGTAGGATGTGTTCATTTCGGGGGAAAAAATTCATGATAAAAAAAAAAAAAAAAAAAAAAAAATTGGAGAAACTATTTTCCACGAAATTTTTTTCCCATTTTGAAGTTAAGGAATTTATGTTCGTAATTTTAAGCATGCATATTTTCTTTAACCACAATTTTTTTTTTTGTTGACTAATATTTTTAGCAAATCAAACACATAAAAGTCTGTAAAACTAATTCATGAAAAATTCTTTCTCTCAAACAATCTCAACTTGTTAAATGATAAACTTAAGGATGCATTTGTTTTTATGAAAATGATTTCGAAGAAATAATTTTCCAAGCTTTTATGTGTTTAAAGTGGAATACCAATGGAAAAGACTTTTTTTTTTTTTTTTTGGTCAGTCATACCTTATACTCACTCTCGGACTTTTGTCCTGCCTCTTGTAAGGCGTGGAAGTCGAAACCCACTCCCGAAACTTACACGCGTCCCCACCCCCATTCCCCCTGAGAAGGTGGAAAAGACTTTACGATTGAGAAAAACAACCATAATTAAAATTAAAGAGAATGATTTTTCCACTTTAAAAGAAGACATCATTTCCAATGCTCCTTTTCCTCATGCACTCTCACATAGAATGAAGAACCATTCTCAAGTTAAGCTTTATTAGCACTGAGATATTAAGTTTCTTAACTATTTACAATTCGTATAATTTTGGCATCTTTTATTAGTTCCTTTAATATAAAAATGAATATATGTAAAATTCATACTTTAATATTAGTAGTTTCTCATAGAAAGATTTTGATATCATCTTAATATTTTATATTCGGTACAAAATATTATTGTAGCAAAGTTTAAAAAGTAAGATCTAAAGATTGAAAAAAAAAAAATCCATGTAACACCAAACAATTGAAAACTAATTATTTTCCTTGAAAGTAATTTTCATGAAAAGCATTTTCCTTTGTTAAGAAGTTTTTTGCAAAACAAACCCTCCTAAACTTTATGATAAAGGAATATTCCTTCCTGGAAATTGTTATCCAATTTTCAAGTTATGAAAATCATTTTCTTAACTTTAAGCATACATATTTTCTTTAGCCATAAATGATTTTCCATTAACCAATCATTTTCAGCTAACCAAACACATAAAAGTCCAAGAGACTAACTCTCGGAAAATTTTCACTCAAACAAACACACCCTTATATTCATTACTAGCAACAATTTATTTAAAAATGGGCTTAATATACTTAACTTCTTTTTCGTTTTATTTTGTAAGAATGGTTTCATCTTTTGCAAAAGAAATACTCCTAATTAGATGGCTTTAAATCAAAATTCTATTTCAAAGAAAATATGAGACCTCCCGAAGAGAGAAAAAGGTGAGTGGAGGAAGAAAATTATCTATTTATATCTTAGCAAGTGGATAAAATTAGGTCACCGATTGAACTTTGCTTACAAGCGTGGGGTTAGGGAGGGGTTGAGAGATCTTTTCAGCGTGCAGGTGACGATGGTGTGATGTGGAAAACTAGTACTAGTCAGAAGATGCAAACTCTCAATCAAGGGAGATAAAATCTGCAAAACCGAGAACTCTCTCTCTCTCTCTCTCTCACATAGCAAACGAAGTTTAAATGCGAAATTCAACAGGCTCCCTCGCTCTCCATTTACTACTTACATAATAAACGTCGCTTAAATGCGAATTCAATGGACCCCCTCTGTCTAATTTCGCGTTTGATTCTCGTGCTGATGAATAAATTTCCAAACCTCTAGCACTTTCAGTGATATTGTGGTGATATGTAAACGCAATGATTTTATCGGACCCAGTGTCTAGAGAGTATTTGACCCTTTTGGTGAAGTTTAGAGGGCTTCACTAAGTTGACCGTGTCTTTCAATCTTTTTATTTTATAAAAGAGAAAAAAATGCCACCATCTTCAACAATTGAACCATCAATAAGGCGGCGGCTAATCCTCAATAAATCATTATTCTTACTTGTGAATCAAATAATTTAAATGGTTATTTTGTCGTAATTGTGTTCTCTTTCTTCGTCTCGATATGTTCATTCTTAATGTTCCAAAGTCCTAAGGCTAGATTCCACTATATCCTGATTACAAACATATCGATTATGTGAAAATTCGGATTTGAATATATCATCATTGTGCAATGTAGTTCCTTTTTTTCTTCTTACAAATGGCGAAAATGATCAACAAAAAGAACTCTTTCATAATAGCAAAGCCTCGACGTCAAACTCGATAAACGAATAAAAATGGGCCCAAGCTATGTTTAAACTCGGGTCATTTTTGACGTGGTATACATATTCGTTCTCGATCAGAGGAATGACGCGATGTCACGATGAATTTCTCATCATTTAAGTATGGAAATTATAATACTAATTGTTTCACCTTTCAGGGTATTTGAAAAACCCAAATCCTATATATACTTATTTATTCCATTGAATAATTTATTTTCTGCCGATCAGTTCATTCACTCGTCAGAAAGAAACAAACGAAAACAGGAGGGCTTCGTTGGTGGGGACTCGAGCCAGTTTTTGATTCTTATCGCCTCTTCTCATCGCCTGATTTCCTTTTTGACGTCTTCCTCTTTTAATATTCAGAATCTCTTTTTCTTCCAACCTCTTCTTTAACTCGCGCACTCTGAATCTTACGTTCCCAACCTACTAAGTGAAACTGGGAAAAAGGAAAAGCAAAAACCTCGTTTGATTATTTTGGTGAAATTCTAAATAAAGTTCCTGTCTAAATTAATTTTTACTTTTTTTTTTTTTATTTAATCGAAATGTTATGGCCCTCGCAATTTGATTTTGCTAATCCGAAACCCTTGAAATCTTTGCAATACTCAGATGTTTACACATACATTCGCATTATAATTTTTTTTTATATTTTAAATTTTGAATTTCGTGTTAGATTATGACGGGAAAACCAGAAAAGTTGGCTCTTAATGAATTTAATTACCATGCTTGGCAATGATTTATGTATTTTTATGCGGAGGCATAAAACAAAAGTCAAATCATAAAGGGAGTAAACCACCAAAACTATTAAACTATACCAACTATAGTATATTTATTCTAAATTTTTTTCCACGGCACAAAAAATCTCCAAACTTGTACTTGTGCAACACATTTACATTCCTTTAAAATCGAACACCGTTAAAAATTTGTCTATGTGGACGTCGAAAAATATACAATGATGACATAATATTCACGTCATTTTGCCTGAAAAATCATATGACAAAATATTAATTTAGGGTAAATGTGCTTACGAATTAGATATATTTCTATGTCATAATAAAAAATTATGATACGTGTGTTAAAATGGGCATGATTTGGAGTCTTTTTACGTCACCAAAAAAATTTGCATTTTTTTTCTTTACGTCTCAAAAATTTCAAGGTAAATGTGTTGAGAATAATTTAGAGTATTTTTGTGACTTTTTTTTCCCAATTATAAATGCCAAAGGTAAAACTAAACCCAAATTTTTTTTTAAAAAAAAAAGTGATTCCGGAAAACACGAACCGAAGCCTCTGAACCGAAGCCTCTGACCGTCTAACGAAACCAAAGTGATCCCGCATGTTTTCGGCAAAATATAGGGAAAGGAAATCACATGTAGAAACCCATTTCCCCCTTCGAAGTAACAATTTTTGCCCATTGGACCGTTTTCTTCCGAAATGGGAACTGAACTTCACACGACGTCGGCGCGAGTGGGGTGGAGGGGGCTGCAGCAACGTGAAGATCAGCATAGTAGTGGGTGTGACGGACTACTAAATTAATCAGCATATAAATACCTAACCAGTAACCACCCTCTTTTTATTAAAATTTTTTTTTAAAAAAAAAAAGCCATTTTTTCAGGGGCTGAGCTTAAAAGAGCAAGAGGGGAAAATTATTAATTAAAATGCAGTAATTAATGACCTAAAAGATATAGCGAGAGAGAGAGAGAGAGAGAGAGAGAGAGGGAACAATAGTAATCAAAGGAAAGGAAAGAAGCAGAGGGGTAATTAAATGAGATCTGCCCTCAGGACGTTTCGGACAGTCCAAGAAGGACCGGAACATCCCTGTACGCGGCCCACCGTAACCAACCCCTGCTCCTCCTCGAGGGACGCGAGAGTCGGATTGGGGCAGGGGGGGCTCTTCAACCCCTTTGCAATCTAGACACCTGTAAACCCCCAAAAAAAATCGAAAATTTACAAAGGAAATTAAGGTAATAAATTACCGGATTAAATCCCAGGTCCGAAAGGACCTTTTTGACAAAATGGGGTGCTGTTAAATCCGAGGAGTTAAGTTCCCAAGGGAAAAAACGCCATTATCAATGAAAGATTAGATTAATGGCAGGGAGGAAGGGAGGGGTGGTGGAGATCTGGTTCCTCAGCCAAGGAGGATCCGAGCAGAGACCAAAAAGCTGGAGGAACGGGCGCTGCCGTTTCGAGCAGATCGAGAGATCGGATCCGGGAGAACAGAATCTCGAGCAATCAATGTTTCGACCAGACCAGCGGGGACGCGAAAAACGTGGAGTTGGATCCTTTTCGCTTTGCGGAGTTGCGTTGCGGTGTGCTCCTGAGTCCTGAGAACCTCCGCCTAATTTATGAAGCGCATTGAAGGGATTTACTTGGGGTTTTTTTCCCTCGAGATATATTGCTCCTATTGGGGGGATTGCGATTTAATGCGGTCTTATCTTCACCCCCATTTTCACTTTGGCAAGGCCTTTAAACGGGGCGCCAGCAATATCGCATTAGACCCCGTATGATATTCCCATCTCTCTCCGTCTCCGTCTCCGTCTCCGTCTCTGTCTCTCTCTTTCTTTCACTACACCATCGCGCAGAGTCCTTCGCAGCAGCAAGAGGACCAGCAGCAGCAGCGGCAGCAGCAAGTTGTACAGAGCGTCCTTCCATGATAAGAGTACCGGGGATAAAGTTCAGCCCCAAACCCAAGACCAGCCGGGCTCCAAATCTCTCTCCCTCTCTGTCTCTCTCCAAAATCCCAATAACTCCAAAAACCCTTTTTTCCTTTGCTTCTTTTGTTCACCAGCTGTTTCCCCTTGAGTAATTAAAAGGAAAAATTATATTAGCCAGAGAGCCAATCTCTCTCTCTCTCTCTCTCTCTCTCTAACTTTCTTGAGGCTTTTTGGTTTTGCTTTATTCCCTCTTTCTCTCCGCAAACTCCCCAGTTTCTACCCGCCCCTCCTTGAAACATCAGAAACCACAACCGCCCATCAGCCCCCCCTCCTCTATAAATAATCCAAGACCCATTTGTCCCTTTCTCAGAAGAAAACTCACTTCCCCAGAAAACCCAAATCCCCATTTCTCCCTCACCCTCCACTATTTTGTTCCGCTGCTTCATCGTTTCCTTCTTCTACGCCCAGAGTTCTCCAGAAAAATCTCAACTTTGACTCTCGGGAGGCGCACTGATCGCGCAGAAGGGCGGAAATGAACGAGTTCTGGACATCTCTAGCCTCCCTCCTGGGCGTCCTGGCTTTCTGCCAGAGCCTCCTGCAGATGGTGTTCCCGCCTGAACTCCGGTTCGCCTCCCTCAAGTTCCTGAACCGGGCGTTCAACTGCTTTTCCTCCTACTGCTACTACGACATCACCGAGATCGACGGCGTCAACACCAACGAGCTCTACAACGCCGTCCAGCTCTACCTCAGCTCCTTTCTCTCCGCCTCCGGCAGCCGCCTCTCCCTCACCCGCGCCATCAACTCCAGCGCCACCACCTTTGGCCTCTCCAACAACGACTGCATCAACGACGTCTTCCGGGGCGTTGCCGTCCAGTGGGAGCACGTGGTGACGCAACGCCAGTCCCAGACCTTCTCTTGGCGGCCCCTCCCTGACGAGAAGCGTGGCTTCACGCTCCGAATCCGGAAGCGCGACAGGGACATCATCCTCGACTCCTACCTAGACTACATCATGGAAAAGGCCAACGACATCCGCCGCCAGAACCAAGAACGCCTCCTTTATACTAATTCGCGCGGCGGGTCGCTTGATTCCAGGGGCCACCCGTGGGAATCTGTGCCGTTCAAGCACCCGAGCACCTTCGACACGTTGGCCATGGACCCGGTGAGGAAGAGGGACATCATGGAGGACCTCCGCGACTTCGCGGCCGGGCAGGCGTTCTACCAGCGGACAGGCCGGGCCTGGAAGCGGGGCTACCTGCTCTACGGCCCGCCTGGGACGGGGAAATCGAGCATGATCGCCGCCATGGCCAATTTCCTTGGCTATGACATCTACGACCTCGAGCTGACCGAGGTGCACTCCAACTCCGAGCTCCGGAAGCTCCTCATGAAGACCACCTCCAAGTCCATCATCGTCATTGAGGACATCGACTGCTCAGTCAATCTGTCCAACAGGGCGAAGGCAACCCACGCCGGCGCGCCACGGAGCTACTACGACTCCGGCGCGCCCGACGCGGCCCGCGGCGGCGAGGATGGGAACAACAACAACACGATCACCCTCTCGGGGCTGCTCAACTTCACCGACGGCCTGTGGTCGTGCTGCGGGAGCGAGAGGATCTTCGTGTTCACCACCAACCACATCGACAAGCTCGACCCGGCATTGCTCCGGAGCGGCCGGATGGACATGCACATCTACATGAGCTACTGCTCGTACCCGGCCCTCAAGATCCTGCTCTGGAACTACCTGGGCAGCGAGGCCGAGGACCTCGGCCTGGCGGTGGCGAGCGAGCTCCGGGAGGCGGCCGAGAAGGCCAAGATGACGCCGGCGGACATAAGCGAGGTCCTGATCAAGAACCGGAGGAATAAGGAGAGAGCGGTGGGGGAGCTGCTGGAGGTGTTGAAGGTGAGGGCGGAGAGGAACGAGAAGTACGGCGGGTTGAGGGAGGAGTGCGAGCTGAACGGGGTGGGGGAGGAGATAGAGGAAGAGGAGCAGGAGAAGAGGGCGCTGGAGAGCCCCAAGGAAGGGAGCGACTACGATGACGATTCCTGCAAGAAAGTGGAGGATGATGATGAGGAGGAGAAGAAAGCAAAATGAGAGGGAAAAAATCCATTCGTCCTTTTTTCGTTTTTCTTTTTCCCTTCCATTTCTTTTCTCTCTTTTTTGCACCCTTTATTTTCTCTCTTCTTTTGGCTTAGAAAATGGGGAAAAAGGCAATTCGATGATCTGCTTCGCCATTTGTGAGGGCAAATTGGTAAGTTTCGATTTTTAAAGAGCTCTCGAATTCGTGTCTTATTATGAAATTAAAAAGCTCGCATGACTCAGCAAATATTATAAAAAAATAAGAAAATAAAAAGCTCTTACAACATGTTGAGTTTATCCACTTTCGAGGGTATTGTGTTGTGTTTGCTTTGTTCTTTTTGAGATGGCCAGCCGGCCACATCCATGTTTGGTGTTTTGGCAACGTGCACCATGTTATTTTGGGGTCGAGAATCTTAACTGAGGGGAAAGTAAATCTCTTAGTTATTTTCTGCTTTTCTTTTGGAAATTTAATCGCCCTATTTTCTGCTTTTCTTTTGGAAATTTAATCGCCCCTTTCTTTCAAATGAAACGGCCATTTTACTTGCTTTCAAAAAAAAAAAAAATGATAAGAAGGGGGCAAAAAAAAAATAAGAAGAAAGATTTCATTTCACGTCCGACCATGGAAGTACACGTAAAAGTGACTCATCGCGTTGTCCAAATGCTTCACGTGCGACATGTCCCCGGTTTTTAGGATTATGTATGGGTTTGGGCAAATTTATTTCAGGTCCCACGCTTGTTCTTGAGATGGTGTAAAGTGATTCTCCAGACGTAGTCAGTAGTTTATCCCTTATGAAGTGCATAAGGATTTTAGAAATGCTAAACGTAAAATTTTTAATCTTTTTTTTTTTTATGACTCGGAAACCGTCGTTGGCCGACAGCCTAAACGTAAATCCAGAGCGGATTGAGCCACCACCACAGATCCAGCCGCGTTTGAATCGCACGAACGCGACGCTTCTGAGATTCGAATTTCTCCCCTTCGTGAGGGGGAGAGAGCCCGAAGCCAGCTATGCCACTGCGGGCGATGGTAACGTAAAATTGTTAGTTTATCCCTCATGAAGTGCATAAGGATTTCTTTACCAAAAAAAAAAAGTGCATAAGGATTTTAGAAATGCTAAACGTAAAATTGTTCGTCAGCTCATTTAAGTATTAAATCAGAGAAAAATTATCATTTAAAGTGCAAATGATAACTATTATATTTCTCTATTTCTTTGCTTTTTTGTTTATCGGAGCAGTTTGGAACATAAATCTATTTAATAACGTAATTTCATTTTTCTATTTATGGAATAGATTTCTACCTATAAATGGATTATGACCAAAAAAATCATAAATTTTCTATTTTTAAAACAAAAATAATAAATAAAAACTCTTCTTATCATTTACTCCTATCATTGTCCGTCATCCACCCGCTGTCATCCACCTACGGCCTGTGGGACGCCAGCCACAGACCACTAGACGTACGTTGTCGATTGCCAAATGCTTGTGCTCACAGCCGACTGCCAACCACTGACCCCAAATCACAGCCTTCAATTGCCGATCACTAGTTGCCACTTGCCTGCCATCAATCTCTAGTCGCCACTCGCCTAGCATTAGTCTCCACTCGCCTAGCATTAGTCGCCAAGTGCTGCTTGCTTGCCTCTTGCCACCAATTGCCTATTGACAGATGCCTCCCACCATAACTCGAGGGGGAAAATTTTATATCATTTATCAAACGAATTTCTATTTTATGAATAAAAATTTTATAAGATTATCAAACATGTATATTTGCTCAAAAATTTATTCTAGGAATAAAAATAGAAAAATTGATTTCTAGCCATAAATTAATTTTTGAAACAGAATGGTTATCATTCATGTCCTTAAATACTTCCAATCAAAAGTATTACTTGATTTTTATAATCTAACTTGACACTTTTATATTAAAAACAAGTTCACATGGATTTCCTAAATGACATCGCACGAAATGACGTGGCTAGTTTGCCTAAAAATGACATCGCACAAAGGCTAAGCCAAAAATAATGTCGCACAAATTTTCTCAAAATAGATATTTAAAAAAAAAAAAAAAGCGGACATACTTTTCTCGAAATAAATGCACTATGAAGCTTCGTTTAATGCTTGTGTTTTGTACTCTCTCCCTCTTACTCATAGCAAGTCACTGTTGTTTGGTCACTGTACAAGCTTACGTTGTTGCTTTCAGTAAGGGCATGTTAAAGTAACCGTTTTGTTCTCAAAAATAACTTTTACTCAGAAATGATTTTTTTTATACTAATTCGAAAATAATTTATGAGTTTTTAAAAATGCTTGGTAACTGTTCAAAATTTCTATTCTTATGATAGAAATGCATTTGATTAGATTCTTAAATATTTCTATTTTCTTTAGTTTTTTAATACTTCTATTATTCTTTTTTCTTTTTCTTTTTTTCATTTTTCCTTTTCTCTTCTTCCTTTTATGTTCTTTTTCCTTCTTCTTTATGGGTGATTGCTAGCCACAGCGGCGACTAATGACTGATTGAGTGAGGTCCGACGAGCTTGCTGGAGCCTTATTAGGCCAGGGTGAAATCCGACAAGCTCGTTGGAGGCTCATCGTGGCCAAGCAAGCTGCAAGTCTCGCTAGGCCACCAGCCAGGCTTGGCCTAGCTTGATCTGGCAATGAGAGCCTTGCCTATCCATTGGCAAGGTCGACCTTGCGTTGCCTAGGCGAGGTCGAGACTCACTATGGCCAAGTGAGCCTTCGGCAAGCTCGCCGTGGCCTTGCCTAGTCAATTGCTAGTCATCACCGTCATTGATGATGGCAGATGACCAGTTGGAAGGAAGAAGAAAAAGAAGAGAAAAGGAGAAAAGAAGAAAATAAAAGGTTGAGCTTGATTCTTGAAATTGTTCCCATGAATAAGAAGTTACTTTTTTTCTATTTTTTAATTCCATCCCCAAAAATGGATTTCTATTATTTTTTTTGTTCTAGAGAACAAAAGAACATAATCATTTATCCTTGAGAGTATTACCAAACATGCCCTAAGTGACTCACTCAAGGTTCATCATCCTCTCTCACTTGCTCAATTGGTTGGAAAAATTAACAGAGAAATTAGGGCTCGGTTCTTGGTGAGTGAATATGGGGGCCTCGGTGCGAGGGGAAAACTGAATTAGGGTTTCAATTTAGGTTTATATTTGGGAAATTGGTTGAATGATTGATTTAGGATTTATATTTGGATCTAAACATGTAGATGACGTCATTTAGATGTATATATACTGACTAGGTGCAGCGATAAGCCATGTCAATTGGAGAAATTAATAAAATATGATCACATTAGATTTTGAGCAATCTAAATTGAAATTAGCACTTAAATGATTTTTTTTTTTGAAGTAGTACTTAAGTGATTTGAATTTTTGTTTTATTGGTCACCAAAGAAGCGTTATATGTAACTTTGGGCACTTCTAGAATTCTTATGTCCTTATGGAGAAAGTAGCCTAAGACATACAACCCGTTGGTTCAACTTTGGGGAAATGCCCAAGTATCTTTAAGTGAATGGGCATTTTGTGAAGGCGGGTGCGTTTGGAAACTCAATTTTTGTGTATGTTTTGCAAAGCTACTTCAAGGTGAAAAGAAAAATGAAAAAAAGAAAAGAAAAGGTAGGAGGAGATGCAAATGCTGCGGGGAAAATCGTGGGGGAGTGGGTCGGTGGCGGTGGCGGTGGCGGTGGGTGGGGGGGAGGCAGCTTGCTTGACCTCGGGCAGGCGTCGCTTGAGGCTGCGCGACCTTAGGGGTCGCCCGGGTAGCGATGCCCTTAGGTGCGACCCAGGGCGTCGCCCGAGGTTGCGTGGCCTCAAGCGACGCCACCTAAGGTCGAGCAACCCAAGGCATCGCCGGAGTTCATGCGACCTCAAGTGAGGTTTCCTGGCAGCCATATTTGGCCACTTGCAGCTAAGCGCCACTTGCCGCGGTGAAGTAGCAAGTTCCTTAAAGAAGATGATGAACATTATTTTCAAGGGCAAAAAGGGAAAACGGGCTTGTTTGATTCGGCTTTAGGGATATGCCATTGGGAGAATGTAAATATCTTTGAAATAAAGGAGTTTTTCGAAATGTTACACCGTTTGGTAAATTGTAACATTGAAAGGTTACTTAGTATAAATACTATTTGGCACTCCCATTTGTAATAGGCCTTTGCTTCTTCTTCTTCTTCTTCTTCTTCTTCTTCTTCTTATTTTAATAATATGAAAGTTAAATTCGGCAACCGGCTAACCACCGGCCAACCGTCAGACGGCCAGATTTGGCCACTTGAGGTCGCAACCTCAGGCAACGCACACCATCGTCTATGGTCGCAAAGGCCAGATCTGGCCTCCAGGCCACCAGATCTAGCCATTCGCGCGAGCCAAAGGAGTTGGAGCACAGAAGCAGGGAGTCGATGCAGTGTTGCTTGTGCTTGTCGAAGGGGATGGATCTGCCGTAGGAGAGGAAGGCGTCGACAGTGGAGGCGGAGGTGGTGGAGAACTTGAACTTGGGGGCGTGCTAGAACGGCGAGGCGGGAGGGTCGTCAGATTGGTCGAGGGGGGGTTAAGGCCAGATCTGGCCTCCAAACGGCCAAATTTGGCGGCCTGAGGCCTAGTTCACGCGAGCGAAAGGAGTCAGAGCGCAAAAGTAGGGAGTTGATGCGGTGCTACTTGCGCTTGTCGAAGGAGATGGATTTGTCACAGAAGAGGAAGGCGTCGACGGCGGAGGCGGAGGCGACATTGATGGCGGAGGCGGTGTCGACGACGGAGGTGGCGGCGAGGCCGGCGGAGAACTCGAAGACGTGGGGAAGAAGATGAATAGTAGTGACGCGTGAACAGTAGAACTTGCATTAGGAGAATGCCAAATGCTCAAAACACCTCCTTAGCTGCATTGGGCTTTTAGCATTGAGAATGCTGATATTTGCCAATGAGCTTTCAAAAATGACTTCCAAACACATAATATTTTCCCACCAAAGCCCCTTGGGGAGCTAAACCAAATGGGGCCAACGTGATTATCAGTAAGGACAATATTGGAAAGAAAAAAATTCATTAAACCTCATAATTGCATTCCGAAAATGCTGAAAGCCCAAAGTAAGTCCGGACCTACTTAGGGCTTTCAGCTTTTCAAATGCAAACATTTGGCCAAGGAACCTTTAAATGCTGAACCAAACACCCAAAAATTTTCTCAAGGGAGCTTTGGGGGCTCAAAACTCCTTAGGAATGCTAAACCAAACGGATAGCCATCCTCTTTGGCTATGAAGGGTGATGCCATAGCATCTTAATGTAAAAAATCAACGACTTGAAAAGTTTTGTCAAAAAAGATGACAGCTCAAATTGCTCAAAGGAATGAATTCATGGAAATGGTTCTGTTCACCGACTATTTGACGTTAATCTTTGTTGACAAAGAAAATATTCTGCATCAATTACATTTTTTAAGCAGAAATTATTTCTCAAATCACCGATTTTTCGTACAACAAACATATTATATTAATAGTTATTATTACTATAAATCCCAAAGTGGTAACTTCACAATGCATTTGCCACGAATTGACTTTCGTCTTACAAAAAAGTCCCAAATTGATATTCCTAAAATCAATTATTGTGTTTCACAAAAAAAATCTCAAACTAATACATCTTATTTTGGGTTAGGGATTTCTATTTAGGATCTATTGCAAGACGAAAATTTGTCAAGGTAAATAATTTAATATTTTTCATGAGATGATTTAAGGTAGATATGTTATGATGGAGTTTACCAATTTGACATATTTTGCGGCATGAACCTCTGTCTTAAAAGTAGCATTAGGCCAAGTGAAAAGCTCTTTAAGACATGATCGAAGCGTGCGTGGAATCAGACCGCATGTTAGAGGCCACATGGTCACAGCGAAATGTGGTAGTGGGAGCAGAATGCACGTGCGACCTCGTTCGAGCTTCGCCGCAAGAATTTGCCATTTCCCAAAGCGAACAAGCGTTGCCGATAATTTGAAGGAGCACCGCATAGACAACGTGGAATGAAATTGACGTATAGATGAGCATTGGGAATAAGAAGGGATTAATCCTACTTGATGCAAGAATCCGTTTGTTCCGCAAAAAATGAGTGGCTCAGAAAATAATTTCTTTAAAAATCACTAATGTTGCTTAAAATATTTTTGAACATTTTCATAAATAACAAAAATGCTTTCCATTTATTCATTTTTTATTAGCAATATGAGTGATAATTTTTTTAAACAGAGTAAGTTGGAGGACTTTTAGTTCATGAATGGGAAGTCTCCTATTTGAATCCTATCAATTTGCATGCAAACTTTCAGTTTTTAGTATGATCACATGCACAGGTCAAAGGCTTAAAACTTGTAACTAATTTTTGGGGTACAAAGTGTTCCAAAAACATCCAGTGACGCCTCAGTGCCCGTGGCCCTAGGTCATTAAAAAGAGAGAAAAAAAAAAATGTACCAAGTTATTTCTTATTCAACGATAGATAAAATATATATATATATATATATATATATATATATATATATATTTTTTATTCAACGTGGGACTTAGGCTCTTATAATGATATGTTGATATGTTTGAAAGCGTGCAATAATCAATCCGGCAAGAACACGTAATTCAGTTATGTAAACATATGTGCTATATCATTCACTGATCCCCCGACTAGATGCCATGGCAACCATGTGGCGATAGCCATTCTTGAGGGAGGATATTTTTTTTGCCGGAAAATTTCCTTTTTTCTATTTTTGTTCAATATGTAATTTATTTTCATGACTAGCCCCTGATATTCAATCACTTACCATATGTAAAAAATCCTGTCACATATTTTCAGGCTCTTATCCTCCCACCAAACGTAGTCTTAGTAATTGAGAACCAAATTGGCCAAATAACAATGACAGCTTCAAATAAGGTCAAATGGCCAACTGTTTTCTCAAGATTATGTTTGGAAAATATGGAAAGCGTGGAGACGTGGGTCGAGAAATGGTACAAAATGAAGAGCGCGGAGACTTGGGTCGAGAAATGGTACGAAATCTAACCCTAAATTGGTTGCTATGTTTGTACCCAAACATTAAATGTGGTCCAACCTCCTGCCCTAACATTAAATGTTGTCCTTTGTTCTATCAGACTTGCCCAAATGGAGTAAAAACAAGCAAAGAGACAAAAAGGCGTGCGATCACTGGAAAATGGGCTTCCCATTTTTGTCAAAGGCATGGTGGAGGACCGAGGCAATTCTAGTAGTTACATGTACCAATAGTCATGATTATTACACTGAAATAAAAGAAGAAAGAAAACCCTAGACACCCAAATGACGCTTGTGGTGTAAGCTCTATCCAAATCCTTGATACCATTCGCTTCCTCAAATGGTGACTTTTTTAATTAGTATTTTTATTGATCGGCAACTTTTTAATTCGTTGAGAATGGGAAATTTGTGGACCAATTCAAAAGCAATTGAAAGGCGTGATCATTAAGCGTGGAAGGGGTGACCTATCTTATCTGTTTTCAGAACACTTTCAAAGCTTCTTAATTTCACTCACCCCAAGGAAAGTTGGTATGGGGATTCGGATGGAATTACGCTGGATGGCATCATAAACTCGATACGTTCAACAAGAATTTATGGCACAATAGCACAAATATAATTACGCGTGGCCAAATATCCTCGAGGTTGGTGCTGCTAATTGGGAGAAATGAGGATTTCAATTCTGAAACTTAACATCACTTATCCAAATCTCATCAACTATGTACGGACTACTTTGGATAATGGCCATGTGTAATGCGCAAAATTGATTCGTGAAATTTGTAAGTTGTTCCATGAATCTTCAAGTAACCAGACCTCTACACTCACATCCTTATATGTGAAAAAGTGATCCACAAAGAAAATGAAATGTAGAACCATTTCATAATTGAGGTGGTCAAAGATTTTGATTGTATTTTAGAAAAATAATAATAATAATAATAATAATAATAATAATAATAATAATAATAATAATAATAATAATAATAAAACAATTCACCTTCTCCCGATCCTAATTTTATAATTTTTGCTATCATGCTTGATGTAGAAGATTGAATCATGGCATATTTGATTGTGGTAGTGGCTCTTACATCACATGTATATGAGTGATTACCATGTTTGCTTACACTAAAGCTATTACAATATTATAGCTATTATATGGATTCCTCTGTGTGATGACTATCACTCTAATAATGTTAATTATTAACTATAATTAAAAATACGTATTGGTTATAACTAAATTTATGTATGGTTTTATGTAATGACTGAATCAATTATACTTAACTTTAATCACATAATGTACTATTAATAAATAAAAATTAAATGATTGGTAAATAATTAATGTCATAGTAAAAACGTTATCTTGATTATACATAATTATAAATCATGTCAAAAGTTATTCATGATAAATTAAAAAGAAAAAGTAGTTACTCCCCAAAAGGAATGGTTATCTAAACTTTCGAACTCAATGATATATTATTCATAATATATGATCATCTTATTCTGTACTTATATTTAATTAATGCACAAATTGTGATGTAACTAATATTTCAATCATACTATATTTATGTGATCATAAATTTTTTTAGATGATAATAAATTATATGATTAAATTTAAATCATATCACTAATTTAATTATTAAATAATTGATAAAATTTTATATTTTAAATTTTTATATCCTGATGATATGAATGAAATAGTACACTCATGATTGGTCATTAAAAAGTGATAATCATTACAATATATTTTGTGAATATAGTCACATGCTATGTGCTTAATTTTTGTTATAATCATAAATAAGTTATTAAATTATAAACAAATTTTTGATGTAACAGATTATATAAACATATACATATATATTATAAAATATGCGAGGTATTAGATTTATGAATCGTGATTGACTATTAAAGTGATTGATTATAATATTCCCTCTAATATTGATTTTAGGGATTATCTTCAGAATTGTTTTATAACAATTCTTTGTTATTACATGTCATTCATGAAACCGAAAAGTATAATAGGTATGATACTACTTAAACAAAACAACGTGACACTACTTAAGTGCGAAATTTGTGACATCACAACCCCGTTTCCTTCCAACAGTTGAAGGAATGGCTTAACATTGAATTTCTCGTGAATGATTACACTGTGATGGAACGCGACTATAGCCTTGCTTTAGATAGGAGGGACTTGATTTGACTAAAGTATAACATTACATGTCATTCATGAAACCAAAAAGTATAATATGTACGACACTACTTACACGAAATAACGTGACACTACTTAAGCGTGTTATCCGTTACGTTACAGCATCATTTCCTTCCGGTTAGCCAAGTGAGCTGTTAAATATCGAATCTCTTGTGAATGATTACGCTCCGGATGGAACGGGACTGTAGCCTTGCTTTAGACAGGAGGGACTTGATTTGATCGGCCTTGTTTGGTGAAAAGAAAGAGTTTACTTGAAAACTCCCAGCTTTAGGTTTTGTTGGCTTGTCTCGTGGAGTCACCACCCTTCCTTGGGGACGTGGAGGCTCTTCCGTTCTCCTTGTCAAGCTCCTACTGATGTTATGATTCTATTATTTGAAAAGACAACAGGGGCTGTTCATAATGGATAGAACGAGAGGGGCTGTCTTCGGAAAAAAGGAAGGGCGGGAGGAACAAGAGAACAAGCCCCCAGATCTGATGTTGGGAAAAAGGAGGATCCGCGAAGCTCAAAAGTCGTCTCCAGCAATCAGCGAAAGCTTGACGATCTCTTTTGCTTTTTGGGTTTTTTGCGTTGTTGATTCTGAGGGAAATGAGTTGGAAAGGAGATCGACCTGGAAAAAGGGGAGGGCAGAGGGGGGGTCGGTGTAGTGCAAAGCGACCGGGTATGCTGGCCTAACGTGGGGATAGGTGAAGAAAAAGAAGGAGAACGTGAAAATCCGACTTCTTGAATTTCGGCCGTGGAAAACATGCGAAACTTGACGTGGAGAAGCATGAAAAAGCGGACTTAACTTGCTCTGGATGATGCATGAACGTTTCCAATTTGTTCCGATCATCCTAAGTATTTGTTTTCCAAATATACGCGTCACTGGTAAATGTATATATTTATATTGACAGTCGGCCACATAATAATGCGTAGATATATTATGCTGGGTTTAAAAATTGAATTTATTGAACATAGTGTGCTCATTGTTGGATGGACCGAAGATGTTCCAAACCTACTACATAATGTTTGGCGCATCCTATTTTTGAGAAAAAATTAAATGAATCATTTTGGAGTTTTTCTTATCCTTTATTCTACGTCGATTATTGTAGAATATACATTTTATGCCCTAATCTTGTTTATGAAGATGGGAATCATTTTTTTTTCCTTGAACACTTGGGAAGTGGGGCGAGGAATGCAAATTTGTAGAAAACACACAAAATTTTCAAAAGTTTCTACATTTTCCTTCTCGAAAGTTTTTGACTTTCACTTCATTTTCCACTAAATTTTTATTTGTTTTGTTTTCCCTCCTTCCCAAACATAGCATGGGAAAAATTACCCAATGATCCTTAAACCTATTGTATAAATATAAATTTAGGTATAAACTTTTTAATTATGTCAATTCATTTCTAAATATTTGTGCGGAAATTTAATGTATTCATTTAAACTATTTTTGATCGAAAATTATTAATATGGTGGTCCAACCCTCTTTGATTATCCCACCACGCATATTTTAATGTTAACAGCTTTCTCTGCAAAAATTGATTGAAATGATTATATTAGAATTTTATATAAAAATATAAAAATATAAGACTAAATTGATCAAATTAAAGAATTTATTAGATTTGGTATGATAGATTTATAATTGATTAGATAATTTTTGTTATAGCATGAGAAACAATACATGGAAAATCAGATGATGCAAAGTGCAGTCGAGGAAAAGTCAAGGCGTGATCGAGAAAAAGTCAAGGATCGTGTCTGTCAAGAGTTTGTCTTTTGGTGAAAGTGTCTGTCAAAAGTTGCTTTTGCGAATCGGCCCTTTTTTTTAATCTTAGCTTTAATCTTTTTCCTCATGTTAATTTCCTTTTTCTTCAATTTCGAGGTGGTGGCTTGCCATGTAGTGGTCGGTGGAACGTAGAAATTTCAGGGTTTTTTAATTGAATATTAGAAAAGCCCTGGCCAGTTTAACGCGGTCTAGGTTCTCTAGATCCTTTTCGTTTTAAGAATGCATTTGTCTAACAAAAAATTCATTTTGAAAATATTTTCTGAAAATAATCGTTTGTATTGCTTACAAAAATAAACAAAAAAAATATTTTCATTTACGAAAATAAGTAGTCATAAGTTGTTATCGAAAATGAAAACATTTTTTTGTTGATTTGTTTTTTTAAACAAAATAACCAATCATTTTTTGAAAAATATTTTCCAAATCTTGCACTCTGAATTGCATCAAAATAGTTGATTGAAAGATAGAGTAAGTGGTCACCAATTAGCTCTAATTATGTTTGGCATGATTTGATGCCCTACTACTTAATAGGAGTGAGCACAATTTTAACGTAGTATCTGCAACTGAAGAACCAGATTTGTGGGAACTTGTTTAGTTATAAGTTCCAAGGTATATATGATAAGTTACGAATTCTAAGTAGGTGGAATCTAAAACCTAAAACAAGGTTTTGTATTTTTCTTGGTCCATATCTTCGCACAATCCAACATATTTCATGACTTCCAATAATTAGCATATAATTTAGGACTACTAATCCAAGCTTTTATTTTATAACTGAGATTTTTATTTTGTTAATATTTCATATTCTTTGTGTGTCTAAATATAAACTATGGTTAGTGGATTATAGCATCATCAAATGTGATGGATTCATTGCAACTGCTCAATTAATAATACAAGCGGAACCTAGGTAAAACCTAAACTGATCTTGAAACTTGCGATAGGATAGGTTTCAAGTTCTATGGTATGCGGGGTAAGTTTTAGATTCCAAAAAATAAGAATTTGTTCTAGTAGATAGATTCCAAGTTCCAAATGGAACTTATATGGAATTTGAAACCGCTTAGCCCTACTACTTAAGTGTAAATGTAAGAATAAGGATGCTAGTTTTTGCGTAAAAAGAAAAGAAATATTAAGCCATTAGTCCAATGGTTGATTGCGCTAATGGAAGAGTTACTACTCTATGCTAGCTTTTCAATACCACAACTAATTATAGCAAAATAGGCTTCTTAAGGAAATATTACCTATTAAATTTATTGTACGGATGTCAATTTAGTTTTAAACTTATCAATTTTACCAATTTAATCTTAAAATTTTTGTGCGAAATTATAATAATAATTCTTTTGGGTCAATTTTTGATGGAAAGAGCTAAAGTGGTGATCCAATCATCACCGGCCATCCTACATAACCCATTGCTACTTTATAACTAATTTGACAAAATTGGAATATTTAGGATTGAAGTGATATCCGTACAATAGATTTAGAATTGATTGGATAATTTTCCTGACTATTAAAGGCATATACATCGGCAACTCTTTGTCATGCTCCTAATTTTTTTCTGAAACAAATAAATTATTTGACAATAGTGCTCCCGATTTTAAAAAATTATAGCTACGTATTAGCATCAAGTAAATATCTCCTACTAATAATGGTGTAGCAACAAAATACAGTGTCTTTGATAATAACTTTTAGGAACAAATATTTTGTCTCTATCTTATTATTTTGAATCACTTATTATCTTTTCCATAATATTTCAATTGTAACAAAAGTAATTGCATCTGTTAAGGGTCTTTCGTGACATATGTTTACTCTGTTAAAACATATTTTGTCCCCATCTCATAAATATGAGGCAAACATAACTTTTGTCTAAATTAATTTATTTGAAACGGAAGCAATAGCCCCGATAATGGATGTCTTAAGGCATCTTCCTACTTAATTAGGTTTTGAGATGAATATATATTCATCACTAGAGGCTAATAACAACAAAAGCAATTGTTTTTGTTGTGATGATTATGGCCCGACCAAGAAATGACATGCACCAGGCCAACCGAGGGCGTAGGCCAAGAGATGACAATGGCTCGAGCAAGCAAAAAATTACTCATTAAATCTAGGACCTATCATACGATAATTCAATTCTAAACATTTTAATTTTGTGAGCAAAATTCCAATGTAATCATTTTAGCCAATTTCCGCTATAAATCACTTATGTGACAATGAGTCATGTAGGTGTCAATCTTAGGATCGAAGACGAAAACAAGCAAAAATATGAGAGAAGTAGTGGGTGAGATCTAAAGTCATGCATGCACTTGCTTGCAAATCTGGTTCGCCATTGTGCCGCCCTTCACCTCAGCCGCCCTTCACCTCGACCACTCTCCACGCCATGGCTTGCAGACCAAGGCTGGTGGTGAGGGACGGACGCAGGGACAGGATGTGCAAAAAGTTGGATGAGGCGGGGGTTGCCGTGACAGCGGAGGAGGGGCTGGGCCGAGTAGTGGAGAGAGACACAGGATCCTTCCTAGCTATTCCATGCAACATGTCACATTCCACAACCCCTGGCCCCCAAAACTTTCCCCCATGGCATGATTGAAACATGCACGTTCATGTGTCTCACCTAATTGCTAGGGGGAAAGATTGTTGCATCATTCTCCTTCTCAACTAAGGTCAAAGAATTTCATGATTGCTTCCCGGCCATGCAAGGACAGAGTTTTGGCGGTACTCTTTGGATGCTGTTGCTCAATTATTTGGAAGGCAAGGATCGTATCAGCTAAAGTACAAAGAAGGGAACGTCCAACAGTGTACCCAGCCATGCGCTGTCCTGGTCCATCGACTGATTGAACGGTGCTTGTGGCCTTGGCCATGGCCCTCGTCCTAGTGTTGTGTGCATTGAACCGTGCTTTTCTGCTAATTGAATATGAATATTCGTTGATAAAATCCTTCCCCTTCCGAAAAACCCTCCCTCAAGAAAACCCTTCTTCTCTTTTGCTTTTTGCTTTTTGTTTTTTGTTTTTTGGTTTTTTAGTTTTATTTTCTAGCACTTTTGAGATTTGCTTTATTTGGGAGATTTCTATCTTTCTCTCATATTTGATTGTGATAAATGAGTGAAATTTTCTTTTGACAATGAAAAAGGTTATTCTTCTATTATTTTCTTGGCCAAATCCCCAAAAACGAAGTTTAATCTTTCGCACCTTGAACAAAAATAATACAATCTTTCAAATGTCCCGAAGAAAAGCCTAACTTTTTTCCATCTGGAATCTTGCAAACATTATAAAAGAGGAGAAAAGCCAAGTCTTTTCCCTAGTGGAATACAAATGATATCCATCATAGTTTCCGTCCGTTCTCATCGTCAAATTGCAGCTCATCATCGAAGGCAACTCAGTTTATTGAGGCACATAATGAACCACGTTGCTCACGACAAAAGTGACATCGTTTACAAAACGCAAGATTAGGATGTGCACAGTGATTTAACAGTGAGAATGAATCGAATTATTAGTAGGTGTCACCTTTTCTAGGACGTTTGAAACATTACGTTATTTTTGCCCATAATGCTAACGGCCCCTCTTTTTTTAGGGATTTGGCCATTATCCTTTTTAGGCAAAAGTTCATTTTTGGTCCCTAAACCTGGGCATTTTTTTGATCAACTTCTTGGACTTTTGATTTACATAATCAAGTCCTTAAATTTGCATAGATTTTCTAATCAAGTTCATTCGCTTCCAAATCAAGATGATTAGAACTAACTTACCCGTTGGAGCTGGCAACATTCTAACGAGGAAAGATTCCTTCCCACGTTGGACCATTAGTTAATGCACAAGAATAAAAACCTTGAAAATCAAAACCATAATCAGATCTTGAGTCAGGAGAATTCTCCACACGCTATCTGCACTCAAGCTTTTCCGCGTCAGATCTCGTTTAGGCTCTTATGGACACGCCTATTAAATGGATTTGAAACCGGAGGGACTTGACTAGGAAAGTAACGAGAGTGCAAGGTTTAAATTGGACAAATTCAAAAAAAAAAAAAAAAAAGGAAAAAGAAAAATGGATAAGCTCGGGAACCAAAATTGAAATTTTACCTTTTTCGATCCACCAAGAATTCGATGGTCCAAAGGACCCTACATGGTAAAAAACATTCTTGTTCCAAATTTACCAATTTCTTCTCTTTATTTGGTGTGTAATTTCAATCTCTTATGGTCATATGATGCGGAAAATGGACCACAGATTGTGCACGTAAATAAGAATTCAGATGTTTAATATAGTATTCCTTTTGAACTGTCCAGATACGCCGTGTAATATATGAATAAGATTGCACATTGATGATGGTCGGGGACTAAAATAGCACAAAATTAAAGTAAAAGAGTAAAAGCTCAAAGATTTTAGACATCAAGGACCGAAGATGCAGATTCTCTTTGAAATAAGAGGCCATTTGGTTACGTGTCCCTAATCAGTTTTCTCATATTGGAAAGCAAAATAAAAAGGTAATTTTAAATGAAAATAGTTTTTGGATGGTGATAAAATGATGTTAATCAACAATTTCAAATTAATGAAGCAAAATTTTGACACCAAAAGACCGCAAATCTCTTCTATTTAATTAAATGCATCTTTTTTTTTCTCCTTCACAACAAAATTGATCGACAATCCTTGGTTATCTTCAAAATCATTAGAAGAAAGTGTCACGATCCGATTTGACGAGGATGAGGGTGATTGCTAGAGTTAGAGAGGATGTGAATAAGATGCGACTCTGACTTTAGAATGGCATGGGGATAGAAATGAATCAAATCTCACATCGTGCGGGTGTGATGAGGTGATGTTTTATACAAGGAGTAGCACTAATTTTAACTACCAATGAGGTCTTTTCTATGCAAAGCTCAAAAGAATAAAACCGTGTGAATTCTAACCTAAAGTAGATAATATCATTGGCAAGTGGGGCCATAAGTCAGCACTTACAGAAAGAGTTATTTCGAAACTTTATTTTATTTTTAAACTTTAGAATTCGTCTTGTAGATGATATATTTATGGAACTACTAAAGCACATGAATCCATCTAGACTCTAACATGTTCACCCTAAAATTCACACGATTGTACCTGCTTGCTTTAGTTTTTCTCCTTTTCATCTTGTCCTCTAAATGTACACGATGAATAATGTATTCTCATTGCACTTTTTTTATGTAAATATCGGCATTGGCATATCTTCCCTTTGTTTATTTTAATTTGTTATTATGTACTTTAGCTATGTAGTTTACTTAGCATAGCCCCTAAAATTCGAGCATATCATAGGACCATTTTGATAAGAATAAAATTGCTTTTCATCTACGTTCAAAGGGTAAATGATATAAGTGATTCATAAATTTGATCCAATGTGCAATGTAATTTGTGAACTTTTTTTTTTTTTTTTTAATCTGTGAACTTTAAACTTGTTCAATATAGTTCATGAATTTCAGCCTAATGTATAATGTTGACCCTAAGCTCTTCGATTAGAAAATCATCAAAATTGTGTGATATAAGATCACAGAAGTATATCATTACACAATCATAAAAATCTACGATCTAATGACACGGAAATGAGAGGTTGGACTTAAAAGTGGCGGCTATCGCACGAAAATGTTATGTATGTGGGCTGCAGAATATATAAACTCGACATATATCTATAACTGATTTTTTTTTTTTTTTTCCTGCAGAAAAGGAAGTAAGGGTAGACTGTTAAATCACTTACGGGGGTTTCAGGTTACCCGTCAGCTGAATCCCAAGCCCGTCCAAACCCCTCACAAGACTTCACAAATTGGATCCTGAATTCGTCGCACAACCCTAAACCCGAGAACCCCATAAGTCCTATTAAGGTCAAGGGGAATGGGAACTCGATAAAAGCCGACCAGCTTCCATCCCTAACTATTTTCGTCACAATTAATTATCTTTGAAACTACTTTGAAGGACATGTCCTAATCGTGCTATAGGCCATTTTCGGCATGTACTCCCGTAGAAGAATATATATATATACTTGAAATCGGTCTTTGGCAATCCTAAATTAGCTGGGAAGGATGCTGTCTCCAGACACCATAGATATAAAGCACAAACATCATATTCTTTTTTTTCTCTTTTGTTCGCTATTTTCGTTTTTCTGGGCCAATAAATTCACCGATCTTAGTGTCTTGGTCTGCCCATTTTCCGTAATTTATTCTCCACGAAGAACAAATTCAGTGGTCCAGCTTGCTTCCAACTTGTGAAGAACATCAGGATCTTTGGCCAGTATTTCCGCATTTTGGGAGGATGAAGAAAATTGAAATATCATCTGCTAGGTCTGAAATATTCACGAATTAAACCTTTGCGATTTGTCAAAAGCTTTACGATTTAGCGGTGTCCATTTAAAGTAGAACTTAGCTCTTTACACGAAGATGGACTGTACCCTTCCTCTTTTGTTCCTTCCCTTGTCTTCTTTGTTCCTTTGTCGTTCAAATGTTAGATTGCGCCTTCATTTATCACTATTTGAATCTGGCACCTACCTTTCATAGAGTGAAACTTTCGTGATTAGTTACCGACTCACAATGACTGTTCGATATGGAACTGAAGTTTATTGTCTGATATGTTATTCGTACTGTGTGTACGAATTATGTAATTGTCTGATATGTTGTTTACGACTTTGTAGAATTCATGATTAGTTAAACGGACAAGTCACATGACACTTTTAGAGCACTTGACAATGTCAGAGATGGGACGCTAGAAGTTGGTACCAAATTATGTAATTGTCGAATATGTTAGTTCACAACTTTCTATGACATGTGATTAGTTAAACAGATGAGTTGCGTGATCCTTCTGGAGCACCTAACAATGTCAGAAAATCAAACGATGGAAGTTGGTCTCGAATTACGCAATTGTAGAATGCGTTGTTCACGACTTTTTATAACTCCCGATTAGCTAAATGGACGAGTCACGGATGGATGCATGTAGAGCAGCCGACAATGTCACCAAACGGGACGCAGGAAGTTGGTCCCAACCTGGAATTGTATGGGGCACTCGTGGTCACGGCGCCTGTTCACGTTCTGATGAGTAACTCTTGGATTAATTATAGAGCTGGAGCTGGGACCAAAAACAGGGAAAAAAAAAAAAAAAAAAAGGCTGGAGCACTTTGTCCCCAATAAAGTAAGATGTAAAGGTTCTTGAGATCTACAACAGAATGTTTCAAATAATTCCACAGAAAATATAAATGATATATCATCTATTATTCATAATTCACATTAGCTTCTCTAAGTGCTACTTAGTCGGTATTTTTACATTTGATCAACCTCTATTAGATTTTGCAGAAAAGCCTGCACTATTCAATGTATGTATCTTTTCACTACTTCTCCAATAACTTGGTCCAAACACAAAATGGTGTAATTAGGGTTTTTGTCCAATGGTGATCACAACAATGTGGCTATCTACTTCAGAGGTATTGTAGTTAGATAAATCATACCTTCGTAATCATCGATTTTTATGTTTAAGCCCTGAAAACATAGTACTCTTTTTCCTAGTAGTAGCAAACGCTTATACACGTTGCATGTGTGCAAAAAATAAAATAAAATCCCACATTTTAATTAGTAAAGTCATTTCAGTTATTAAATAAAAAAAGAAATCGGTGATATAGTACAAAGAATTTGTGCAAAGTATAAAAAGGGAAAAGCATTCTACAAAGAACTTGTAGGGTAGAAAATTATCAAACTTAAAATAGAACCATACGAGATATCAAATAAAACTTTAGACTTTACACTTTTTTAATCATGGATATAATATCTTTAATTAAAAAAAATGCCGAGTTCTTCTTAGAATATGGGGTCTTTTTGCTTTGTATTATATAGTATCTACAACATAGATGAATTGCATGGATCGATCTTCACTCATTAATTAGAATTAATCAACATTCAATATTCCGATCAAAGGCATATAGTCCAAAAAGGCGAAAGAAAAGAGAATATTTGCAATCTTTTTGGAACTGATGGAGTGCGTCCTTCAAATGTTTCTGGACCGTCAAAAAAAGTGCGAATGATTCCTCTCCAGAAATAAGAATGGTGGGCTATGAATGATTTTTCTACAATTTGTCAAAGATTGAATTGGATTCTTAGACCAATATTTTGGTGGCGTTAAGGTGCAATTGCGACCGTATCTAAGGGCATCTACGACCAGATTTCTTCTTCCAAGACGCAGTAGGAGCGTATAATTAAGGCATATATAATTGGTACTTTATTCGCTGTCTCTAACTCTAGCGCAATGTTGGAAATCTTAGGAAACACTATCTGGTTAGTCTTAAATCTATTGTATGGATATTAATTTAGTCATAAATTATTCAACTTTGTCAATGGAGTCTTAGACATTATTGTGAAATGGTAATGTAGTCATTCTAACCAACTTTTACTGGAAATTGCTCATATGGCAGTTATTATCTATTGTCATAAGTGAATTTCAGTGAAAATCAACTAAAAGGACTATATTATAATTTTGCGCGAAAGTTTATATATATATATATATATATTTATATGAATATACTAATTATACTTTTACAACCAAGGGCACATACGCGGAGATCCGTGAATTGTGAATTACTCTGCAAGTCTCGTGAACCGATAAAGTTCAGGTCTTTGATCTATGCAGGTGGCTTTATCGAAGAGGTTTGCTCACAGTTTGGGATATATTCAAACAGATGATCTACAACGTCTTAGTTGGAAATCTCTACAACGCCCCAACCAATTATACCAACCTTAAGGGATGAAAACTCAATTAGTCGATCGCCTTGTGTTCACGAATTTCAATTCGTGTTTTTTCTCGTTTTCACTGCTTCATTTGTGGCCCTATTTCTTTACTAGGATAGTAAAAACAATATGTCTCCACGAGATTATCCTAAATTAGTTATGAATAAACTTTTTCTACGCTGACTGAATTGACAATAAAATTTCACCATCTATTCTTGAAAGTGAATCGCATCAAAGTAAAACAGAGGGAATGAATTTGGTTCGCGTCTTGTTGAACTTTCAATGCTTGCCATAAAAAGCTCGTCTTTACTTGATATTCAAACGGAATAAAACAACTAAACTTTTTTCTTGTACACAAACAATTGAATTCGCATCCAATATCTGGTTTTTTAGCCAATAATTTAACTACGGTACAATAGAATGATTCCCCGCTAGATTAATATTATTATCGCCAGAAGTATCATGATGTTATTTATAAATAAATTGCAAAAAAGTCATGCTAAATATTCTAAGGTTTAGTCTACCAAGTTGCGATACCAAATGATGCAACAAGCATTTAAGCATCTATATAAATGAGTATGCTTGCATAAACTGATTTCGGACCTAAGCAAAGTTATTAAAAAGCTTCATCATAAATCTTGTTTTGGCCTAGGTATATACGTGTTATTGCATACTCTAGAATTGATTTGTTATATGGACAAAAGAATGAGACGGGCTCATCGTGACATTCAATTTTATGTTCATACCTTGGCATCTTCAACTTTTAATGGGTTTGTTGGACGAGCTTCTATAGTTCACTTCAGATAAGAAAAACTACACCATAAGAATTTAAAAATTTCTATACGAATTGCAATTAATTTCAGTTCATCAAATAAAATTGCCAACCTCTAGTAGAAAATTCAATCGAGTCTTAAACCTTTTAATTATTTATAAGTTTGGAGAGAGAGACCTAGGGGGTGCATGACAGGTAGCTATTTCTGTTCCAGAAATAGTTTTTCTATTCCAGACTTGTTTCTGGAATAGAAATCCGTTTGGTAAAATTATTTCACTTTTTTATTTTTGAAATAGATTCTTGTTCCAGAAATAGATTTAGAGTAAAAATCAAAAATAAAAATTTTCTATTTTTCTATTTCTCGGGAATGAGAAATGAGAAATAAAAAAAAAAAAATTTCATCGTTCATCGCCGCCCTTGGTCACCGCCGCCACCACCGCCATCGGTCACCGGGCGCCGCCGTTCGCCCCCGCCGCCACCGGTTGCCGGCCGCCACCACCGTCGTCCAAAAGAAAGAAATTTTGTGTCATTATCAAATGAATTTCTACTTTTAGAGTAGAAATTTTATATCGTTATCAAACGGTTATTTTTACTTATAAATTCTTCTAGAAATAGAAATAGAAAAATTTATTTCTGTTCCAAAAACTATTTCTGGAACAGAATGATTTTCATGCGCGCCCCTAATGACCATGAAAGAGAAGCAGAGAGAGAATGCTCGCCAAAGTTCCCAGAGAGACCGCACCGTTTCGGGCATCTTCCCTAGCAACATCCACAACTATGAACAATGTTATGCCACCGGGTCCCATTGCTAGTGGCACCATCACTCTCTCTCTCCCCTCATCACCGGAGGTCTCTAGAGAAACCGTGCCATTTTGGGCATCTTCCCCAGCGACATCCACGGCTACGAACGATTTTATGCCACCAGGTCCCATTGCTAGCGGCACCGTCTCTCCCTTGCGGCTTTTATTCACTTATGTTTTATTTAGTATGTCTTTTGGGCTAATGGGCTGAAAATGGATATGCCAGAAGCCCATTAAGACCAAAACATGGTTGGCCTTTAATTTGTCAGACGTAGTCCAATGCGCTACTCACGTATTACCTAATGTCATATTAAATGACACAATATGTACCCATTTTATCACTTCTTATTGCAGCGTTTCAAAACTGGACGAGCCAACTTTGTTTTAAAGGTGTCGTTCAAAAAAAAAAAAAAAAATTTGTTTTAAAGGTGCTGCAACTTTGTTTTAAAGGTGCTGCAACTATAATAAGTTCGCTGATGCTGAATACCTCATTCACTATAGAAACACTTATTCTCAGAATTGTAACCATTGCGAGAAAACCGTGCCAGACAATCTTTTTAAGTTCTTAAATCTGCAGCACTACGGCAAAATCTGTCTTTTCGCTCGCTCATCCAAAATATAATGGCTTGTGTCGGTTTAGGTCGCTATTGCTTCAACAAGTGCAACAGGCAACCAGTCGAATAAAAAGCCAAGGGAGTCAACCAACATTGCCAAACTGGGGCTCAAAACTCATGACCACCCCCACACATTTGCAAAGTACAGTCCTTCTAATCTTGTGTTGACTTTGGAACTGAGGGTCAAGCCCTACCAGGATTAGGCGATTTGGCGGTTCGTTACCATGTCCAAATACTCAAAAGACTACAAAAAGGCCAGCTTCAGAAAATCAACTCTTTATACATTGGACATGAATAGTGTGTACATTTAACAGTCCTAGCCATAAGCTGAAAAGCTATCGAATCTCCACTCCGAAAGGTTTGACATGAACTATGACTATAAAAGACTCTCCGACGACGACTAATATATTGTAGCGGCACACTAAGGCCCCAAATGGATACAGTCATAAGGGAGATGCAAAAAATATAATATCATGACAAACATGATCTCGAGGAAAACTCCAGTGTAAATGTATTTGAGATACAGTTGTTTATGTGGGTCACAACCATGAGAGGCAAGCTTGACAATGCTTTATTAATCTATAGCAATTATGAGAAAACCAACCGATACATACATGAGAAAGACAGGGTAGAGGGCAAGAGCTTTTCTCCTAGGATTGACGGCTGAGCACATGAACGGATATGCAGCCCAGGAGCTCCAAGCCAATGTCACGCACACAACAATCACTTTCAGTATTACGTTGTCCTTCAACAAGCAGATCAGGGCTCCAACATCCAAAGGGAAGAGACAATAACCAAGGAGGCTCAGGCTCTGAAAGAAAATGATATGACCACCCTGAAACAATGCATAAAAACACTCATCACACAAAAGGGTAGATATTTATATAAGAATGAAAATAAGACTACTGCATGATTTAAGTACATTCCCACCTTGAATACTCCACTACGGCAAGTATTAGTTCACCAACACTTTAGTTGTCATGCTTACAATAAGTAAATTGTTTGTAAAAACAAAACTAAAGAGCTATACCAGCAACAGCACATTCAGTGTCAGAATAACAGCTCCAGCCGCAAGTAGTGCAAATGCAACAGCAAAAACCTCAGACTGCACAAAAAGAACAAAGTGAATTAGTGCAAGTAACCGCATCATTGTGTAATGAAATTAAATTAGCATATTTCACACTAAGAAGTGAGTTCTACAGTTCATACATATCATCACGTACACCAAGGACCAGAAACAATGTATGAAGCTTCAAAGGGTACATGCATACAAGGCAGGAATGAAAAAGAAAAACAATGAAACCAACACCTCATTAATAGGGAAACAGTGAAACTAAGCCACAAGAAACTATACAATAAGAAGTGGAGAAAAAAATGAAAATTTGTTTCTTCCTGATTACTCTTATGTCGTCCCCTATAAAGAAAAACTTGAGCTTTGGGCAATTGTTCATCAAATGAAGGGTAGTCATTTACAAGAAATGTAAAGGACTAGAAGAAGCCCCTTAATGATGATTGCCAAAGGAAAATTCTATTACTCATCCTCTTAAATTCAAATTACAGGTGCTTAATACCTTCACTTGTAGTTGATACATACACACACTTCATTATCTAAGTCCATGAAGTAGTTACGAGGAACACTGCATAACACGAGCCATGCTATTGACAAGGACAAACACATCACCAAGCCAAACAGCCCCCCAAAAAAAAAAAGACATACCCTATCCAATTAGGAACGCCGAGCACTTTAGGTTATATAAAAAATTTGATCCATTAATGTAACACCTCAAAGACAACCACCCCATGCACCCACATGAGTCCGGCATGTTTGTTTTCCTTTAACCATGCAAGGGATTCAATTCATTTAGCTGCCAAATATATATTGTGTAAGTAAATCATGTACAACATTAGGTAAAGTCCTTTGATGGTTGCTCCAAAGACTTGGAATATCCTTCTGCTCATAGGGTTAGGGGGTTTCATTAAGCAGTCATCCCCTAATGCCAGCTCTTGTACTTGAGTTTTCTTACTAAGCAAAACTAGTTAGATTATCAAGCAGGATCATAGACTGAATGGACTCAAACAACCTGAGCCTACACAGACATGATCTACATATGCCATGGCAAATGATTTGACAATGTTCATTAGATACATAGATAATCATGGGCAGCCACTAATCAGGTGTTCACCTCACTGACTATGTGAACTGAGCAGACTCTTCACACAGTGTCTGATTTTCCTCTTTTATCGTTTCATTTTCTCCAAGAAAATCACCTACTACTTGGCTCAATTCTCATGGTACTAGAAGATGCTGAGTGAGTTGGTTGTGATGCATCTGCATTACAGCTTTGACAGAGTGCAAGACAAGTATAAACAATGCAATTTGGTCACAGTGCATCAATGGCCCAAATATCATTTTTCCTCTTGGACCCCTTCAGTTTGAAATAAAAGTCACAACCTGTTCAGCAGTATGTGAAAGTAAAATTCACAAACCCATTGTCAAGTTCATTCATTCTCCTATTTAGAGTTGAATCAGTCCCCTTCAGTTCTCCTTGTTAACTTACTCTTTCTCATCTAATGGCTGTTGAAAACTCTGCGCACATGCTTCTATCTTCAGCCTCCATGTCTTTTTTACATTCAATGCATTCTGAATATTGTGGATTTTAGCTGAATGATCTAGGGAGGATTGGCTTAGGGTGAGAATACATAGCTGTGGAGCTTTCATAAACTCTCTCAAAGCTGCATTTCCAGTACTATTAGAACTAGGCCAAGTACTAGATGATTATGTATTTATCATGGAAAATGAAGTGATATAAAAGGAAAACCATACACATATTGTCTCCATAAATCATCCTGACACTTGAACAATGGATATCCCCAAATAATCACTCCCAGGAGAATGCCCACTTCAGGTTATTTGGTTTAGTAAACCAGCCCTACCCCTACCCAATCAATGTTCTACGTGAGTCATGACTAGTGCAGTTCAATGTGCCAGCAGGCATGTCCTTGTAGTTGTAGTTGAGCTAGTGGTAAAGTGATTATTTTTTGTTCTTAACCCATTAATTGCGAACCAACATCCAACCAAGGAAATAGAATGATTCCAGAGGGTCAAAGACTCATTGATTTGACCAACGACAAACATGGACACATGTCTAGATGTCTGACTGTTTGTCCATCAAAGTCTAGGTCATATTAACTTGGCTGAAGAGGTTTTGAAAATTGGACATGGATATAAGTACAAGTCCACTGCATTGAGAGAAAATTGACCAGATGAATATTCATGCAATATCTCGAATATTTCTGATACAACCATCTGAAAAAATTTGTATCAAGAAAAGAGCTGCAGCTTCTATCTTATGTATATCTGTTCTCTCTCTTTCTCTCTCTAAAACGAAGTACAGCAACGCAGATAACCCCATGTCAAGATGAATCCAACAACAATTTCAACCTCACATAGTCGTTTTATAATAAGAATCCCATTCTCCAGCAGCATATCCTATTTCAAATTACACAATTGAGAGATATGTCCCTGTATGGAGTCTTAGCAAGTTAGCAAACAGCCAAATATACCCAGTAATGCCAATGGTTCCCACATGCTTTGTTCCATAAATAACATAATTGCATAGAGTTAATTTTTTTCCCAGGACAAAGTGGTTACCCTATGAACTAGAGAACCAAGCGGGGATCCGGGACTTGAACCCTGGATTGACGAGCTATACAAGGTGCACACAGAGAGAAAGAGAGAGAGTTTTTTGTAACCGGATACCATGATGGTTCCTGGAGCAGAAGAAGAAGAAGAAGAAGAAGAAGAAGAACCCAGTCAAAAAGAAGCTTGGGATGCAAGCGGGAAAACTTAAACTTGACTAACTACCTATTCAAGGCAGAGTGACTACCCACTCAAGGCAGAGAGATTAAATCTATCAAATATTCTTCAAAATTTGCTTCTAGAACTATGAGATCTCAATAGAAAGGCAGTCAAGTAGGCTATTGCTGCCACAATTTGTGGTCGAAGTTATATGGCCACAGATGATAAAGAGATAGGTAATGACAAGGCAGACAAATATTAAGATGAATGCAAGAGGGATTGAAAAGTTGTCGAAGAGAGCTTGTAACAGTATAGGGGCAATTACTTGAGCTGTTTCACAGTGCAGTTACAGCCAGCACTAGCAATGATCATCATGTGGTTGGCACAAGGCCATCTTTAAACCATAGATATGCTGAAAGTGGTCGAGCCCTGTGACTGTATATGAAGCTGCTGATCCTACTATAGTCAATACAAGCCATCTCTAAAACCATGAGCCTATAGAGGTCAAACACTCGGTAAGTTGACATCTCATATTGTTGGAGTTGCTTCCCCCGAGCCTCTACAATTCTACCAAAGCATTGTGGGCTGGCAACGCCCATCCAATAGGAAAGAATCATCATACAATCAGCAAATCTATTCAAATTTTCCATTTTGAAGGAAACATGCCTAATTTCATCCCTAAACCAAACTCTTTGTTATTTTCTTTCGAAAGAAGAAAAAATGGTACAAACTGCACCCAACCTTTTGCATGACTATTACCCCCTTCATGTAATATTCCCATTCTTAACAAGTGAATTTACTTAAATTGTGACGTAGGAGAAGAGAAATACCCAAACAAGAATATGCTAACATGAAATGAGATCCAGCATGTGTTTCAGCAACATAAAGAATCCTCGAACTTATGCTCAAACTAGTGGAGTAACTTCAGTATATAAATCTAATCATGGGTTTGATGGAGGGGTTTTCGACTGCATAATTGATGTATCCGTGGTTCAGAGGGGCTTAAACCTTTATCAACAGGTGTAGAGGACCTGTTAAACCTGGGTTTCAGCAACATAAAGCACCCTTGAACTTACGCTCAAACTAGTGGAGTAACTTCAGTATATAACTATAAATTATTATCATGGGTTTAAGGGAAGAAGAAGAGAAAAAAGAAAAAAGGGGGAGGGGGGGGATTTAACTGCATAACTAAAGTTTCCGTGGTTCAGATGGCTTAACCTTATTAACGGGTGTAGAGGACCTGTTAAACTTGGGCGCTAACAAAAAACTTTGTTAGGATCCCCTGATTGTGATCCAGACACACTAGACCCAAGAAAAACTGCTGTTTCAAGCAAAGGCCACTCAATTATCTTATTCAAGAAAAGACATACCATAATATAGTCTTCCTTCTGGACAGATCAGGTACCCAAGGACAGACTTTGACCCACGATCTTAACAAGCACTATATATCGACTGTTGACTGTCTGATCCAATGCAATCTCATTCACTAGGCATAAAACCTCCTACCCATCAGGTAAACATGTGGTAGTCAGACAAGATCTATTGGCAATAATGGCTAGGTCGATGCACTTCTCATGAGATTCACGTTTTTCAACTTAGCAGTTACATTTCCTCCAAATATTTTTCTTTCTAAGATGTTCCATCAACACCATAATGCCTGAATTTTCCAAGTGCAACTCAGATTGAAATACCACAGGCGACATATTCTCTGCATCTTGTTAAAGCCTCCTTTTGATTTCTTAGTCATCAATAACAAATGTTCAGTTATTTATTGATCTCTCTTTAAATTTGAGCCATTTCTTATCACCAAGAAAACTGACGATTAAATTGTAAATCCATTTCTAATGCATCCTCTCTCTCGAAAAGCAGGCTCCTCAGTTATCAAGTGTGTTAGATGAGCTTATCCACCTCCCTCTTAGTCCAATAAGAACATCATGGAATCTTATTGTATTGACTGCGATGCAAATTGGATGAGTGTTATCCCCCAACAATTCCTATATCTTGACTATATCAATGTCGACAGCCTCTGCACAGGAATAACTACATAGTCAATCACAATGAGTGACTTCTGAAGGAATCACCTATATCTCCTACTACAGAGAGATATCCAGTTCATGCCTTCTCTGCAACTATAGATAATGCAGCTTTGCATCAACCTTCAAATTCTAGTCACATCGCATCAAGAAGAAACAAGTAATGCATAGTAATGCATATACCAAAAGGAAACCATAAGAGAAAAGAAACATCAAGATCGGCGCGAAGCAATGGGAGTAATTTAGAATGTTTATCAGCTAGACTAAAAACAGACACCAGAAGCCAATCTACTATGCCAAGTAGAACCATCTGCGAATTCGGGAATTAGAAATCTCAGTCAACCACGCATCAGATATACTGAACATCCCAACAAACAATGCCCAGATGAAGACCCTAATTTCATGCAAGAGAAGACAAAAACTTGACTACCCTGCACCTAAGATCCATAATTCGAAGCACAGTGTTTCTGCATGCATCGCCATGCCATAGCCATAGCCCGACAAATCACGCGTCAAAGAATCGCGCAGAGTAAAAGACAATACGATATCAAGAACTCACACCTTCTTGACCGATGCAGACCACGAAAGCACGAGACCCAGAAACACGATGAAGAAGAAGGGACCCCAGAGATCCCAATCCCTCAGGGCCTTCCCGGGGTCTTCCCGGTACGGATTCGGGAACACCACCAGCTTCAAATTGCTCACGATCCTCGACATGTCCCGCTTCACCGTGTCCCAGACCGGCTCCGTCAGCGTGTTCGGGCCCGGCCCGAACCCGGTGGCCTCGAAGCCCTGCCGCGCGCCGCCACCGCCGCTAGCCGGGAGCGGCGGCGGGGGGCCGAGGGGGCCACCGCCGCCGCCGGCACGGAGGGCACGAACTTCGGGGCGGAGGAGGGCTTCTGGGGGGCTCGGGGGATGGAGGAGGGGAGGAAGGGGGAGGAGGAGACGGGGATCTGGGCGCGGGCGGGGCTGGGGGGCGGGCGGGGAGGACGGTGGCGGGGCCGCTGGAGTGGACGGTGGCGTTGATGAGGTTCTCGATCTCGTCGATGTCGGACTGGGAGGAGGCGTGGAGAGGGACGGTGTCGCTGTGGGAGTGCGACATCTTTCTGCTCCTTCTTCTTGCCCTTCTTCTTCTTCTTCTCGGGAAAGTTGTTGCCGGGGCTTGTGGGTTTTCTCGGGAAAGTTGCGGCGGGTGGTGATGGTGATGATGATGATGATGGAAATGGCGGATCTAGAGAGAGAGAGAGAGAGAGAGAGAGAGAGAGAGAGAGAGAGAGAGAGATGGGGTTGGGATGTTTCAGAGGGGGAGCGAGATCTGGAGAGGAGAACGAAGCAGGGAGGCGGAGGAGGAGGACATGGCGGAGGGCGACGATGCGGAGGAAACGCGAGGAAGATGATGAGGATGCGCCAGATCGACGTGCTCGACACGGGGAACGGCGGTATCGGATCCGGTTTTGGGGCCTGTTTGAGCCTCTCTTCGGGCTTGAGATGCTCGGGCCCTAACCGTCCCGGACAGCCTGAATTAATTTGAAATGAGTGTAATGGAAGTTCTAATGCTTGTCACAGAAATATAATTGAATTTTAAAACTTATAAAAAGTATAATCAAATTTTGAAATTTGTGAAATTGATTTGATGAAATCCTAAAGTTGACACTGTTGAACTCATTAAAGAAAAACGCTAATGTAACACTTTTTAATCACTTCTCTCTCCTACGTGGCAAAAATTTTAAGAAAAAATATCCACATATGCAAAATGATGTCATTTTGGACATCTCTCTTTCTTCTTCAATATCGTCTCTTTTCTTTCCTTGAACATTGTTTCCTTCCTTTTTCCTTCTCTAAACTGTAAGCCCCAAATTCAATCTCTGCCGAAACATCTCTTCTTCTTCTTCTTCTTCTTACCAAGTCCAACTAATTCGAACCCTAAGCCCAAACTCATTGTCATCTCATTCCCTCTAAATAAAATTAACACTCGATCTCCATTTGAACCTTAAGCCCAAATCAAGTTCGACGATCTAAAGTTCCCTCGTGATTGGATTTCAATGCTATCGTCATATGGAATTGAATCATGATATGGAATTCATAGAGTTTGAGTTCAACACCCATAATAAGTTCGTGCTCTTCGTCGATCGTGAGTTCATATGAAGACACGTCATGTGGGAGTCTCGGCAACGACTAGAGTAGTGTCAACGATGGTCACAGCAAGTTTACCTCACGCAAGTATTGTTCTCTACATTATATCATTTGGGTATCTTAAAGTGTGATTTGCAACCACCAGTTTTGCATGTTTTAATAATTCAAGATTTTCTTGGTAATGTTACGATTTCTTTTGTTTCTAGTTTTTTTTTTTGATATTGTGGTTGCCACTGGGAACATGAGAGATAAATAGACAACGTATTTCTACTAGTCATCATCTTGGTATCAGACAAGTGCTTTTGATTGTTTTCAGGTTGGATACATTATACATTTCAATCTCGCTTTTGATTCTTTTCAGGTTGAATACATTATACATTTCAATCTCTACGTCATCATTACGCATTTCGCGTATCTCCAATCTATGATTGTTTTGCATTCTCTAGTACTAGGAACAAATTGTTGGAAGGTATGCATCAATGGATCTCAGAGATATACTTAGAAGGAATCCAAATTGATTGTATTTATACATAGAATAGTTAGGATTTGATACCAATCGGTATCAATCTCTTATACGATTTTTCCTTACCTTTATTACATCAATCTTGTATTATATTTACAACAGATTGTACACTAAGGAATACAATCAGAAAGACAATTTCCTCCTATCTTGTCTTGACATTCCATCTCCTTTCATGGTATCAGAGCCTCGGCTTCTGATCAATTCTTTTCTTCCGCTGCTGACTGCCTGACGAAGGAGATCTGAACAAATCAACAGATCTACCATCTAAGTCAGGAATTATTGTCAAGAAAGAAAAAGGAGTTTTTTTCTATTTGTCTTACCTTCCATGGTGGATGATCAGACCACCGCAGAAGGTTCGCCACCGTCGCAGATCCAAGGTACACCTGCAGAGATACAACAACAGACACTCCAGGCTTAGCCTGTTCAGCAGAGATCGACGCAGGCTCAATTTGGACTGGGGCAACCCATTGCGGGTCAACCATTCCAGTGGGTACCCTACCCGTGGTACTTCGGGGCAAACCCGAATACATCATTGCCTGTTTATGTGGGTCACCAAGGAGCCCACGTCTAATCCGAGGGGAATCCACCAGCCGTAAGTGGGGCAAATTCCAACCTCGGAATGGAGTAGATAAGCGGGTCTGGAAATGGATCTCGCGAACCGGGCATGGGAACAAATCCCTACCCGGGTTTTTCATATGCGGGGCATCAATTCGGGTCGAACGAATAGGGTCAAGGGACAAATCCCTACCCGAACCTTGCACCCGGATTCGTTCCGTTCCCCATCGCTGCCGTCACCGGGCGACCAGAGCCCGATGACCCCCTGCATGTTTCAACGGCCGATGGCCCCGAATTGAAATTAATCAACTTACAGTTGACCGGACCGGAGAACTACCACAAGTGGGCTCGAGACTTCCGGCGCGCCCTCGTGACGAAGGACAAGGATGGATTCCTCGACGGGCGATTCCGATTCCCGATGAGCGATTGGCTCGATTCGGAGGAAGTGCAACCAGCTCGTAAGGACATGGATCGGCAATTGCATTTCTTCAGAAGTCGCAGCCGGACTCCCACCAACCGAAGACTCAAAAGTCATGTGGGACAACATAAAACAAATGTACGGCAAGTTAGATCGGGCACGAATTTTTTCCCTTTTGCAGGAACTCAGCGAATTGAAACAAGGGAATATGACCGTGACGGCATGCTACAACAAATTATCATCATTATGGAACGATCTCGAAGCCGCGGAGGAAAAATTAGAAGGCCCAAAAGAAACCCTCGCACAGTACCGTTCCACAAGAGAGAGGGAAAAGGCGACTCGTTTCCTCTTGATACTGAATGATTCGTACCTGAGTTTTCGATCTCAGATTCTGGCCATGGAACCCGCGCCACCACTCGGCCGGATCTTTCAACTCGCGGTCCAAGAAGAGAGCTAGGGACTCACATCCTCAGATCCGACGAAAGGAGGAGGGAGTTTCGTCCTCGCGAGCCGAGGAGATTGACGCGATGCGTCGCGGGATCCAAGGATCAAAACCCTAGCGCACGAAAGAGGAGAGCTGCAAGAGGCGCTAGGGTTCCGAAACAGTGAAGGCTAGCCCCTTAAAAATGAAGCCATGAACGGTCCCGATCAACCGCGATGATCCGACGGCCAGAAGAGTGCGATCCGTTTCGCTGGATCGGACAGTGGAGATGAGATCAGTGGCAGGGGATCCGACGGTGGGATTTTTTCGGCCTATGCAAAAAATTATGGTAAAGGCAAAATTAAATTATATTGTGAATATTGTCGCCGGCCACATCATATGATAGAAAATTGCTGGAAAATACATGGCAAACCTAGAGAAAAAGGCAAAAAAAAGGGAATTCTCTGCAGCTAACCAAGTTAGTGGATCTAATATTGATAAATCCATAACTATTGAGCAATATCAACAACTGATGCAGGCTTTGCGGAAATTGGACACTTCCAACAAAGGAGGCAATTTTTCAGGTATTTCTCGGTGCCTAAATATTTCAAGAAAGGGTTGGATAATTGACTCTGGGGCGAGTGATCACATAGTTTGTGAGAAGGAATTTTTTTCTGAAATAAATGCAAAATTGGATTTTCCTATTTCTGTGGAATTGCCCAATGGGAATATTACCTATGTTACAGTTACAGGAAAAGTCCAACTCAGTCCTCAAATTACCCTCCAAAATGTGCTCTATGTCCCGGAATTTCGATTCAACCTAATCTCTGTCTCCAAAGCCCGTCAAGAAAATTCATGTCGTGTAATTTTTGACACTGACACTTGTTTCTTTCAGGCCCTTTCGACTGGCAAAGTGATGGGCATTGGTAATCTCTCCGAAGGACTGTTCCTTTGGACAAACTTTGCAAGTAATCTTGATTTGTCATCTATTTCTTTAAATAAAATGTCATTGTGTAACACATTTACCAATGATAAAACATTTCTTATGCATTCAAGATTAGGCCATAGTGCCTCTTTTCCTTGCTCCAAGTGTCAAATTTGTCCTCTTGCAAAGCAATCCCGTATCCCTTTTCCTTCCAAATCAAAGTCGTGCACTTGATATTTTTTCATTGATCCATGTTGATATCTGGGGTCCTTATCATACACAAAATTATGATGGGTCAAGTTATTTCTTGACAATTGTGGATAACTATTCTCGTGCCACATGGGTATTCTTAATGCAGTCCAAGGGACAAGTTCTGTCCAATCTAAAAAATTTCATTACTTTATCCAAGACTCAATTTGGAAAATCCATCCAACGGATTAGGACAGACAATGGAAAGGAATTCTTCAGCAATGACTGCAACTCCTTGTTTTCATCCAATGGGATTCTCCATGAAAGTTCATGCGTATATACCCCACAACAGAATGGGGTAGTGGAGTGCAAGCATCGTCACCTTCTAGAAGTTGCAAGAGCATTAAAGTTTCAAGCATCCATTCCAAAAAATTATTGGGGAGAATGCGTTATCACTGCAGCATATCTCATTAATCGTATGCCCACTCGAGTACTCAATGGTAAAACTCCATTTGAGTTACTTTTCAAGAGACAGCCAGATTTACGACACCTCAGAATTTTCGGGTGTTTGTGCTATGCAACAATATTGTCATCCCGTGACAAAATGGGCCCAAGGGCTAGACGCTGCATCTTCATGGGATACCCAAATCTACAGAAAGGATATCGCGTCTTGGATCAAGCAACTGGGGAATTCTTTATTAGCAGAGATGTTATCTTCCATGAGAATGTATTTCCATTTCATGATTAGGATACTTCCAGAGAGACAACAGAGATCTGACATAATCTAGCTCGCTTCGTGGAAGATTCAGCCGATGAATTTATTCTGGCCAGACCTCCAGTCATGATACAAAATTCATGTGAGAATTGCATTCCACAAGAAGTTGAAGATCCAATACATGAGAGACAGTCAACAATTGAGGAAGAAGAAAATTTTATTGACGACACGTCATCATCACATCCTGTTCCAACACCAGTGGATAATCAGGACTCTTCATCTCCTGCATCAATACAGGTGGATCATCCTCGACGATCTGGACGTTCTGTACGTCCACCAGCCTGGACAAAGGATTATGTCTGTGTAACACCCCGAACACCTTTGAGGCTATTACAGTCATGCTTACCTATTCTTTACCTCCTGAGAGAGCTAAGACTCTTGGGCTCTCGTTCATCATATATATTTTAAAGAAAATGCACAACGGTCCCAGCGCATCATATAGCAGAAGCAAAACTCAAGACTCTCCCACACCACATATGAGGGGCAATGCACACACACTAAACACAATAGAATACTAAGCAACTGGCTCTGCTTTATTTACTATTAAATGATGGACAGTTTCTTCGCCTTTTCGAGTAGGATACATCGAGTATATACATCAAAACAAGCTCATAACACTACCCATCATCAAGGTAAGAAAATAGCCTATATAGGGCCTACTCAAAAGCTATCCATCTAACCAGCTCCGGTGTTGTCCAAAAACCCTCCAACCTCCCGGCTTTGTCCCTCATCTACCTCCCGCCCGGGTGCACTAGGTGGCGGCAGTGGTAGGATTCCTTGGACCACTCCGTGTTGACTATGGAAATAAGTGACAAACTCTTGGTGAACGAGGCCGTGAGTTAGGCCAGCATCAAAAGTGACCTGCACACTCACACGGAGGTACGATCGACCTCTAGTCGTGGGACTATCTGCATATGTGTACCTAATCCTCCAGTTGGTGGGGATCCCGTAGAATGTGCCTGGTGCTACCGGGGGTACAGACATATTCTAAGCTGAAATGTTAGTCCTCAAAAGGGGTGAGTACAACCACTCAGCAAAGATATAATCTCTAAGACTACCCATACCATGCAATCCAGCACATCACAACAACATGTCAGCATCATAGACAAGCATTTCAATCATCAAGTTGTAGCCACGTCATGCTTTCACAAATCAGCATCTTAACAATGTATACACATCTCATCATGCACACCTTTCATAGCTCAACCCTTTTCCATGCACATGCGCATAACATAAGTTCAGCTATGCCAATGAAATCAAATATTCAACATGTGCACATTTCATGACTTAGCAAGATGAATGCAATCATAATTCAGCATTCTTAGGTATACGTGTGCATATCCCATCACACATGCCTTTCACAATTCAGCACCCTCGTGTATACATATGTGTAACCCATCACACATGCCTTTCATAATACATCAATTTCAAATGCACATATATCACATATTGGCAACGACCATGCATATATGTATTCATTGCAATTAACAATGCAAATCCCGGTACACACCACCCGGGCTTCCGGCCCCCCACATTCCGAGCAACTCACACCCAAAACTGGCATCGTGAGGAATCACGGCACACACCATCCGTGCTTCCGGCATTTACACTCCTTGGCCGGGCATCTCGCACCCCAACTGGCATCACGAGGTATCCACGGCACACACACTCCGTGCTTCCGGCACCCCCAACGCTCCGAGCATCTCAACTCCGAGGCCATCCAGATTTACGCACACAGGGCTACTGGGCATCCGGCATTTTCACTCCCTGGCCGGGCATCTCGATACTCCCGAGGCATAATCAACACGTGTCATGCAATTATCTTTTCCATACTCATGATTCATCACACGTTCCATGCCATTCATGAGCAAAAACAGCAAACAATACCATGTATGTTCACTCGCATGACATGAATTGCACTCAACATGCTTTATCAAATTAATACACCACAATTCAGCATATATCCATTGAGAAAACATCTCATTTGAACCTCATATATCCTTAATAAGGTATGAAACTCATACATATATAATAATTATGACCACATGGAATGCCTCTCATGTAAAATGTATACTCCAATGATGAACACCAAAGGAAATATCACTCGGCCATGTCATCACAACAATTTCTATACAAAAGAGCTTGTACAGACAGCTTTAAAGAAGTCCAAATTTTAACCATCTAATTGGCCATATCTCATTATACCATTCAGCCACAACAATATTCACACATAATAACACAACTTTCCTTAAAGAATCATATTCAAATGGTTCACACATAGGAAGACACAAATTCCACAAGAACAGATTTGATACTCACATCTTCCAGCATGCACTGTACTCGTATTTCAAGAAATTTAATGCCTTAATGTTACTCAAAAATCACGATTTTTAACTATGTTGTAGCCAAGAGTCTAATGAACACATTCCAAGAAGACATCATCATCTAATTCGTGCTCCATGATTTCCTACAACACATTCAATTCCTCGGTATACTGTTCACACACTGTCCAGCAACACTCCTCAGCAAAACAACTTCGAATGAGCTACCTATCCACCTTCTTTTTCTCTGATTTTTGGATATGTTATAGACCAACAAGTAATACACAACTTTTATGAAGAAGTTGACACAAGAAAACCACAGGAACATCGCTCTAATTGCCACGCAAGTTTCTGCTGTTTAACCCAGAAATTCCAGAATCCAACGGCAAGAGAAAACAAGCAATTCACCAAGCTAGGCCGAACAAAATTGGCTAAATTTTTAGTATGTTGTAACCCAAGATGTCCTTTACAAATCACAAGAAGGGGTCGAACAACAATTCTCAACAAAACCACACAAACAGCAAGCAACAAGGGTGAAAGGTCCACAAACTGCTCCGAAATTCATCCGGTTCCAAAGAAACTAGGTTTCACCCCTCAAATCACACTCAAATGACTTCATTTTCGAATATGTTATAGCTCAAGAGGTGCTTAACAACTTCCATGAAGACATCAAAGTCTAATTCCCACTCTAAGAACGTCTATCAATGCATGCAAGTTAATGGCACAAAACTGTTCCTAGAAACCCGATTGCACCGGTTTTGGATTTCTTTCAAAAACTCAACAATCCAGCCATAAATTTCGTACTTCTAACCACTACACACCACCACAAGAAGCATGGGAAGACCAGAGATAAATCTTGCCTTTGATTTGAGCAAAAACGATGAAGAATTGGGCAGCAAACGGCTTGGAAATCCTCGGTTTCTTCCTCCTCCTCCTTCTTCTTCTTCTTGCTCGATTTCTCTCTTTCTCTCTCACTCTCTCTCCTTTTGGTCGACTAAATGGCTCTATGGACGGTAATCCTTGCTTTTTATACTTCAATTTGGTAATCATTAAGCCTATAATCTACTTCTCCATGCATGGTGACACATGGCAGCAATTTTGACACCTTGGACGCCACCTCACCACTTCTCTCTTCTCCTTGCTCGTGAACCCCATTTGGCCGAGCTTCTCTCTCCCTTTTTGGGCTTAGTTGGTCCATCAATTTATTCATTAAGCCCACTTAAGTTCAATTAAATTAAACCTTGCTCCTCCGAAAATAATTCCCTTGGCCGTAGGTCCTATGTGCAACCAAATGTACACTAAATTTCAACCATTAACCAAATCACACATTATAGCTACTATGTCCACTAAAATAATCCAATTGTAATTCAATAAACCAATGGCTAAAGTTCCACAATTTAATTAGCTACAAACCTTACATCTTGATGGGTTACCAAAAATTGAGGATGCCACAGTCTGCCCCACCACCAACTCGCCAGGTATTCATTACCCACTATCGTCTTATGTTTCGTTTCATCGGCTTTCACCAGAACATAGATGTTGTGTCAGCAAACTATCAGAAGAGAAAGAGCCTTCTCATTATGAAGAAGCAGTTGCTGATCCAAAATGGCAAGCAGCAATGGAAGCTGAGTTGAATGCCTTGAATGCAAACCAGACTTGGGATTTAGTCGAATTACCTCCCAACCGAAAGCCGATTGGATGCAAGTGGGTCTACAAAATCAAATACCGAGCTGACGGTTCCATAGAGCGCTACAAAGCTCGGTTGGTGGCCAAGGGATTCACTCAACGGGAAGGTTTCGATTACCATGAAACTTTCTCCCCAGTCGCAAAGGATGTAACTGTGAGATCGTTTCTTTCTGTTGCTGCTATTAATAATTGGGCTTTACATCAAATTGACGTACATAATGCTTTTCTTCATGGGGACTTGGATGAAGAAATATACATGGATGTTCCTCAAGGATTACGGAGACAGGGGGAGAACAAGTTGTGTCGTCTCCGTAAATCCCTTTATGGTCTCAAACAGGCTTCCAGGCAGTGGTATGCAAAATTTGCTGATGCTCTTACATCTGCGGGATTCAAACAATCTAAGCATGATTATGCCCTATTCACATGGAACCAAGGTACATCCTCCATCTACCTGATGATTTATGTGGATGATATTCTCATTATGGGCAATGATAAAAATGCGACGTAAAGATTCAAAAATACCGCATTCCACTTTTCATATCAAAGATCCAGGGAGCACCAAAATATTTCCTTGGCATTAAAATTGCTCGATCAGATCAGGGGATCTCTCTTAGTCAACGGAAATTTGTGTTGGAAATTATTTCTGAAGCAGGTCTATTCGGATGCAAACCTTCAATCATTCCAATTGAGCAAAACACAAAATTGACTACCAAAGAGCATGATGCAGGAATATCACAGAATCATGACCCTATCCTCAAGGATCCTTCGAGATATCAAAGGCTTGTTGGGAAACTCATATATCTGACGATGACCAGACCAGATATCTCATATGCAGTGCAAACCCTCAGCCAATTTATGCACAGTCCCAAGGTGTCACATATGAATGCTGCCCTGAAGGTTGTTAGATACTTAAAGGGCTGTCCAGGCCTGGGGATTCATCTGTCCAGAAAATGTGATATGGAAATGTCAGCATATTGTGATGCAGATTATGCGACTTGCCCAATGAGCCGAAGATCCATCACAGGTTTTTGTATTAAACTTGGAGAATCACTCCTTTCTTGGAAAACTAAGAAGCAGGCGACCGTATCCTTATCTTCAGCCGAAGCAGAATATCGAGCTATGGCAAAGACTACTTGTGAGATCGTATGGATACGAGGACTACTTCGAGATCTGGGAATCAAATTGAAGGGTCCGACAAAATTATTTTGCGACAATGATGCCGCACTCAAACTTGCAGCGAATCCAATTGTTCACGAGAGAACAAAGCACATAGAAGTGGATTGTCATTTCACTCGTGAAAAGATTCAACAAGGATTGATTGAAACAAGAGGGATTGGAACCATAGAACAGCCTGCTGACATTTTCACCAAACCCCTCTGTCAAAGACAACATGCATATCTCTTGAGCAAGCTTGGTGTCTTGGATATCTATCAGCCACCAGCTTGAGGGGGAGTGCTGGAAGATATGCATCAATGGATCTCAGAGATATACTTAGAAGGAATCCAAATTGATTGTATTTATACATAGAATAGTTAGGATTTGATACCAATCGGTATCAATCTCTTATACAAATTTTCCTTACCTTTATTACATCAATCTTGTATTTTTATTTACAATAGATTGTACACTAAGGAATACAATTAGAAAGACAATTTCCTCCTATCTTGCCTCGACATTCCATCTCCTTTCACAAATCAATATATTTCTGCAATGTAAAGTAACTTTTGCTTGTTTGTTCATCCAGTGCAAATGGAAAAAGAGTTTTTGGCATACGTGGCATCTCCTAGATCTTTTGCATACGCCCAATGAAAAGAGAGATGTTTTTAGGAGATGATACACATCTTCTAGATCTAGTTCATAAATAGTTATAATCTTTCTGCCGGATCTGCTTCTTCTTTCCTTTTGTTATGCCAAAAGACTAGGTTCAAATTTTGGATATGAGGCCTAATTCTAATGCCATCCTAGTGACAAACATGTTGTTCAAAGGAAAAAGGAGAAGCCTACCAAAAGCGGGCAATAATTTCCCCACTCTCACTATTGATCATATAGCTATATTGTGGTTATGCAGCACATTGTGCTAACTTGCTTTTCTTATATTGATTGTTAGTCTCCTTTTAAAATTCAAAACTAGAACAAGCCTAAATAATTTGATGATTGAAAGTGCTTTTTGTTTTTGTTTCCTCGAACGTCCAACGGCCAAGAATAAATTTTATGTCATTTTTTTTTTGAAGGTAAATTTCAAGTTGGACCACCCTTGGAATATATAGGTGAAAGGGTTAATATTGTTAAAATAGGCTTAAGAAAGGGTTCACTGTCTAATTTAATTGAAACTATTGAGGCTTTGGGTGTACATAAAATTGAGAAGCTCTTTTACAGGGTTCCTAGAAGTATGAATCTTGAAGGGTGGCTAACTTTGAGGTATATATAGGATAACTTTGATGTGATACATCTATTTTATCATCATCTTTGTTATGAAAATACTAATCTGTATATTGAGCATGTTGATGACGAAGAGATGGCAGCTGAGATGGAAATGGAGGTTGGTATAGTGTGAATATTGAAAGAGATGATAATGCGGCTGGTAATATGTTTGAAAATGTGATTAGGGATATTGATGATGACGAGAATTTGGTTGAGAGTAAGGATGATGATGCATATAATTTGGTGGATGTGGATAATGACAATGATGATTTTGAATTGGTTGATGCAAGGAGAAAGTTAAAGGAAATTTTCAATGAGACATAAGCTCAAAATTGATGTAAGCTCAAAATTGACGCTTACAGTAAGTCAACTGGCACTTCCCAAGCATTAGTTGTGGATGAGGCTTGGTTAGTAGATGCTTTTGGGTATGAAATAGAGCACCATTATTTAGATAAGAAAGATAGTTTTCAATCAGGTTTAAATGATGATGGTGACAAAGAAATTGATGTTATTTCAAGTAGGTTCCCATATATGAGTAAAATGGTACAAATCTAGTATTTATTATTGGCATAACATTTGAGGATGCAACTGGATTCGAGTGCCGGACACTTGGAGTACCAAAACTTAGCACGGAGAGACACTTAAGTGCCAAAATTGGAGCAAAATTGATCACTTAAGTGCCAACGGCAAGAAAATCCAGCCAAAATGCTGACGTAACGATTTTTCGGCAAGGTAAGTGCAGAATGACCTCATTTTGTATGCTAACGTGGCTAAACAAATGCAAAAACGACATTGTTTTTGTTTCGATGTGGTAAATAATTAATATAAAAATTAATTAAATAAAATTTAAAACTAACTTTATTTAAAACATTTAAAATTTAATAAAAAAAAAGGAGGAGAGAGGAGGCATGCAGTTAAGGCCTAAGCCCTCGCCATCACCGCCTCCCCTCCATCACCAGGAAGGGTTGACAACAATGTGGGGGAGAGTCGGTTGGGGTCGCCGGGCCTTAGCCGGGGCTAGCGACCTCGGCCGACTAGTGACGAGGGCCCACGAACCCTCACCTAGATTTGGGGCGAGGGTCGTGGCCCTCCCCCAAATTCGGTGAGGGTTAGCGGCCCTCGTTGGGCCGGGCCAAGGGCCACTACTAGCTAAGGTGACCCCCAACGAGCGGTAACCCTCGGCCTAGCCCGATGAGGGCTACCGACCCTTGCTAGATGTGGAGGAGGGCTGTGACCCTCGCCCCAAATCTGGGTGAGGACCCGCAGGTCCTCTTTGCTAGTCGGTCAGGGTCACCGGGCTCGGCCAACCCTCCCCCACCTTCGTCGATCCTTCCCAGCGACAACGAGGAGGCGCCAACAACGAGGGCTTAGCCCTCAATCGCCTTCTTCCTCTGGCATTTTTTTAAAAATTATTTATTATAATTTAATTTAATTTATTTTTATATTAAAATTCGAATCCTCACCAAAACGACGCCTTTTTTACGTTTCTTTACTGAGTCAGCTCTCTGACGAGCCATGTAGGTGAGAAAAATAATAAAAAAAATTGTCACGTATGATTTCTAATGGGGTTCATCGGAAATGGCACTTAAGTGTCCCACTTAAAAAAAAAAAAATGATACTTAAGTGTCACTTTCCTAACTTTTGGCACTTACGTGTCAATTTGTGCTAAGTTTTGGCACTTGGGATGTACTTCTTCCAACTGAATTCAAAGATGCAATTTTGAGGTATGGCTAATCAAATTAACCAAGAACACAAATAGATTTGTAAGCGTTAGGTGTGACCTGAAAAATTATAATTGGTGATTTTTGATGCTCTTGATAGCAACTCTTGGTCATTTCATTTGAAAATGTATATAGATGAGCATATATGTAGCATCACTTTTGAGAGTAAGAGAGTGTCCTATGCTTACTAAACTAAACACTTCATGATTCTTATTCCTGCAATGCCTAAAATCAATGCACTTGAATTGAAGAAATTAGTTAGAGAAGAGCTATAAGTAGATGTCACTTTGAGTCAATGTAGGATAGCAAAGTTAAAAGTATTGAAGGAATTGCAAGGCGATTATACAAAGGATTATACACAAATGTACGACTACTTGGGTGGGCTTTATATTGTAAGCCTTGTAAGCAATTTTAAAATGAAAGTTGAAAGGCCATTGTCAAATTCTCTAGCACAATTTGACTTAAAATTTGTTTTGATGCTTGTAGGAAAGGTTTTTTAGTTGATTGTAGGAAGATCATTAAATTCGATGGATGTTTCTTAAGGGCTTTGATCAAGGGTGAGTTGTTGTGTTTCCTAAGGAGGGATGCCAATAACCAAAGTCGACTAGGCGAGACCCTCGTGTGAGGTCTTAAGGCCTCAGCGAGGGTCATTGGCCACAGGCGGGCCTCACCAGGCAACCTTCGTCGGGGGTCACGTGATCTTAAGCGACCCTCGTCGAGGCCCCCCGACCTCAAGCGAGAGCTTGTGATCAGGTGACCTCGACAAAGGTCTCGCCTAGGTCATGCAACCTTGCCCAACCCCTGTCAGCGGTCACTCGACCCCAGGCAGCCCTTGTCGGTGGTCTCCAAGGGCTGCCTGAGGTCCAACAACCTTAGATAACAGTCTCTGGCGATAGATTTGGATCATTGGCGGCGGCTGCCCTTCACCGGCCAACTTTTTTTCTTTTTCTTTTTCTTTTTTTAATAATAAAGGTCCTTTGTAAATATAACTTCTCCTAATATTACTTTGCTAAAAGGTACTTCGCAATAAACTTTTAAATTACAATTTACCAAATGCAATTTGCATTTTAAAAAACCCCTATAACTTAAACCCCTTTACATTTTACTAGGGATTTTTCCCAAAAGTTTAATTAAAGGCACCCTAAATATGATGTCGTTAATAATAATCTTAGTGAAACTCATGGAAGTCAGGTTCAACACCATTGTGAGTATGTTGAAGGATATTAGAATCATGGTTATGAATAGAATGCACACTTGGAGGGATGAATGTGTTAGGTGGACTAGAAATCATGATTCAAGGATTGTGCATAAGTTAAATCAAAATATAACCGTGAGTAGGTAGTGCTTTTTGATATGGAGTGAAGATAAAGGATGTGAGATTATGGAAGGTGGTGACAAATATGTCGTTGACTTGAATTTGAAAATTGTTCTTGTAGAGCTTAGGAACTTAGTGGAATTCCATATTGCTATGCCATTCGTGCATCACCATAAGCAAAATGAACAGGGTGACTATCTAGTAGTAGGGGTGTCAAAGAACCCGACTCAACTCGCACATGACCAAAACACGAAACAAATATAGTATATGTTTCAGGTCTTAATATTGTTTCGCAAACAATTATAAAATGAGAAGAGTACATGTTTTGTGTTGGATTAGGGTTGGAACATTGTTTGACCCAAACCAAACATGTTATTTACATTAAAGGAACTTCTAAACAAGCAAAACACAATTTCCCTTCATGAAAGAGAGACGGAAAGTGAAACTTTAGAGCTGTCGGGCTAGAACCCTTTCATCGACTTCGCCACCATTAACTTCGCCGTCGTCAGCTCTGCTATGGAGCCGGAACCCTTCCTTGTCTCTCTAGAGCAAGTAATGCCTCCCTCTCCCTCCCTCTCTCTCTCCCCCTCTCTCTCTTGAGCTTGGTTGTGCCACTCTTCGATTGGTGACTTGCTTCCTTCGTCGGGCCTGCATGTTGTGGCATCATCGTGCTCTCTCTCTTTTTGCCTTCCCCACTTAGGCTTCAAGGCAAGAGGCGCTCTAATTTCACCTCCAACTTTGGGCATCTTCCCATATTGGTCTCGAGGGTCGAGGTTTTCAGCCTTATGTTCGCTTGCGAGCTTGGCCGAAGGATCGCAGGGTGGGTCTGAATTTTCTCGGCCATTGCCACAATCAGATCCGGGCCCTATTCAGGGAAATGAATTCCGGCTTGCACGTTTAGATTTTTTTTGTGGCAGGTTTCGGGTGACTCGAAGAGGACATTTAGGGGTTTTGTTTCATTTTTCGTCGGTGAATTAATGGTGGCCATGACTGGAAATTCTTGAATGCGAATTATGAAGTTCGTGTCTAGAAGTTTCTTCAAAGGACATGCTTTGGGTTGATTAACTTTTTCTTTCCGTGTCTATAAAGACTCGTCTTTTAGTGAATGCTACGATTGCAGTACTTTTCAGTTTCCACCATCATCTTGGGATTCATCAATTCGCTTGATGTGGTTTTTCCTTGTGTTTCATGGGGGGTGAAGGGTGTCGTGTGGCGAATGGGCTACTTGAATCTTGGCATTTTGTTTGGTGGGTTCAATGACGGGTTTCTCGGCAATGGAAAAAGACACTTGGGGCATGAATAATACTTTGTATTGATAAGATGGTGGAGTGTTTGAGTACGCCATTATAGAGAGCCTTGTTTGTGGGCAGTTTAAACTTTAAAGCCGTTTGAAAAATTGCCCAGGGGATTTGGTTTGACTCTTGTCCTAGGATTTTCTCTCATCGGTTCCTTGGGGTTTCTTGTTTTCCTTTTCTTTTATTTGAATCATTCCTGGTTGATCCTAGTGGTTGGGCCTATCAAGGAACTTAATGTCTTAATCAGTTGCCCATGCTTTAAATTTTCGTGATTTTTTGGAATTTTTATCGTCACTCACGTTACACAAGATCAAGATATGCGGCATGACTTTCTTGTGGCTCGATGAGGCTTCAAGGGGATGAATATTTGACTGCAGGTTGCAGATAACTTCTAGGATCCGATGTTTAAATTCTCTTTCCTTTGGTGCTTAGTTCATTTAGTTTTCTTTTTCTTTGGGTGAAGGGAGGGACTAGGAGGGTCTTATGCTGTTGCAAGAACTTCATTTCTTTTGCAGGTTCCTAACCAGCTTTGTTGTCCAACATAGGCTTAACCTTCATTTCCATGTACTACTTTGAATTGATTTCCACTTCCATCCATTCCATTCTCCCAAATGAGCAAATATATCTTGTTTGTAAGATCCTTAATTATCCTCTTGTTTCACTTGATGGCCTACTTTCATGGATAATAATCTGAACATGATGAAAGAAGCATTCTAGGGGTGGACTGCTATATATAGGTTTCAAGTTGATCCTGGAGATACCTTGTCTACCGCAAGAGGAATTCGAACTAGAAGATTTCCCAATACACGAACAATGGTGCATCTTGCACCTCTGAGTTTACATCCTTCCTACTTCTTAGCTTCTCAAATTTTTACCACTACTTTGGTGAGAGGGCAATCTCTTGACCTAAAAAAGGAATGAGAAATTGTAATAGTTATTCTATCTTAGCTACAGCTGAGCTTTCATTTGCTTGTCATAGTAAAACATCATATTAGTGAGTAATGCCTTTGTTTCAAATTCTTTAAGCCAAGGGTCTGAAGGTAATTGATGTCTTTACTTTGATGTGTGCAGGATCACTCTTTTGCTAAAGCAAGGGATGCCCAAAAGAACAACTTTAATTTAGGAGAAGTGGGAGACTTAAATAGTGAGGGAGATGCCAGCAGGTACACTAATGCTGATTCTGTTGGACTCATGTTTTCATGTCTTCAAGTTGATGTTTAATCTTCAAATTCATGAATTTTGTGCTGTTTGCACGTTTTTGTTTCAAGTTTTTGCTTTTCTTTCAAACTGATTCTTTTGTTGGGTCTTTGAAGATTTTCTGAGCTGATATTACTAGGGGCAAAAGGAGAAAAATTGTGCCGAATCAGAGTTACAAATTGACCATGCGTTTCAATCTTTAAAAATAAAGGAATACTTGTAATCTACAAAAGGGGATGGTCTTTGTTCCACCTCTCTTCTTTTGAACTATTGTGTGTTGAAGCTAAATCTGTAACATTCTCGATTTCGACCCCTATTTTGGTCCCAACTAGGAGGCTAAGCTAAATAGGCCTTGGCTTAGTCAAACCTTCCTAAAAAATAAGTGTGAAAGGAGGGTGACTCATGACTTAAGGAAATGATAGCAAGTGATCTTGCAAGCCAAGTAGAGCGCCATCTCTTCTCCATAGACTTGCCACCTTGAGTTTCATTGGTTTTGACTTCCCTGTTTTTCGAAATTGCTGGACCTTTCTTGCTTTTCAATTTTGTAGAGCTCTTTATGCTTTGAATTTGGAGAAACTTTCTTCATAAAAGTTGTTAAAAACATCTTAACTTATAACATACTTAAATTTCAGATTTTTCTGAGATGAAATGATTGGGATGAAGGCCCAGTCAATTACTGTATAGGACCTGCCCAATATAGTGAAAATGGTAACCAAGTTGCTTTATCGAATTTTTATAAAATCTTTCCTTTCAAATTTGGACATACTTTCTTCATAGAATTTTTAAATGATATCCATATCTACAACATATTAAAATTTTAAAGATTTTTGTGAATATTTGGATTTTGAAATGAGTCTCTTTCGTGACCGTTGAATTTGCTCAACGGACGAATTTTTGGGTTGTGTTTAATGATTTGTTGCTCTTCACACATAACGAATTTGGCTTGGATTTCTAATGAATTTTTTTTTTCCTAAGGTCTTCTCTTTAACAAATTAAAATTTTATAATTTTCTGAGCTCGTTTGATAAGGTAATGGTACTGATTTCAAAAGTTGCTCAAAACTATTTTCGCCTTAGAATGAGAGAACCATACACTCAACTTGGAGGGGAAGGAGGCTGCACGCCTACCTTGTGGAGGAAGCCTTGTCAACATCTTAGGTGTCCATTTTAAGATTATGTAATAATGCCAAAATATTTGCCTTGGTAAATAAGTTAGTGATTTATGGCTAAAGTGAACCATACCATAAAAGGTTCTAGAATGCTTGGCTTAATGAGCAAGAAAAGCCATGAAAAACGTGCCAAAAATGCAAGACTTATGATGGCCATATCTTAGGCATTAAATGAAGGGATGAATCACTAGCTTGGGTGGCCATTTGAGGATTTGATCATCATTGCATAAGATTTTCCTTGGAGATTAATTTAGGCCAAGTAATGATGTAATTGTGACTCGCAAGCTTAAGTGGACCAATTAGGAGTGGCATGGAGAATAAGTAGCATGTGTTCCTTGGAAGCTAGTCCTTAAATGAAGGTATGACTCACTAACTTAGGTGGCAAGAAGAAGATTCGGTAATTATGACAATAAGATCTTCCTTGAAGAATAAGTTAGAGCCATTAATGAAGCTTGGCCTATAAATAGGAGGAGCTCCCATTCATTTCCACCACCTTACACCCCTTGCCATTCGCCCATCTTCCTCATCCATTTCCTCTCTTGGCCTTGCTCACCCATTACCTCACAAGACAATCCTCTCTTAGTAAAATCACCTATAGTTCATCGAGGTTTATCAAAGATAAGTAGAACCCCTAACTCTTGGCTAGGGCAACACGTTACATTACGGAATTGAACATGAGCTCACTCATGTCCTACCGTGTGTATGATGTCGTCAAGTGTCTTTTGTATGATTTACTCATGTTTTAATTGTCCACGTGTGAATACACCCCAAGTCACGACGTGTTTCCGCTTGGTTGTGAGATCGGCATCGAAAAGTGACGATATGGGCCTTGCTTGGTCTCAAGTTGGTATTGAGATGTGCCAATTCTGAGCCTTATGTGGTTCCAGGCTGGCGCTAAGATGGGTTGACTCAAGCCGCGGGTAACGCACGTGCGCGGTTCGTCATTCAGTTTATTTTTGCTAGGTCACAACGCACACTTGCATAAGCATGCCTTCGGGTTTTTCTTGCAATGGCTAATGATCAAAGATAATATTTGAAATTGTGTAAATGCTTGCTTGTGTGGTCACATGAAGAAACTAGCCATCATCGATGGATTTCGAGGCAATGCCGCCACCGATAGACTTCGGGGCAATGCCATCATCGATGGATTTCGAGACGATGCCTGGTGGATTCCGGAAGAACCGATGAATTTCAGTTGATTAAAAAATACATCTTGTGTGTTTGACCCTACAATATTCATGTGCATATGTTATTTGCCCTTGCCTTGACCTTGAAAGTCATGTGCATATTTTATAAGCTCTTATTTGGCTCTTGAAAGTCACGTGCATATTATATATGCTATTATTCGGGTCTTGAGAGTCATGTGCATAACTTGTATGCCATTATGTGATCTTAGCCATGTCTATTTTATAAGTATTTGAGGGCTCTTGCTTGTTTTAGTCAAGGTAAAACATGTGTTATATTGTTGATTTGCCACCTGCACTTATTCGAAGTCGAGACTTGCGTGTTTCGGTTCGGTGACAAGGTGCCATCCTAACCATGATTTAGTGGTTTTACTTACTAAGTCCATGACTCATCCAATTGTTTCTTTTTCTTTTTTTTTGTAGGCATGGAGGAGTTGCAATCTTGCTAGGAGAGCTAAGGTTTACCCCGGCCTTTTGAAGATGTAGTGATTATAAATATATCGGCTTGAGATAGAAGGGCTTGTAAGTATAACCGATGTAATTATATGTTTGTAAATGGTTATTTTCCTGGCTGTTTGTTATTGTCTAGGTGTTGTTTGTAATGCTTCCGCATGTGCTTAATGAAAAGATAAAAAGGAAATGGGATAACGACGTGCTTGGGACGTTGTGAAAATAATCCTTGTTGCTCATGACCTTGGGGATGAAGTTGGGGTTATTACAAAACCCATGATTTCACACACTTATTAATGAGATTTTCCATTCTGTCATTTTGTTTTGCAATTGTACAATTTCTCTAACATGTCGAAGCTGAACCCATGACTATGTTTTTATGCCTTCCTAATGCTAGTTAACTAGAAATTATTGAAATAATAATTTACAGGCTCTAAGTGTTATAAATAGAAGGATTGCTAGATATCTTCAACAGGTGGTTCTAATGTCACAAATAGAAGAAGGAGATCTACAATTTGAGAACATTTTAAAGAGATTCCAAGTCAAGAAAAGGCCAAGTGTTTATATTGTGGGACCCTTATTAGTTGTGCTAATGGTCAAGGGACTAGTTTGATGTATCTTCATCTAAGTAGATGTAAGGAATATTCATATGCAGACATTGGAAAAAAGGCAAAAAAGTACCTCGAGTCAAGTTGTTGGAGATAGTAGTTTGTCAGGTCCTTGGAAATTTGATCCAGATGTTAGCAGAAGAGAATTAGCAATCATGTTTTTTCTAAGTGAGTTGCCTTTTAAGTTGGTGGAGCATGAGGGATTTCATCGATTTGTGAATAAAATCCAGCCAAAATTCTTAATCCCAACACGCAATATATTGAGGCACGAGTTATGACTTATACATGGATGAAAGAAGTAAGTTAAAGAAATATTTCTCCGAGACATCGCCTAGAGTATGTCTAATAACTGATACATGGACATCTTGTTAAAATTTAAGTTACATGTGTCTGATTGCTCATTTCATTGATACTAATTGGAAATTGCAGAAGAAGATAATAAATTTTTGTCAAATCTCGAGTCGTTCTGATGAGATAATAGGAAAAACAATTGAGAAATGTTTAACTGATTAGGGGATTCATAGTGTTTTTTCTATCACTGTAGATGATGTCAGCTCGAATGACTTGGGAGTTCAATATCTGAAAAAGATACTTAACTCTTGGAACTCTCTGTTATTGAAAGGTTTTGTGCTCATATATTAAGTTTGATTGTTAGAGAATGGTTAAAATACATAAACGATTCAATTGCTAGAATATGCTTGGCTGAGCACTATGTGAGATCTTCCCCTAGTGGGTTAAGAATGTTCAAGGGTTCTGTTGAGTTACAAAATTTGAGTCGAAGAGTCTTGTATGTTTGGATGTGAAAACTCGTTGGAACTCAACATACATGATGTTGGAATCAGCTTTGAAGTTTAAAAGAGCTTTAAGTAATATGGAACTTCGGAATAGCAAATATGCCCAAGAGTTTTCCAAGAAGAAAAGGTTGCCCACTAGTGAGGATTGGAATTATGCATGTCACTTTCTTCCTTTTCTGAAATTATTTTTTGATACAACTATAAAAGTTTCAAGTTTTTCTTATGTCACTAGCAATAATATGGCGAAGGATATGTACATTTATATGATGATTGAGAGATATTGTGGAAATGAGGACCAAAGCTTGCAAGAAATGGCTCAAAAAATGAAATAAAAATTCCATAAGTATTTTGGCAATATGAACAACATCAATCTCATTTTATTCATCGCTTGCGTACTTGACCCGCGACATAAGTGAAACTATGTGAAGTGGATGATTAGTCATGTTTATGAAAGTAAGCAGGCATAAACTTTACAAGAAAAAGTAATAACATCTCTGACATTATTGTTTAAGCAATACCGCACGAGTGTATGCCCTCAAAGCAACTTGAGGCTAAAGAGCACAAGGATAGTAAGCATGTCAAGGTCCCCAGTGGTTGGTGTTGATATTATGACTAAAATGTATTTTAGTCAAATCGGACAACAGTATTTGGATGAAAAATCTAAATTGGACAAGTACTTAGAGGAAGCATGTGAATGTTATAACTTTGAGTTTTATATCTTAAGTTGGTGGAAAGGAAATTCATTGAGATATCCTATCCTTTCTATCCTTGCTGGAGATATCTTGTTATGCTCATCTCGACTGTAGCATCGAATCCTGCATTTAGCGCAGGAGGTAATGTGCTTGATGTGTTACGTAGTTCCTTGGCCCCGACCATGGTGGAGGCTCTTATATGTGCTCAAGATTGGTTACGATCCACACCACTTTCCCATTCGATTGAGGAGGACTTCGAAGACTAAGAAATATTTGAGTTAGGTGGGAAAATATGGTTGTAAAATATTTATACCTTTCTTTATTTCAATGCATACATTAACTCTCATTTTCATTGTGAATTTATTGTAGAGTTGCCAAATATGACCACAGAGTCAAACTCGATATTGACTTCTCTTGATGATTGACATATTGGAGGTTAGTATGAGTAGTTTCTATCTAGGATTTTTTTTTTCCCTATGTTTCTTGCTTCTCATTCAAAAAGTTGAATGATTTATGTCTGCTTGTGTGGAATTGTTTGTTGTCCCTTTTGTTTTTCTAGTTGTGGGCCTAAGAGATTTTGCTATTGGCACATGTTTAAGTTACACTTTAACTTATGCTTGTTGCTCTGCAGATGTTGGTCTTTATGTTATACTTTTTTTTTTTTTTAGCTTTTGAATGATGCTGAGGTAATGAGATTTCAATGCTTCTTTGTGTTACTGTTTGGCGAAAAAAAGGAGGATGTTTAGCGAATGCCCTCATCCAGATGAGAAGCAGAGGGTGGAGTTGAGCTGGGAATTAGGATTGGCTCTGAGATAGATTAAATTTTGGTTCTAAATAGGAGAACCCAAATGAAGGTTTCTTCACTTAATTCATTTATTTTACCTTTCGCTTGTTGGGATAGTTTTGAAGATGATAAGAACTTGTTTGTTTTGCCTTTATTGCAACCTTAAACTGTCCTATTATATTTAAATTTGGCCCAACATGAAAGGGCTCATAATTGTGCATTGAGGGCAGAAAACGATAGGATTCGATGCAAAAAATTTGTGATAAGAGAGGCCTTAAGGAACGCCATTTGCCCGAGTTGTGGCAACGCGCTGTCATTTGCCCGAGTTGTGTCTCTCCATTTGGGAATAGCTCATCGAGGGTAAGCGAATGATTTATTCTACCTACAATGTGGTTGGACATAAATGTAATGGATGTCCTCTAAAAAATGGTATTTATTTAACTAATTGATCATGTTGATGCCAAGTATGTTATCATGACATGTTGTCAATTAATGCTTACTATGTGCTTCTCGAGCCAATGCTTAGGCCAATGTATGTACATCTAGTGCTTATCCCAATGCAAGTACAACTGAAGCTCATGCTCAATCTTAGGCCTATTCCATTCGACCAAGGCCCGAAAAAGAACAAGTAAATTGTGGTAGAACCATGTATTGTATGTTTTATATGTCAAGGTTCCAATTTAATGATGATGAATATATATTGAAGCTAAAGCAACAAGTGTGACTGAAGGAGGATCTAAAAGCCAGGCCAATGCTTCTAAGGAGGCTAGTGCAATACAAGACAATAGTGAGTAGGCTAATGCTTTTACTCAGGCTAGTATAGATGTGAGAGAATATAATGCTATGCAAATGTAAGAGAATGTATGCTATTGTAGGAGCCCATATAGGATGCACGACTATCATGGACGTAAGAGGATGTAGTAGTGAGGTTAATGCTTTTGCCGAAGTTTTTTCTAATAAAAAAGAAAAAAGAAAGAAGGTATTTATTTTGCTCAAGCTAGTGTAATAGCTTAGGATAGACCTCAAAAAATCTCGGTAAGTAATATCCTAATCCCCATGCATACATGTGTATTCTCATGTAAAATGATTTTTTTTTTTTTTGGAGTTTAAAAGACCCGCAATTGAAAATGAAACAATGCAAGGATAATCACAAGTGAAGAGGAAGGAAATGGTAGAGTTAAGTGTTGACACAAATCCTATGAGAAATCTTCAAATTCTCAATATCAGTAATATTTTAACGTTTTCTAATAGTAATTGCCTGTCTCCTTAAACTAAAAACATGCTCATTCTTATGTAGCATAGTATAATTGGTGGAAGACTATCGATCCTATCACACAACGAGGTAGTTCCATGAGCTACTTCAACGGCAAGGGCACATGCCAAAGCTAGTGCCCAACCTCAACAATTAAGAATTTGTCCTCGAAAGCATGTTGTGTAAAGCGAAAGGCACAATCACAACTCCAGGCGAGTTCCCAACCCTAGTCATCTCATACTACAATAGTTCGAAAGCAACTTGTCATAAAGCGAAAGGCGCCATTACAATCACAACTCGAAAGGAGTTCCCAACCTCAGTCATCTCAAGCTACGATAGCTCAAAAGCATATTGCATAAAGTGAAAGGCACCATCATAACCCTAGGCGAGGCCCAACCTTAATCATTTCATGCTATAACAAGATCTCGAAAGCATGTTGTGGTGAAGCTAAAGCTGCCATCACTTGAGGCTAGTTCCCAGTCTCATTCATCTTAAGCAATAACAACTCTTCCAAAGCCTATTCTTACAGGATCATATATAAGAAAAAGCTCAAGAATTATGAATAAAGTGAAGGTTGAACCTACTGGATCAATAGAGACCATAGAATTGGATTAATATATATGTTGAAAATGGTTTTTTTAAGTAAATATATGTCAATTATCAGCTAGTATTTATTATGAGACATATGTAGCTTTGTTTGTTCAGAAACTCGGTAGACATATGTAAATTTGCAGGCATGTTGTTGAATAGAACCTTTTGTGTACTGAAAGTACAGGCATTTTATTGAATAGGATATTCATCGTCAATTGTTCATCAGTACGTGCGGTATCAAATAGTGCTTGAGTTGGTACTTACATTTTATAGGTTATCGATGCTACTCAAGTTGCTACATGCAGTACCAAGCCTCGAACTTCTTGTGAATTGTTCATGTTTCTGTTATTGATGTTGGTCTCATTCATCAAGTAATTGCATTTTGCTGTCATTTGCAGTGCCAATTTTCATTTCTCAATACTGTTGGATCGCTTGATTACAATCTACACACTATCACACAATGAAGACTTAGGTTTGAAGGTGAACTTGCTTTATGGATCATTTAAACAAGTGCCCTCTATCTTATCTATTTCTTAAATCCTGATATTGAAAGTACATGACTTTGGGTAATCTTCCTCTAGGATACTACTATTATCCAATCAAAGTGGCATTCTCAAATTCATCATGAACAATTGATTCGACATGGGTTACCAAACTAATCAATTACTTCAAAATGAAAAGGTTGCCATGTTCAAAGTAATACTATTAATTCTTGAAGAAATTGGACTAGGATTGTTTTGAAGGCATTTGACTCATTTTTGCAATTTATATTCTTACTGTTATATGACAAAACACTTAGTATGTTCCTCTACATGTGGAACAAGCCTCTTAAGACTGTTTACATCAATGACCATGGAGAGCTCAATGTGCCTTCTAGTTTACCTTAATTCCATCCTTAAATCAAATCAGGTTTTGACAAGCACATAAATCAAGCACGCAATTTTTAATGCAAGAGTAATTTATTGTACGGCCAACAACCAATCTTGCAAATTCATAAACTCACATTGGATTTCATTCCCATCTAATTACCCACAACTGGTATTACAAACTTACAAACCTAGAAACAAGATACTATAAAAGACTTAGAAAATGCCCAACGTCTTTCGTGTTACATATAATGATACAACATATGCATAAAATGAATGCTAATTGATATAACATCTTTTCTTTTTTCAATCGTGTGAGCTTTTCCTTTAAACGTCTATGTTTTGCCCTTTGAGTCTTTATTTCAGCTAGCAATGAGCTCACATTGACCTCGTCACATCTCGATTGGCTTGATTCACACAATGCTTGAAGGAGGTTGACTATCATGTCTGTTGCTCGGTATGGTATCTTCGGGTAAACCCACATGAAGAAATCATGGCAGATTGGACCATCAAACTTAGCACATCCATGAACCATCTTCTTGCATTTTTCCTTGTCTTTACCGTAAAGAAAAAGACGATTGAAGACCATAATAGCATGTTAGCTCTTACTCGACCTCATTAGGAGCTACGCCACTTGATTCAAATGTTGGCACCCTCATTCTTCTAGTCGTCATATTATAAGAATTTAATAGAAATATATTACCTGTATTATGATTCTATCATAAAATTTTGATATAAATATATTACCTGTCCCTTTAAACAGTTTGTCAGGTGAAACATATTGTTAGGTGAAGCAACGGCAAGTAGCAGATGAAACATATTGTTATGAGAACAAATACAAACACTAGATGTACACAAAAATTCTATCCATAGGAATTGTTATCATTCATTCTCTACTAAGGCAAGTAGCAAACGATTTACCTAATGCCTGCAACAACTGAAACTAAGCAAAGGAGGAAAATCTTGGGAAACAAACTAAACCAAAAGATTTGCCCAAAAAAAAAAAATTAAGTTCACTACATGTTTCTCGCGAGAAAATTCATTTGTGTTGTTGTCCAATAAATATTTCCAAGGTCTCGGACAACTTCGATCAAATCAAGCAAGAACTATGAACAAAGAGGAAAAGAAATTTGAAGTTTAAGTATGTGGCGACAATGCTGGAACCACATAAATCCTCACTCAATACCAAGTCAACCACCAAATATATGCTTCAAAGGAAAATCAACCCACACTTCATATGGAAGACATATACATGCTTATTGAAAATTTTAAAAACCATGCATCACATAAGGCACTTTGTTCAACGATCTGAAAAGGTACCATTCTCTTACTTGAGAAATTCAAATAATAGATCAAAGTGCCAAAATAGATGTTCTCTCCTCTTTTTCGTAGTCCTTAAGTAAGGCAATTTTGTTGTGTCAACAAATTTTCTCCTTGAATTTGTCAACCGGCTTTGGTACTTGACTTAGCAAATCCATTTCCCAACGGTATAAATAACTTACATGTCCCACAAGGATCAAATTGACCTAACACTGGTGAATGATGGGTGCATGTGCGAGTGATTCTGGGATGTAGGGATTTTTGTGGTTTAGTGTTTAGGAAATAGTGTTTATGAGGATGGTTTCAATGGGTAAATATAAGAATAGGATAGAATGGGGTATATGGGGATGGATATTGAAGGATGTATTACAGAATAAAAATAGATTATGATCCCACCAAGGTCTAAAGTATGGGCCACCAACTGAATATGAAGATCAAGATAAATGAAGTTCACCACCAAAGCTTAAAGGACAAATCACCCGCCAATGATAAAGGACTTCGGGATAGGAGAAGCTCACCACTAGGACCTAAAGGAGAATCCACCAGCCGATGATAAATGGCTTTTTGTCTCACCACCGAGAAATAATCCACTTTCCAAGGATAAAGAGACCGAAATAGGAGTCATCCACTCTCCAAAGATGTTTGCTCACGTAGAGGAAATCTCAAGTATTTTTCATTCATTAGATTTAGTATGGTTACAATTAAGAGACTTCCCCTATTTATATGACGAATACAACTTAGGAAATAGAAAAGTAGTAAATAGACGTGGGAACTAATCTAACATAAAGACCTAGGAACTCAGAATTTTGACAGGAGAAGTACACTATCAGTGCCATAAGTTGTGTATGGCACTCACTTTAGTGCCAAAAGTTTCCGTCAAATCACTTAAGTGCCAACAAATTTGAAAAACAATCATTTCAGTGACAACGCCGACAAAATTGGCCGGAAATCCGACGTGGCTTGTCGAAGAGTCCAGTCAGCCATCTAAACAACAAAACGACGCCGTTTCGCGTCTTCCCCCAATTTAGAAACCCTAAATCCCCAAATTGAGAGAGAGAGAGAGAGAGAGAGAGAGAGAGAGAGAGAGAGAGAGAGAGAGAGAGAGAGAGAGAAGGAACGTTGTCTTCTTCTTCCTTGAAGACCAACACCAGCAATGGCACTAGCAGCGCACCAACAACGATGACGTCCTTGGCATCGGCACCACCACCACCACCACCAGCGCACCAACGGCACCTTTCGACCCCTCTTCTTCCTCCTCCTTTTCTGCCCTCACTTCCTATTCTTCCTGCCACTTCTTGCTTGAGTAACAATCTCAATCTCTCCTCGCTCACTTGGTCGAGCAACTACAATAGTGGTGAAGCAACGGTGGCCAAGCGGTGAGCGGCGGAAACCCTAATTTCAATCCTCATGAGCTATACGGCGTTGTTTCTATGAGAATGTCCATGTATAACGGCAAAACGACGTCATTTCTTGAGGTTTTCATACTCCGCAACTTTTTTTTTAAAAATATAAAATCCACATAATTAATCTGGTTAGAATTTCTCGCTGGTGGCATCAAAGTGATTGTTTTTTCTTCGATTTGGCACTTAAGTGATCTGACGGAAACTTTTGGCACCAAAGTGAGCGCTGTACACAACTTATGGCACGATAGTGTACTTCTCCCGAATTTTGACTCTTGAAATTTACATAACAATAAAGACTCCTAGAAAATAAAGATGTATTTAATGACTTGGAAACTTGCATCCTTGATTATTCAGCCTAGCAAAATTCGTGCTCCCACCTTGACCAAAGGATAAATACCCCAAGACTTCATCAACTAACCATGAAAATTGTTCAGAATGATCTCCTATTGATATGTTATTAAGAAACTTCAATATTAGCAACTGATAAAGTGTACCGAGAAATCAACGGCTAATATATCATGTGGGTAACTCATTAATCTTCAGTATTGATAAATTCGGTAACTCATTAATCGTCGGTATTGATAACTTCGGTAAAAATGGTTCGGTATGGCTTTAGTTGGAAACTTCAGTCTTGACCCATTGAAGCATGTTATACCCAAATTCTATATTGGCTTGAATGAGTAATGATGGTGCTAAGTGGGCTGATGAAGCTAAGTTGGATGCTCCCACATCAGTGAATGTCAGTTGCCAAGCTCTTTCTCCAATTCTCATCATAGACCTATCACCTACCTATCTAACATAACCTGGTAATCCACCAACAAACTACAGTAACACATCGATAGATAGTGGTTTGATCTCGCTCTCCTCCCCTCCTTAAAGCTCTACATACTTTCTTTTTCCTCTATTGTGCTAGATCCAGTCCATATGCATTGGATTAACAGATAACAAATTACTTTACATTGCAAAAATATTTTAATTTGTTCTTAGTACTGGAGAACGCAAAACAACCATGGCAGGAGATGCATGAAATACTTAATGACAACATAGAGATTGAAATGCAGAACATATTCAACTTGAAAAGAATCAAAAGTGCCTATCTGATACCCAAATGACAATCGGCAAAAATACTTTGTCTATTTATCTCTTATGTTCCTAGAGGCATCCACAATATTGAAAAAAGTTGGAAACAAAAGAAATCATAGCATTATCGTGAAAATCTTAAATTATTAAAACATGCAAAACTAGCATTAGTGATTTACACTCAAGATACTCAAATGCTATAATGTAGGGAGTGAAACTTGCCTGAGGAGGAGTTGCTACCGCTGTCGCTGTCGATGTGGCCCTCTCCATCATCAACACTGCTTGATACATCGTCGAGACTCCCGCATGATAGGTCTTTGCATGAACTTGTGATTGACGAAGAAGAGAACACAAACTCACGATGGGCGTCAAACTCAAACTCTATGAACTCTAGACCACAATTGAACTCCAGATGATGATGGGCGTCCAACTCCAACTTGCGAAGGGACCCAAATTGCAAGTGAACTTCATATCATTGACTTGATTTGGGACTTAGGGTTCAAAGGGAGATCGAGTGTTAATTTCGTTTAGAGGGAGAAAGACGATGATGAGTTTGGGCTTGAGATTTAGAGGGCTTCAATTTGGGAAGAAGAAAATGAGATGTTTCAATAGAGATTGCATTTGAGGCTTACTGTTGAAGATATGATTGAAAGATGCCGATTGTAATTGATGATTGTAATTGATGATTTGTGTTGATCATGATTGATTAGATAATCCGATTAAATTAGGACTAGAAAGATCAGGAAAAATCAGGAATATTTATTTGCCTTTTATACATATTGTTGTACGATATATACATTGATTGTATCTATTACAGACATCAATGAAGACAGAATACATTTCTTTACACACTCGACATTCCACATATCTGCTCTTCATTTTGTGACATGGTATCAGAGCAAGTTTAGATTCTGGCACATTCTTTCTTACAGTTCTGTTGCTGCAACATCTCGCAGAACAGAGCCGACTTCATTGATTTCTTCTCCCCTGTTTCCTCTGTTGCTGCACCCCTTCGCAGAACAGAACAATTTCTACCCACCTGCACAATCCAAAAAAACTTTTCTTAGAAAAATATGACAAACCCACAGTCACTTACCTTTGGATCGAGTGATTAGCCTGCAGGAGAATCAACGCCACCAGTCTCGCAGATCCTGGATTCGTCCTCTGCTGTTACAGTTTCCCAAGAACAAAGGCAGCCGTAGATTTCGGGCAATCCCACTCAGTTGGTACCTATTCCGGCTCAGGTGAATTTGGGGCAACCCTACTCGGGCCAACCTTACCAATGGGTACCATACAATTGGTACTACACATCATTGCCGGGAGTTCGACCTGATGCAGGCCTACCAACCAGTAACGGGGCAGGCACAAACATCGATTTACAGCAGACGGGCGGATCAATTGAACCAGGGGTGGGAACAAATCCTCACCCAGGTTTGAGTTCTTCCTTTCCGAACATAGGCAACAAGATTGGATCTGAAGGATCGGGCTTAGGAGCAAGCTCATTCCCGAACCTGCCACCAAATCTTTTCCCATATCAAGTCTACGCTGCCAGTAGCCGCTTGGAACCCGACGACCCCCTTTATACAACAAATGCCGACGGCCCAGAACTGAAGATCATTGCCCAACAGTTAACTGGACCAGATAATTACTCGAGTTGGTCGCGCGAGGTCCGGCGCGCCTTGGTAACGAAAGACAAAGAGGGTTTCATTGACGGAACGGTTCCGATTCCGTCCGACGAACGACTAGCTAGGGTTTGGAAAAAATGCAATCAGCTAGTCAGGACGTGGATCGGAAACAGCCTCGCCCCCGAAGTCACAGCGGGTCTTCCCCCAACGGAGGATTCAAAACAAATGTGGGAAAATATCAAGGAGATGTACGGAAAATTAGATCCAGTAAAAATTTTCTCGCTAATGCAACAGATCTCGAGTTTAAAACAAGAAAACTTGACTGTTGCTGCAATTTTTAATAAACTTTCAAGCCTGTGGAACGAGTTGGAAGCGGCCGAAGAAAGATTTGAGTGGCCGGAGCCAATTTTGCAACAATACAAGAAGATCCGAGACAGAGAGAAGGCGATAAGGTTCCTTCTCATATTGAACGAGTCTTACCTCACGTTTCGGTCCCAGATTTTAGCCATGGAGCCGATGCCGAGCCTCGGCCGAATCTATCAGCTAGCAATCCAGGAGGAGAGCTAACAGAAAGCAGCTGATCTCAGCAAAGAAGGCGAAGGCGTGGCTCTGGCGGCAAAGGTTTCCCCTCACCTGCTGTAGAAAACCACGAGAGGAAGGAATCTAGGGTTCCACGAAGGAGCCGCAGGAGGAAGAGAGAACCGTGGAACCAATTTAGGGTTCCACGAAAGCAATCTAGGGTTTCAAGAAAACCCTAGACCTTATATACGGCCGATGGATGGCCAAGATCCTTCCGGTCAATTTGACGGCTCCAGATTCATTCTTGGAGGCGGTGGATCCGACGGCTCACAGAGGAGCGCGAACTTTGAATCCAACGGTCCAGGCGGTGCAGGCTTCTACGGTTGTGAAGGCCCACGCGGGCAATTCTTTTCTGGGCCTGATGGGCCAAAGGGCCAATTTTCTGCAAATTATGAGAATTTATATGGATGAACGACGGCCCATGCGGTAAGTAGGCCCACATCTTTTAAAAATAAGGGAAAGGGTAAGATGTATTATGTAAGCGCCCGCATCACACTATTGAGAGCTGTTGGAAATTGCATGGTAGGCCGGGTGAAAAAGAAAAAGGAAAACTTTCAACTGTTTTTCAGGTGACAGGAAATTCAACCGACAAAACCATTTCTCATGAAGAGTATCAAGAGTTGATGGAAACTCTGAAGAGATTGGATCCTTCTGAGAAGGCAGGAAGTTTCACAGGTATTTCTTACTGCCTGATGAACTCAATTTCAAATGATGATTGGATTATTGATACGGGAGCAAGTGATCATATTATTTGTAATCCTAAATTCTTTTCCAAAATTAATAATCTATCTTATCCAATATCGGTTCAACTTCCTAATGGGAGCACCACACATATTGGGATGACTGGCACTGTGAATCTTAGTTCATTCATTACTCTCAAAAATGTTCTTTATGTCCCCACTTTCCAATTTAATCTCATATCAGTCTCTCGAGTTTGTAAAGAAAATTCTTATCGTGTCATCTTTGACCATGACGAATGTCTATTTCAGGCCCCTTCAATTGGCAAACTGATGGGCTTGGGTAGAATCTATCAAGGACTATATTTCTGGGTCCACATTTTAGAAAATTTTGAATTATCCTCTGTTGCATTCAATAAGCTATTGTGTAACACTGTTGCCAATGAAAGGAATTTTCTTTATCATAAAAGATTGGGTCACATAGCCTCTTTCCCTAGTCCTCAATGTTCCATTTGCCCCTTGACAAAACAAACTCGTGCACCTTTTCAAAATAGTACAACTCGAGTAGACGAAATTTTTTCCTTGATCCATGCTGATGTTTGGGGACCATATCACACAGTAAATCGTGATGGTTCAAGATTTTTCCTCATGATTGTAGATGATTTCTCACGTGCCACTTGGGTCTTTCTCATACAATCAAAGGCTCAAGTTCCCACCTATCTTAAAGTCTTCCTTTCCTTGTCGAAAACTCAATTTGGAAAATCAGTTCGCCGCATTCGCACAGGTAATGGAAGAGAATTTTTTAATGAGGATTGCAAATCTTTTCTTTCATCAAATGGAATTCTGCATGAGAGTACATGCACTTACACCCCACAACAGAATGGGGTTGTTGAGCGGAAGCACAGGCATCTCTTAGAAGTGGCACGAGCTCTTAAGTTCCAGGCATCCATACCAGAAGATTTTTGGGGAGATTGTATAGTGACTGCGGCATACCTCATAAATCGTATGCCATCACGCATACTAAGAGGAAAAACTCCATTTGAGTTGCTGTATGGAAGGAAACCAAATCTGAGCCATCTCAGAGTATTTGGCTGCTTATGTTATGCAACCACAGTGGGGGCCCGAGATAAAATGTCTCCTCGAGCCAGACGGTGTGTCTTCATGGGATATCCCAACTTAAAAAAGGGATACAGGGTTTATGAACAGTCTACTGGAGAATTCTTTGTCAGCAGAGATGTAATTTTTCATGAAGACATTTTCCCTTTTCAAGATTCTACTTCCATGACCGCAGAAAATGCGAGGACGACTCGTCCATCTCTATTGGAAGAAGATCTATCTCCTGGAGAATCTTTTCTCATTGGCTCCCCTCCAATGAATCCGATAGTCGATACGGAATCATCCTCACCATTGCTCTCACCATCGCCCAATGATGACAATTATCGTCAGGAACAAGTAATGGAGCAGCAATCCCAGGAAACAAGTAACGAAGATTCTGCAAGTATTGAAGAATCACCCCCGAGGATTCTGGAAGAACCACCTCGACGATCAGGCCGAACTACTCGGCCACCAGCATGGACCAAAGATTACATCTGTTCCTCGTCACGGTCTTCAGGTACCCAATATCCCATATCCTCATATGTGTCTTTCAATCGCTTATCATTAGACCATTTATGCTGCATTAGCCGAATTTCTGAGGAGAAAGAACCCTCCAATTACAATGAGGCCGTATGAGACGCACGTTGGCAAAAGGCAATGGAGGCAGAACTCCAGGCCCTAATGGATAATCACACCTGGGACATTGTAACCTTACCCCCTTGTCGCAAACCCATTGGATGTAAATGGGTCTATAAAATAAAATATAGGGCGGATGGGACTGTGGAGCGATACAAGGCACGGCTAGTGGCCAAGGGCTTCACACAACGAGAAGGGTTCAACTACCATGAGACTTTTTCTCCAGTTGCCAAAGACGTTACAGTTCGTTCCTTCTTATCTGTCGCCGCCTTTCGCAACTGGTCATTGCACCAAATGGATGTCCACAAAGCCTTTCTTCATGGAGATCTAGAAGAGGAGATTTATATGGATCTTCCACACGGATTACGGAGACAGGGGGAGTCTAAGGTATGTCGTCTCCACAAATCCCTTTACGGATTAAAACAGGCATCTCAACAGTGGTATGCAAAATTCACCACAACACTCACGAAAGCAGGTTTTCAGCAATCCAAACATGATTATGCGTTGTTCACCTGGACAAAAGGTATGTCAGCCATATACTTGATGATCTATGTTGACGACATACTGATTATGGGAAATGATGGTCCTGCTATAAAGAAGCTGAAAGACTATTTGCATTCGTCTTTCCACATCAAAGATTTAGGGTCACCTAAATATTTTCTTGGAATAGAGACAGCCCGATCTGACCAAGGAATTTCCCTTAGTCAACGAAAGTTTGTAATGGAGATTATTTCAGAAGTGGGACTATCAGGATGCAAGCCAGCAATCATTCCCATTGAATAGAATGCCGGGTTAACCAGTATGGATTATGATGCTGGAACCTCACCCTCACCTGATGATCCACCATTGAAGGATCCGACAAGCTACCAAAAACTCGTTGGGAAGCTTATCTATCTCACTATGACCCGGCCAGACATTTGCTATGCAGTACAAACTCTCAGTCAGTTCATGCACAGCCCCAAGCTGTCACACATGAATGCAGCCCTGAAAGTGGTGAAATATCTGAAGAGTTGTCCAGGACTAGGAATACTCCTTTCCAAAAGATGTAATATGGAGATGACGGCTTATTGTGATGCAGATTACGCCACGTGTCCCATGAGTCGAAGGTCCATTACTGGGTTTTGTATCAAATTTGGGGATTCACCACTTTCGTGGAAGACAAAGAAACAGTCCACCGTATCTTTGTCCTCAGCAGAAGCCGAGTATAGATCCATGGCAAAAACAGTTTGTGAGATAGTATGGCTTCGAGGTTTGCTTTTAGACCTTGGGGTAGAGGTTAAAGGTCCGACATTACTCTTTTGTGATAATGACTCGGCACTCAAGCTTGTAGCGAATCCTATTTTGCATGAAAGGACAAAGCATATTGAAGTCGACTGCCATTTCACCCGAGAGAAGATCAAAGAAGGAATCATCGAAACCAGAGGGATTAGGACTGCAGAACAACCGGCAGACATTTTCACTAAGCCTCTTTGTCAGAGACAACATACATATCTTCTAAACAAGCTAGGCGTCTTGGATATATACAAGCCACCAACTTGAGGGGGAGTGTTGAAGATATGATTGAAAGATGCCGATTGTAATTGATGATTGTAATTGATGATTTGTGTTGATCATGATTGATAGGATAATCCGATTAAATTAGGACTAGAAAGATCAGGAAAAATCAGGAATATTTATTTGCCTTTTATACATATTGTTGTACGATATATACATTGATTGTATCTATTACAAACATCAATGAAGACAGAATACATTTCTTTACACACTCGACATTCCACATACTATCTGCTCTTCATTTTGTGACACTTACGGTTTAGAGAAGGAAGAATGAAGGAGACGATGTTCAAGGGGAAGGAAAGAGACAACGTTCAAGAAGAAAGAGGGATGTCCAAAACAACATTGTTTTGGAGACGTGGATATTTTTTAAAATTATTTGCCATGTATGAGAGAGAAGCGATTAAAAGCGCCAATGTTTTCCATTAATAAGTTTGACAATATTAGCTTTATAACTTGATTGAATTAATTTGACAAGTTATAATACTTGATTGCACTTATTGCAAGTTTTAAAACTTAATTATACTTTTGCGACAAGTTTTAGAATTTTCATTGTATTTATCCCATACACATATATAATAATTACAAATATATATATATATATATATATATATATGTTATTCATTCTCCTAACACTCTAATGAAGTCATAAATGAATTTAGAAAACGAAAGCAACTAAGTCAAATGAGCAAGAAGTGATGTCCCGACATTAGTTGCGTTTGGAAAGGCTGATAAAAATATATCGAAAATGTGATTTTTTTTTTTTTTTTTGGCTGGTCCGATGGTGTCAAATTTTGAACAAGCTTTCTAAATTGTACTTTCTAGGCTTGTGCTACTCAATCTATATCAAGAGTTACGCCTTGTTGAAGTTGAGGCGGTCGAAATTTGTTATTAAAATGCCATTTGTGGATCAGAAAGTAGCAACATGTTAATCAGAAGCACCTTACCAAAAAAAAAAAAAACATGTTAATCAGAAGCATCACTCTGCCCGGAACATGGCTACAGCTGGAGTACTTTTGTTGATAAAAGGTGCGAGAGGGCGCAAGACCGTCACGTAACGACACGTGTTTCGGACGTCGCCGAGATCGCCGGCATGATTCCTCGGCCTTATCATCTCGGTAGCTTGTCAAGAGGGGGCGTCTCCAGCTGTTGATGCGGCTGTTAAAGATTGCCTACCTCGTTTTCTTTTATGAGAATGATTGAATCCACGTCGCTTTTGTTTTATTTAACCTCTAAATTTTAAACCTTTTACCGCACACCGTGGTCGATTGAGAAGCTGTAACCCATTATGAATATGCAATATTTCATTCCTAGATTCAGAAGCAAATATTTAAAGTTATCAAAGTGCCACTTAACGTAACCATTATGAATAAGCAGCATTTCATTTTCCAATTCATGAGCAAATATTTAGTGGCATTAAAGCACCACGTCAGCTGCTAAGGTGGTATGCATTTACTTAGTCAGATTCACTCACAACTTGACACGTGGCAAACAATTAGAATATAATAAAAGTAATTTGAAAATCTGATAGTTTGCAAAAGTACCGCCAATGCACAGGTAGTTCCTAGGAAATTGAAATGCCCGCCCAAGGCCCACTTCTTTGTCTTCTATCCATATTTTGAGTTTCTTCGAGAGAAAAGCTTTGTCCTTCCATTTTTGTTTCAAAAGGAGCTCCATCAGAGAAAAACTTTGTCCTTCCATTTCAGGTTCTGAAGAGCTCTAAAGATGGGCCCTCACAACTAATGGAGACCACGTTTGAGCACTCCAACTCATTGCGACCATTGCGAAGGTTGAGCACGTTCCATTTCCGATCCAATCTTCAATGGCCACAATCCACCTTTCCGGGCTTTATTTCCCGTTCTCGGCCTTGTTTGACTCCTATAATTACACCTATGTCTTCATTCCCTACATATCTGCATGAATCGGCAACATGTTCCCGGTTTTTCGGGTACTTGCTGTATCCGTGGCCGTGATGTTTCGGCCATAATAGGTTCTCTCGTGTGGATGTTTTTAGATTATTTGGACACACTTTTATGTAGTTGGCGATGACTAATAAGGTGGTAAATTACTCAAGCACCCTCGTGCTCTAGTTATAATAGGATCTCTCTCTTTATGTGGGATGCTTTTAGATTTCTTGGGTACAACTGACGATGACCGACCAGGTAAATGCGCGCCACATAAATCTCTCCGTAACGCATTGATATCACTAGACATTTTCTCGGCTCATCGTCGACCAGAGTGGCAATCTCTTTTATATTAGTCGTCAACGTTGTGCGGGAATGTCCAACTACAGAAAAATGCGGGAATGTCCAACTACAGAAAAATGTACCAATCTCGTTGACCACACCCCGCTCCTTTCCCATTTCATCAAATCATTCAGAGAAAAAAATTCTCTCTCCCCCTCACTCTCTCCTTCAATGATGAACATGGACAATTGGCCTGTGCTGAGTCGCCTCAAGAGGGCCATGAATAAGGCGAGACTCCTCCTTAACTTCCGCTGGTGGCACCTCATGTTGATGATCGCCGACACTTCAGGCAAGAACTGGCAGCGGCGCCGCTTGAGCTTCAATGACCGGCCTGGGCTGACGGGTTGCACAGACAACGGCTGCTCTGTGTCCGAGAGCTCAGGCTCTCGCCAGGAGCTCCAAAGGACGATGAGCTGCCTGTTGTCATCGGAGGATGACATCGACAAGAGAGCGGACATGTTCATCTCAAACTTCCATCGGCAGCTTCGGATGGAGAGGCAGATCTCTCTTCAGCTCAGATATTGCAGGGCACATTGTTTTGGCTCCATCTCTCCTTGATGGTTTTTGGGCTGTGAGATGGTATTTGATCTAAGCTTCAGATTAACAGGTCTGGGATTGTTTTCTATATTTTCGGGTAAATTAAGAAGAGTTTATTTTCCCTGTTTTTGGAATTCTGTTGATTATAGATTTGTTTTTCCATTTGGTGTTAATTGTAGAATTTGTTTATTTCTTAGAAAGTATTTGGAGTAAAAGCCGAGTTTTGCGAGAAAAGGACACCACAAATGCCTAAGTCCTCACTTAAATTGTTAAAACTATAGATATATATATATATATATATATATATATATATATATTTTGAGATAATAACACAAACAATCCCTGAATTTTGGATAAATGTGTAATGCAGTCTCTAAACTTTTAATTTGTTTCATGTGAACCATGAATTTTAATTCAATATGAAATGTTATTCATAAACTTTCAATTTATTTAATGCGGTCCCTAGATTTTTTGTACTTATCCAAGTTAGTGCATTGACTATATAAAAATATTTAATGTTGTCCCCGAACATCGGATATCTTTATATAATCAAAGGACTAGAGTGAAATATCAGAAGTTGAAGGACTACATCAAACAAATTGAAAGTTTATAAATGACATTATACATTGGGCTAAAGTTCAATGACTACATTAAATAAATTAAAAATTTTAAAATCATGTTGCATATTAGGTCAAAATTCATGAATTATTTGTGTCATTTTCTCTATTTTTTTTTCAATCACTTAAATGTCAATGTTTATTTACGTTGCTGCCACATCGGGTTTTGGGCACATGACTTGCCAACAGCATTCAAGTGAATAATTTTTTACTAATGTGGTAGTTAAGTGATTCGAAAAAAGTTATAGTCCTCAAATGAGCACTGCAAGAAAATTATAATACTTTTGCCGTCCTTTTCCTGTCGAGTCACATTAGTTATATACCCATGTTTGATGATTATGAATCGACTTCATTTACATTACACCCGGTATGCATGTGTAATATTCAGCGCTATTCTTTCGTAGACAAGAAATGGAAAGGTCAAAAGAAATTTCACGATCAACTTCTTTTTATTAATTAATTTAATGTAGTTGTTTGATGGGTGTTTCTCTGTATAAAACTTTTCTTAGTGGACTATAGCGTTTATAATTAACATTTCATCACTAATTTCGGGTCGCATTTCAATTACATAGGTACAGACCACAATCACAACGTAAATAATTAGTAAGTGCACGAGTCCACTTATACATAATTTATGATGAATTTCAGAAAAAGAGATTCACCTAATCCAATCATGTGTTAATATCATGAATAATTTCAAATTGATACATTTGTGACAAATTTATCTTAAAATAATTTTTGGATCACCAAAAATCTCAAATACCTATGACAAAATTTACCATAAACTAATTTTTAAGTTATCAAAAACCTCAAACTAGTACATTTGTGTCATATTTACCCTCTATTGGCTTCCGTCAAATTTTTCCGTGAAATTGTTGAGCTAAAATGAACATGCAATAATGGCAAATCCATGTGGAATCCATATCAATTCAGGTAAATTTATCATAGGTATATGAGTTTGGAGTTTTTGGTAACCTAAATATTAATTTGGGGTAAAGTTGTCATAAGTATATTGGTTTGGAGTTTTCGTGGTATTAACCCATCAATTATAAACCTTTTGTACCAATACCAATTAAATATAATTTTTTTCAAATTTTGCTAATTTAATCCTGAAATTTTCGCAAAATTCCAGTATAGTTTTTTTAGCCAATTTTTGCCGAAAATCAGCAAGTATCCATCCATTCGGTTTGGGGTTAATTGGACTAATAGCCGTTGCCAGTTGCCACAAGCAAGCAAGGGCGATCATCTTACTCGTGTTAAGGTAGGGCCATGGTCGCCACCATCTCTTCAACCATCTCTCTCTCTCTCCCCATTTTTGTTTTTTTTTTTTTTTTTTTAATCAAATTTGGTTTTTATTTTCAACCTTTAAATATTTTTTGAATTTTTTGATACGGGATCACAGAATGATATCTTTTAATGTTCAAGGACCAGTAAGATGGGTACAAAAGAGCCACCTAAGCTTGAAAAAATAATTAAAGCGAAAGGCATGAAACATGTTCCATCCATAGAAACCGATGGAGTGAATGAAGGAATGAGCGCATCCATTTTCCCAAGTTTAAGGAACTAAATACAAGAAATGAAAATTTTGGACTTTTAAGTGCACGAGCACTACAAATTATAGGACTTTTGCTGTTATTGTCCTTGTGCATATTCATTTGACTGACCTTTTCTTCTCACTCACTCACTCTGGAATTCTTTCTCTACAGCATCACTTCTTTTTCTTCATTAATGTTGGATTAGGTTGGCCAAAGATTTTCCACATTGCAAGAAATTACCCCACCTGGTTCCACATCCAAGATTAGCCAACTTTGTCCCTTTGTCCTTTTCTTTGGTGCCTCTCTTTCATCCTTTCATTTCATTCTCCTCTTTCATTGCTTTCAAGTTAAGTGCGCCATCCTCTTTTCCTTTTCGTTGAGTGCGTCTTCCTCTTTTTCCCTTCGTTTCTATGTCAGTTTAAAAATCAGATCACCCCTATAGGGAAAAAACCAAACAAGTCAATCACATAACTTTTGGTTTAAGAAAGTCTCTCTTGTTGTTTTCGTTGGAGTTGAACTTCGACATGCACTTTTTTTTATCTTGGATCGATCAATTTCCTTGGCTTGTTTATGTTGGATGATAAACATTTCTCCTTCGCTTTTGTTATATGTTGCTTTTCCTTTAGCTTTTCATCTTGCTGTTCGCTGTGAGCATTCTTTTCCAATGGGAAGATATGACATGTCGGAGAATTCTGACTAGAGGGCATAGTACTAATTGGATAATTTGAAATCAAGAGCTTGCTATAAGTTACATAATTTGCTCGAATCTGAGGCAATTGATCATGAGATGGATATAACATCCTTAAACTATGGCCAAGCTCGTGATGTTTCCCTATCGACGGGGTTTTTTCCCGAAATTCGCCAAATAAATGCCAGCCTTCTTGAGAAAGACTCCTCAGTAAGAATTAAGCTTGAAATGGGCAAATATGTGAAACGTGCAGTCTTGTGTGATCAATCATTCGATTTGCAGCTGAGAAAGAAATACGAGCTCAACATATGGGTAAGTTAGAGCTAAAAATACTAACGGTATAAGCTCATATCAAATCGACAAGAAGGAGAATCTGACCAAAAAAACAAAAGAAGGAACAAAAACTTGAATAAAGTAGGTACAATTTTAATATTTGGTTGAGGGTGAGTGTCCTCCTTTTCTATTAAGACATCTTTTTTTCAATAATGGATCTCTGGAATCTATGTCCTAACAACTATTCCCATGATTTGGATGAGCTACCTTCTTCTTTTTACTTTTGACGTGTTGCCCTCGTTTTGAACATGGGCCCCACTCATTGGTTTCAACTTGTAGTCACAGGTTGGGCATTCATGCTATTTACTTGTACCACGTGCCAATCCCCTTCTAGCACGTGCTTGACTAGAAAGTAATCATTTTTGCCATTTTTCTTAGCCTTCTAAACATTTAGGGCCCGTTTAATAACACTTCTATTCCCGAAAATAATTTATGATAAAAATTATTTTTTTATTCTATTTCCGAGAATAATTTTTAAGCATTTTAAGCCATTTTGTAACTGTCCAGAATTTCAATTCTCGAAATAGAATTGCGTTTAGCACCGTCCTTAAAATTTCTATTTCAAATCATTTTTTTTAGATACTTTTTTTTCTTCTTTTCTTTTTTTCCTTTCTTTCTCCCCTTGTTCTTCTTCAAGGTGGCTGGTCGCCGATCTTGGGATGACTAGCGACCGTCTGGGCAATCGGCTAGATGAGCGCCGGTGACCTCACCGAAACGTTGCTAGCTCTCAGCGAGGCCATTCCTTGTCAATCGAGCCTCACTGGTAGTTGGGCAAGGTTGTGCCTCGCCGATGGCCGTAAGAGGCCTCGGCGAGGCCCGCCTAGCCATGGGTGAGGCTCAGCCTCACCAGATAGGGCGAGGATGAGCCTCACCGGTGGCTAGGTGAGCCTCCGATGAGCTTGTCGGACCGGTCGCTAGCAACCAGCGGCGGTAGGCGACAGACAGCGAATAGTGGTGGATGGCAAGGCGGCAGTTGAAGAAGAAGAAAGAGGGAAGAAAAACAAGAAGAAAAGAAAAGAAAAGAGAGAAAATAAGTGCTTGATTCTAAAATTGTTCTCGGGAACAAAAAATCAACTTTTTTTAACTTCTTGATTCTGTTCCAAATCTAATTCCGGAAACAAAAAAATAGAAATTTATTCTCGAATAATTTTTTTTACTAAACACATTTCTGTTCCAAATCTATTCCTGAGAATAGAAGAATAAAAATTTTCACTATTGTGCAAGTTAACAAACAGGACCTTAACATCTTGCCCACTGCTTCTGCGAGGTGTAAGGCCTTTGCCATGTGTTTGGCCATGATCCCCACGTTCCGAGATTCTAGGATTATGGCTTAATTGCCTCTTCTTTTCTATGTTGGCATCGTTACAAATGGCTAATACTGACATTATACATGGCAAACCTCCTATTGGCTAAACTTGTGCCAATCACAACTTGTCGGCATAATTTCGATAACATCACAAAATTACAAAGCCAATATATTTCTTGATATGGTCGATGCGATGCAAAGTTAACGTTACTCTCAAAATTGCCAATATATAAAAAATCGAATAATTAAAAAAGTCAAGATTAGGTCAAGTTAATTAATGGTTAATTAAAAAAGTCAAGAAGTTAAAATTGCCAATATGTCAGGCTTTTTGGACAAACTTCAAAATCCAAAAGAAGCTTTGAGAATAAGTCTACAAATAGGTGTAGGACAAAATATCCAATAAGTATTAAATCTAATGTATGAATGTCAAATCAATTTTAACTTCTCAATTTTGTTAATTTAGCTCTAAACCTTTATGCGAAATTCCAATTTAATCATTTCCTTAATTTTTGTTGAAAATTGGTAACGTGATAGTTTAGTCATTGTTGGCTATTCTAAGTGGCGCAACGTGAAGTTAGTGACTTTTGGCGAAAAATTGATTGGGATGATTATATTGAAATTTTGTACAGATGTCTAGGATTAAATTAGCAAAATTGAAAAATTTAGAAATAAATTGACATGCATATTTATAGGTTTAGGATTAATTGGACATTTTTCTAAATAGTGTATTAACTCTTTTGTGTAGGCCACTCTATAAGAGTTTCCTAAGCTACAGGTGGAATACAAATAAATCCTTTATCACAAAGTCTCAAATTCAACATCATCCAAATAGGGAATTTTTTTGAGTTAAATGCTTTGACAATTATACTCTTAGGGCATGTTTAGTAACACTCATGAGAATAACTAATTCTGTTCTTTTGTTTCCGAGAATAAACAAAGAACAGAAATCCGTTTGATAACTTTTTTTGTTCACAAGAACGAAAATCAGTTTTTTTGTTCCCATGAGTAGATTTGGAAAAGAACCTAAAAGTTGGAAAAGAGTTACTTCTTGTTCACAAGAACAATTCCTAAAATCAAGTATAATTTTTTTTTTTTCCTTTTCCCTTCTCTTTTCTTCTCTTCCCTTTTCTTTTTCTTCCCTTTAGTTGGTCATCGGCCTTGGACAAGGCCCAATGACCTTATCGACCCGTGCCTCACCATGGCTGGGCGAGGCTTCGACCTCCCTTTGGCTAGGCAAGGTCCACCTCATCCAGATCCAGCGTGGCTGAGCTCGCCTAGCCACTGGTGAGGCTTGGCCTCGCCGGGCCACCTTCAAGTCGGCATTGCTTAGCAGTGGCTCAGCAAGAATGAGCCTTGCCATTGGTTGGGAGAGCTCAACCTTGCCAAATCTAGGTGAGGTTGACCTTGCCTAACCAAGGCGAGATCGGGCCTTGCATAGCCATAGTAAGGCTTGGCCTCACCAAGCGATGTGAGGTCAGCCTCACCTAAAGAAAAAAGAAAAAAGGAGAAAGGGAAAAATAAGAAAAACATAATAAAAGTGTTAAAAAATTAAAAGAAACAAAAAAAATTTAAGAATATTACTAAATGCATTTTTATCATGGGAATATAAATTTTGGACAGGTATCAAGTGTGTTCTTTTATTCAAAAGTTGTTCCTGAGAATAGAATCAAAAAAATTCATTTCTAATTTCGGGAACAGAATGATTATTAAATGCGCACTTAAATTCTAAATAATAAGATCTCAAGAATAAGGGGAGCTGTACTCAGGTGGGGACATGCTTAATGCTCGGTCTAATTTGTTTGAGGGTTTTAGCGCAAAACCCAAAATCATGCATGTACTTGAGTTTTAAATTTTACTTCATCCGTTTAGGTCTTACAAAATTTGCAACTTCAATAGACTTGAGTGATTTAAAAAGAAAAATTAATATGTAGATTCCAGCTCTCTTTCTTTCTTTTTTTCCATAGAACTGCCCTTTTTTATCTAATTTTTGAATTTCTTAATGAAGTGGCTTTTATTTTTCCTTCCACTTTTAATAAAAGATGAATCTTGGTTTTGTTCCTTTCCCGTCCACTAATAATCCATTAAGCTTATCAAATAAAATTCTCCGTGATGGATTGTTTCATCGAGATATAATCCAAATCAAAATGTCAATTTCTTATTCTTGAATGGGCCTATTTTCAATTTTTGAACAGAAAAGCAACATTGTTTACGTTTCATCATAAAATTTTTAAAAAATAAAAACAATTCAAATTGAAAAACTCAAGATGAAGAGATTACATGTGAAAATTATATAAAAAAAAATTGAAAAATAAAAGGAAAGCATCGGCATGAGAGTCTGAACAAGGGACAGCAGCAGCGTTGCCGTCGCTGGGAAGGGTTGGTCACTCTCACCAAGATTGAGGTGAGGGAGGTCAGCCTTTGCCTAGGATGAAAGGGCCATTGTTCTGCCCCTCACCCCTTCATCTCTATTTTTGCTTTTCCTGATTTCAATCCCTTTTTAGTTTGTTCTAATGTGATACCAATTTGACGCCACATTAGCCTCATTCGCACGATTTTACTTTATTAGTACGTCCATGATGGGATCCAATTAAGACGCATTGTTTCATCTTGATATATTATGATGGAGATATACCTTTTAAAATGGTACGAGGGAGTCGTATAAAAAACTTCTAAAGATAATTATTGGTATAGTTGGTAAAATGAATGTTTAGAAAAAAACTGTTATCCCTTCTTCTCCTATTTCCATCAAAGATGAAAGGCATTCCATTACTCACTTATGAAGATAATTGGCATTAATGCTGTGAAAATTAGATATTTTTCTCATTATTGCACTCAAACCATTGTGAAGTCATATTGTTCGTCGTTCACCCATAATTCAATGTTTGTTCCGAGTAAATTATTCATTGCGCATCAAAGAGGTTAGTCGTTTCTTCTGCCGACTTTTTTTTTTTACACACACAAAAAATAATAATAAAAGAGATGCCAATAGATTTTCTAAGCAAGAAAGGCTAGGGGAATTTATGAAAGGACAGTGTCAAGTTTAGGGTTTATATGCACGAAAAGAAAGTCAGTGAATTCAAATGCATTATTATGACAGTGTTAGGACTCTCGCCATAATTATCCTTTCTCTCCCTTTTCTTGGGTAAAATAAAAAGATCGTACTTTGATTGTCCAATTATCAGAATGAGTTAAACATGTAAAGGACTATATGACATGAAATACTATCTAAAATCATGAAATACATATTATGTTCAAACATACGAGATGCGACTAAGACCTTGAGTGCGTTGCTTTCGCATTGATCACTATTTAAAACCAAACGCTACAAATTAATTACTAATAAATTCGGTCACATCACTTTTCTATAGTAATAAATCCACGATGTATAACCACGTCACCATTATATATATAATGCCTCTAATAATCGAGGTTGTTGCAACCTAATCAGCTATCGTCAGTTATCCATTGCTATAAATGTATACTTCCATATTTCTAAAAAAATTAATGTAACTACTAATCCTAACAATCTCGTCCGACATTCACACATTCCATCTCTGCCGGTCTTTTCTTGTGATCTTCATAATATGATGCAGTCAAATCCGACCTAATTTCCACCATCTTCCCTATTTTTTATTTGCAATATGGAACTGTTGACACAATCAAGATCTCAAGCAATCCCCAGATAATTTCATGGTTGTCGTCGTCTAATCAGCGTGGACAAAGACCGTGTCATGCTCCATTGTGGCTTCTAATCCTAATCAGTTGGTACTCAGCATAATATAATTAGAGATATTGAAATGACAACACATATTAGAAGTTTTCAATTAGGAGAAAAAAGCAGACATTCTTTTATTCTTATACTTTATGCAGAGTTAAAGGAAATGTGTATTGATGCACCATTGACCATTTCTTCTGTTGGCCAATTTGCTTTCACCATTAAGCTTAAAGCGTGTGAATCCAAAGAATGTATTGAAAAATGATGGATTGATGTAACATTAAGCAAATCCAGTCTAACCAACGATGAATTATCTTAAACTTAGAAATATCTAACGAGGGGTTAGAGTGGCCGGGGCATTGAAAAATTCAACCTTTTATAGAAATTGTGTGACAACTGTCCAATAATCTAAAATAGTAAACTACTGAATTTATATATAGTATGTATTGGCAAAAGAGAAATGTCTGGTAACAAAAGGAAAAAAGTATTTAAATTTGTGTGGACCATAGGGATGCAAATTAGGTTAGAAATAGAAGTGGTTGATGAGAGATTTATATTCCATTTTGATAGTAAGATGCTCAGGGGACTGGTTAACAACTAACTTGACTATTCTATCAATAACATAATGAAGTGCTATTTTTTTTTTTTAAATCAGCACTTAATGAGATTGAGATTATTTGATAACCGTAATCAACAATGACTTAAAAAT